>CM040239.1:140769466-141169466 GCA_022545495.1 Chrysanthemum lavandulifolium
CAAGGATTTGAATAGAAAATACCCCAAGTGTTTAGGCCATTAAACACTAACAGGTCACTGAGTGCATAGTCTCTCAGTGAGCCATCTTCGTGATACTCGAAGAGGTGAAGAAGAAGTCTCTCCACCCGCAGAAGGCGGAACTTAAGGGTGAAGATCGAGTCAAGAAGAAGATGGTGGATTCAAGGAGTGATGACAATAACTCACCGAATCCTCAACTCCTCACCAACCGCTAACACTAAAGACAAACTAGACTAAAGACCAAGGCTAAGAAGACTAAAGAATAGGTGGGACAAAACGGTTATGCTTCAAGCGATAAAGACGGAGTGCTTATCCTCAAGAAGTCAACTTTCCCGAAAGGCTCAAGATCGATCTTGACAAGTAGAAAGTGGCTTTGTCCCTTACCGTATATAGTTTTAGAATGAGACAAAATACATCAAGATTTTGTCTTCAGAACTGTCGGCATTGTCACTTAGGATAGAGTTAAACTCATACTTGTATAAATATCATAAGAGATGGAGTGAAAGAATTAAGCTTGTGAATTGTAAAACACACACACACAGCCATCTTTCACTCCTCCAACACAACTCACCCCCGAGATAGCTCAGTGGTTCCATAGTAGTTGTGCTCGACTTAGCCCGAGCTTCGTGAGAGTACCAACCCTTTGTCATTTCAATCCCAAGTACTATTCAAGTACTGGGTAATGTATTCTTTTGATTTATTTCTAATAAAGAATATTATGTTGAAAATTTATCAGTGTGTTTTACTTATGTTATTTCAGTCATTGATTCACCATTAAGTTTGTTTTAAGTACTTAAATGTTTTTATACGATAGTGAATAGGGAACAACAAATGGTATCAGAGCCAGGTTGAAAGTTGGACTGCTAAGAATCCTATGGGTCTTTGATGTTGTGGGTGCCCCCAGTAGCAAAAAGAGAGTCATAGGTGAAGATCATCTCCCTGACTCTCACAACAAAGACCAGAGTCCAAAGCCATTTGTGTCTCGGTGGCATGATTACCAATGTGTTGACTACTCCCAAGCCCAAGGATTGATTGAACGGTTAACCTTGAGAGTAAGCTTCCAAATTTCGATTCGAAGAATACTAGAGCACGAAAGCCAAGCTCTAAAGAGCATGCTTGACTCCCGATATGCCCGTAGTACCGAACACATCTCCCGAGTCCAGGCGTAATCTCAAGCACCGCCCACCCCGAAACCTCTTCGTGGTGCCGCACCAAGCTCTAAGCTTACTCCACTTCAATTCAATCCTCACTCACCAAAAGAAAGGTCCGGACTTGGTAGAACCATCCCTAAAAGACCAACAAAACCAATCCAACAAGAATCTACTCCCACTAAGACTTCCACATCTTCGCCTCCTACCGAAGTCGACCAATTCAAGAACTTATCGAACTTGTGAGGAAGTCGATCGATAAGATGGAATCCATCGAAAAATCTCCGATTCAACAATCAAGGAAATTAAGTCACCTCCTCTAGTTCATCAAGGTCAAAATCCACCAACAAGCCCAAACAGACGTGTGATCTATGCCACTATACCACCATACCATTGACAATCGCTATAGAATCCTTTTTGTATGATCTACAAAAGGATGATCACAGAACTTCGATCACTTACAATATGTAAGTTCACTCAAGAAAGCAAACTATACCAATGTTGGTCATCGAGATGCTTCAACCTCCAACCGCTCACAAGTGTAGAGCAAAACCCTTTCCTCCTTGCCCACACCTTGGCTTCAATGATCATCATCAGGATGATTGTCTCATGAACACATGCCGTGATATTTGCTAAAATCCACCACGAGACATCCTAGCATGACAAAGTCATCCAAGCAAGGAGAAGTTCCAAACAACCTGCATCATCGAGTCATCCTCGCCTCCAAATGCAAAACCCGTGGTAGCACAATGCACTCAACCACCGACCATGAGTCAATTGCCAAATTCAAGCGCACCTTTAGACCCAAACCCACTAGTTTGTGGGTCGACAAGATAAACTAATCCAATTTACTATTTATGCAGAGACACGCCAGGAGCCTATTTGGCATCTAGATAGTGGATGCTCAAGAAGCATGACCGGTGTTAAGGAGTATCTGCACAAGTATGTAAAGGAACCAGGACCCAAGGTAGTATTTAGTGATAACTCATAATGTCCCATCAAGGTTATGGTTCAAGATAACGCAATGGAATAGTTTTCTAGAATAGCTTATGTCAATGGTCTCAAATACAATCTCATCGATGTCGACCAACTCTGTTATGCTAAGTACATTGTGCAATTCAATGACAAACAAGACACCATTTTCAATGCCAACAAAGAAGTTGTTTTGATAGCTCCTAAAGAGATGATGTTTATGTCTTAGACATGTCAACACTCTCTCAAATGGAACTTGTGTCTTTGCCAAAGTCATCGAAACTATCAACCTGTTGTGGCACAAGAGACTCTCACACTTAAATTTCAAAACATCAACAACTTGGCAAAACAAAACAAGGTCATTGGGTTACCATCACCGGTTTTTGCAAAAGATAAACCATGCTCACCTGTGAAAAAGGCAAACACCAAAGAGCATCTTTCAAATCAAAACAAAATTTCTCCATCAAAGTCGCTTTCACCTCCCGCACATGGATCTCTTTGGACCATCATCCTAGATCAATCCAAGATGAGAAGTATACACTTGTCATTGTTGATGAGTTCTCAAGATACACTTGGTATACTTTATTTCCAAAAGAGTCAGTAATCGATACAATAATGTCATTCATCGTGAACATTGAAAACCGTAATGACATTATCATTAAACAAATCGAATCGACAATGGCATTGAATTCGAAATGAAGAGCTTGAGAATTTCGAGATGAAAAGGAATCACCCAAAAATTTCATCCCCTTACACCCCGAACAAAATGGGTAGCTAAAAGGAAAACAAAACTCTCATTGAGGTCGCCGAACTATGTTAAATGGCTCAAGACTCTCAAAGCATCTCTGGATCAAGAAGTCAAAACAACTGTTACACTCAAAACAGTCAATCATTGTCAAAAGACATAACAAAACCCCATATGAGATATTCAAAGGTAGACTTCCTAATATCAGCTACTTTCATGTGTTTGGATGTCCTGTGTTTATCCATAACCACAAGGATCATCTAGGCAAGTTTGATGCTAAAGCTGATGATGGATACTTTCTAGGTTACTTGTAGCAACTCGTAAATTTTCATAAGGTAAAATGACTATTTTACCGTTGACTTCTTAAAAGTTGACTTTGACTTTTTACTATTTGACTTTTACCGTAACGTAAAGCAAATCAGAATCGGTAGTAACCAAGAATTTCCCAAGTTAAATAATAAATTATGTTTCAATTATTACACTCAAACATTTTGTTCACCTTGGCTATAAGTAATTATTTAAAGTTGTGACTTTAATAATTACGAAAGTTTAATCGTAAACTTTCCTCGGGTCAACACAAGACTACGATAAGTCTAGGTGTTGAAAATACTCTATTTTCACTAATAGTCATATTTTATATGAACTATGGCCACTTTGTTATTTTTTCGTAAACATTTTACTCTTTACGTAATACGCGTGCTCGAACTTACGTTATTAGATTTTAACAACATAGACGCACCCTATGAGACTTATCACACATTTAATATACCTAGTTAGAGTATATTGATAAGTTTTAATATTTTCATAAGTATTACATTTTTTTGCCCGGTTTTAAGTTTTGTGACTTAAGGGATTAACGTTAGTAATTACCGGGATCAAACTATACCCTCTATTCACTAAACTATTAATATAGCCACAAGATAAATACAATTTCTACTTTCTTTCTTATCATGCCACGTTTAAAACCTACGTCTCATAGTTGAGACAAGTAGTATATCTCAATTAATATTTATGTGTTTCAAAAGTCTTACTAATCTACTAAATATCTAGAAACTAAACTCAAGACCAAAGTTTCTTCTTCTTTCTTGGTGACTACCGCCAACCCAAGACAACATCACCATCAAAACTTTTATTTTGATCTAATTCTTGCATCCATTTTGAAGGCCTTGATGTTCTAGTCATATTCTTGGGTTGTTTTAGCGATTCCATGGTTAGTTTAAGAGTTAATCATGGGTTCAAGGGCTGAATATAAGAAGGTTATTGGGTGGTTAATAAAGGTTTGAATCAAGTGGTGAAAAGATTCAAGACTTGGGTTGAAGATTCAAGACAAGGATTAGAGATTGAAAGAAGTTAGGCTTGATTATTTGTAACTACTCAACCCAACTTTGTAAGAGTTTGTCTAATATTTCTTATTATTCAATATAGTTGTAATAATTTATATTCATTGGATGTAATTTGATATAACTAGTATATGTAATATGGCATGATTGATGTTGTACATGAAGTTTGTAACATGAAGAAGCTAGAACAAGCCTTAGGTAGGTTTTATGAACCTGAATTCTGCAATAGTCCCAAAGATTGATTAAACTGATCATCTCAGTAAACTTTGAGGTTAATTCAGTAAGATAGGCTTGTAGAGCTATGTCTTACAGTCGTTTTGCCAGGTGGCGCACCTCATAACTCCTCCCGATGAGTAAATAAGAGCCAAAATGGCAAAACATGTCAAAATCTGCACACCAGATTTCATTTGGGAAAAGCCCATGGTTTTGATCATTTCTGGAAGTCGACTCAGTTTTATAAAATGTAGCTAAGACATAAACTTGAAGTTTGACGAAATCCGCATCAAAACAAGTTGTAGAACTTACTTTATGGTAGTTTTGGCAAGATTGATGTGCACCAAACTTTCGCAATGAAATACAAGTAATTACTTGCTATTAGACAATTGATATAAGTAAACTTTGGACTTTGGACTTGATTAAACTTGAGAATCTGTTAGAGGAAGTAAAAAATAAAACTTGGACTTTTGAATCACTTAAAAGGACCTTGTGGTTAAAAAGTTATGCCTAGTTAAGTGTTACTAGAGGTAAATATAGTGCTGGAACAAAAAGTTGCTGAAACGATTTTAAAACAAGGTTTTGACCCTTTTCTGCTCCGAATCAGCAAAAGTGTAAAACACGAAAGTTGCTCGGAATGATTTTTTCTACAAAAACTCAGGTGCACATAAGCTGAAAGTGAACGAAACGTCTTGAAAACAACAAAAACTAAACGGACCTGTTGTTGACTAGAAAACAACCATGGCTAAGAAACCTTTGTGTATTTTGATCCTTTGAGGCCGAAACGAAGCCAAGGTTAAGCCAAGGCTATTGTCTTAAGGTCTTTAAACTTAGGGCATGTTTGGTAGAACGGAAAGGAAAGCCTGGAAAGAAAATGAGAGCCCATTCATTTGTTTGTTCATGCACGGAATGGAATTAGAGAATTAAATTGGCATTCTCTTTCCACCTCTTTCATTCTTTAAAAAAAGTGGAGAATACTGTGAATCAAGAAATTAGGCACGAGGATTCACACGCTCCATTCTAAGTGAGAATCATAGAGCCTATTGAAAAAAGTGGGCTATAAAAGAGAAAACATGTGCGTGGCACATGCTGCTCAAATTGAGAGAAACTAAAGAAGCCCTAAAAAGTTTTTCTCTCCAGATATTGAAACTCGTCTCTAGTCATCTTCTTCAACTAACTCTCATCATTGGTTCATGTTACTTTTAGAGCCTTCTCTGTTTAGGTACGTGTGACATCAACATGATCTATGGTTACGAAAATTATATTTTAATGGCCATGATCCTTTTAATTGCAAAACAAAACAAATTGACAGATTGTGATGTTCATAACTGAAGGTAGTCAACTGGAAATATTAATATTGCCATGGTGGTCAACTGGTAATGTTATCATATATGATCATGTTCATATGTTTGGGTTTCGTGAATTGAAAAAAAGTGAAAATTAACAATGCAATGTCTACATGGTTTGTTAGTCAAATTAATTTTTAAGCAAAAAGATCGATGGTCAATGATGTTGTTAATTCTTTTTTGATGGAGCATAATTTACATGTAGATTTTACCATTATCTTGAAACTGTTTTAAATTAAAGCAAATGATAATTTCTTTTTTCAAACATTAAAGCAAATGATAATTAAGTTAGTAGTTACGTTATTGTTCTAGTTGTTATTCGTGTTTATTTTCATTGCATTGCTTCCATTCTCTTATCATACCAAACATGATAATCAATATTTTAACACATTTCTATGATCGATTCTTTGGTTGTATCAAACAACGGAATGTGTTTTCCTTTCCTAAGGTTATTCTCTTTCTTGATTATTCCATTCTCTCTTGTGTTTCCATTCTATGTGATTCACTCATACCAAACGCCCCCTTAGACATAACCATAGGAATGACCTTGAATATCATCTCAAGTTGTTTAAACATAATTTAGCCGCACGGCTAGTTTGGGCTTAATGACCCGAAACTTGTTTTAAAACTTTGTTCATGGACAAACTAAGTAAATGACCATATGACATGTTAAATTACTTATCGTCACACAAGTCAATCAATAGTCTTTGACGAAACACGACACATGTTTTATATAACATTTGTCTCGTCAAATACTTTACTTATAAATGATAAGTACTACAATAGTAGGAATTTCATTATCATAAAGAGGCCTCTTCGAGTGTCGATTGACGAGTTGTGGATTTACGATTTAAAGTGTCCTGGCTCCTCATACGTTCACTACACGACCTCTTGATTTTGATAGCCCGAATGATGGTACGAGGTTATTTATAAAAGGGCTATAAGCCAAACAACACTTAAGGGATACTCTAACTTAAGGATTCATGTACAATATCATATTGAAAGCCAACATACTACATATAATTGTACACTTATATCATACACTACACTAAAATGCGATTACTATGCTTTCAGAGGTAATCGTTAAAGATCGTGATCTTGTCATACTCACCGCTTGATAAACATTATATCGTTACAATCCATTTGTTGATCAATACAATGAGTTTCATAGCCCCACTTTTGTTTAACTGCTTTATAAACTCTTTTGGGGAGATACATGCTACGCTTTTACTATATGATAAAATGCTTTATTATGGACAATTACTTGCAACCCGAATGCCTTGATCAGTATTATTGCATGCCACTAAGTTGTTTTGCCAAAAGTCCCCAACATCATGGACCACTAATCACCGGGAGTGGCGAAAATATTGTGGATAGGCCTATTGAATTGACGAACCCGTCTATGTTATCGGAAATAACAAGGCGCACTATATTTGAGATTATCTAGGTATAGGCAAAATACCTACCCGGGCAAGTTATTTACTATATAAATCGTCCGGTGATATATATATACAACAACGATCGTGAGTGCCATGAGCTTAGAGCAATAATAACTTTCAAGAAGATAATTGTACACATTGCAATTATAATATAAACTATATTGTCCACTACTGTTTTCAAACCTATGAGGTTTCTATCGTTTGTGTTGACCGGTTAGGCAATCAAACGCACTATGGGCGTATAACCCACTACTTTCATAAACTTGATATCTTGTGATCAACTGATTTGCTTACAAACCTATGAACTCACTCAACCTTTGTGTTGACACTTTTTAGCATGTTATCTCAGGTTCGAAAGGAATTAGCTGGCATGGCATGTGAAGGCGCACGGAAAAACATTTTG
Source organism: Chrysanthemum lavandulifolium (assembly GCA_022545495.1). NCBI lineage: Eukaryota > Viridiplantae > Streptophyta > Magnoliopsida > Asterales > Asteraceae > Chrysanthemum > Chrysanthemum lavandulifolium. The sequence continues at coordinate 140,777,091 of CM040239.1, forward strand.
AAGACGATGTATATATTATCATTCAAAAAATATTACAACTTTTATGTTGTACTTTTTATGATTGTACAAACTTGTGGGACCGGTTTGTAAATTCTGATATTTTAATCGAATGATAATTGATTTCAAAACGTCTCATTTAGAGTCGTTTTACGAACTTCAGCTTGTGAACTATGAAGTAATACCCGAGTGACACAATCTTCCGCTGCGATAATTTTGGGGGTGTTACATTACTCACTGATCTCCAAAGCCTTCGTGGTATTTAAGACAAGGAGACAACAAGTTGAGGAAACCTTTCATGTCACTTTTGATGAGAGTTCAAAGCATCGGTTCACCAACACCTCGATGGAGGAAATAGGAATTGATAACTCATCAAGATATCCTCCCGATGAGTATAATATTGAAATCAATTCCTCATACCAAGTCGATGCCGACATCTCATATTATGTCTTACCTCACAACCTTCCCCAACCAACTATCGTTGAATTCATTGATAATCAATCAATCCTCGCCGGGATAGGTAATATCGAACCAAATGTTCGGAAACCTATGATTCAAGAACCTCAACTCGAACAAGACATCTCAACAGATGCTCTTAATGATTATGTGGCTCCCGGACTGAACTCACTCATGAGTCCCCAATGACATCTTCAAGCTCGGATCCTAGACCACAACGTAAGTGGACAAAATCTCGTGACATTGAGCTTGTAAACATCATTGGTGAACCCACCAAGGCATGCTCACTAGAAGCATGGTCGCTAAATTAATCGCAACTTCACCAATGAATGTCTATATGCCGATTTTATATCGTAAATAGAACCCAAAAGTGTCATTGAGGCTCTAAAATATCCAAGTTGGGTTCGGCTATGCAAGAAGAACTTCAACAGCTTGATAAAAACAAGGTCATGACCTTGATTAAATGTCCTCGTGATGTCATTATCATAGGAATGAAGTGGGTTTCGAAACAAACTGATGAAAATGGCATCATTAAGAACAAAGCCGACTTGTAGCCAAAGGTTACATCAACAAGAAGGCATTGACTATGATGAGACATTTGCTCTGCTGCAAGAATGGAAGTGATTCGTTGTGAAGTGAGTGGTGAAAAACACAATTATCAACAATATCAAATTAACCGTAAACTCGACAAATCAACCTTTAGAAAAAGGATTAACGTGCCAAATCTCACGGTGTGATAAAAGTGATACAAGTGATTTCCCGTCGTGTCCCAACGAGGTGTGAAATTGACGATGAATGGAAGCCATCGAATCTTCTAATTTAATTATAAAAATACTAAACTATTTTAGAAAATTCGAAAATTTGCATTTGCCACTTACATGAACTTCAAAGTTTATCAAATGGATGTGAAAAGTGCATTCTAAGGTCAAGTAATGAGCAAGTTAAAATCTAAGAATGGAGCCCAAATGGTGAACTCAAGGAAGATGTGGAGCTTTTACAACTGATACTAAAGTAATAAGCAACCTCATTAACGGCTTTAAAACTAAAAAACTATTTAAAACTAAAATCCTCTTGCCAAACTTGAGTAGTGAATTCATTCGACTATGTCCAATCTTGAGATTACATCACGGTAGCTTGATAAAGCCCTTTATGGACTTAAACAAGCTTTGACCTAGGTTGGCATGGTATGAAACTCTCTCAAAACTACCTTCCCGATTCAAAACAAGTTTGTCGAGGAAAGATAGACAACCCATTGTTTATCTATAGGACAAAACAAGATATGATCCTAGTCCATTTGTTTAGTATATCTTGATGACATCATCTTTTTTAGGCTCAACAAATTACACTCTTTGCAACTTACATGAACTTGAAAATGGATGTGAAAAGTGCTAATGACAAGGAAATTTGAAATGAGCATGATGGGTGAACTCACATACTTTGTCGAGGAAAGATAGACTTGTTTACTACAAAACAAGATCGTCCAGTATATCTTGAACATCGATAAAGGAATGACAAAGAAATTTGAAATGAGCATGATGGATGAACTCACATACTTCCTTGACTACAAATCGAAACCGATATCGGTCAAGAGAAGTACACCGTAAATCTCTTGAAGAAATATGAGATATCCGACTGCGCCTTAGTGAAGACACCAATGGTCCCTCCTAACAACCTTGGACCCGATCTCACCGGAAAATCGGTCAATCAAACCCATTTCGGGGATTTTTGGCTCATCGATGTATCTTATCGCTTCTGCACTGGACATACAATTCTCGATCGTCTTATAGCAAGATATTAGTCCAATCCCAAAGAATCCCATCTCACTGCACCAAAAGAATCCTCAACACCAAGGGAACTCCAAGCCTTGGACTTTACTATCCAAAGTGCTCGTGGTTTGACCTCAAAGGATATTCGACTGATTATGCAAGTCGCAATATGGACAGAAAAGTACCTCGGGGTCCCGCAATTTCTTGGAGGAAAGTTGGTTTGTTGGAGTGCTAAAAGCAACAATCGGTGGCTATGTCCTCACCGAAGTCGAGTATGTGGTCACGCAGGATGTCGTGCCAATGTCTTATGGATGAAAAGTCAACTCGGTGACTATGACATCCATTACAAGATGGTACCCATCTTCCGTGATAACACCAAAGCTATTGCAATCTCAAACAACCATGTCCTCCACTAAAGAACCAAACACTTTGATATCGATATCATTTCATCGGGGACCACATAATGAAAGGAGACATTGAACTTCATTTCATCCCTACTCAATATCAACTTGTCGATATCTTCACCAAACCCTTAGATGAAACCACCTTCAGAGACCGAAATCGAATTGGGAATGCTAGACATTGAAAGTCAAGAACTCGAAACCAATCCCAATCTCAGTAAGTTTTCTCTGAAATGGTTCATCCTCCCTTAACAAAACCCCAAAACAGCCCTCTCACTGAATGAGTAAGACTCATTCAAGGACCATGACTTTAGACATTGAGCATTGAATAAGTAACTAAATGCTCCAAGTATCAGTTACTTAAATGTCTTAGGTTGGTAAACACACCTATTTAATAAAGGAATATATGTCTCTTTGTTTTACTTGTTAGTGCAAATATTACGATATTTAATCTATACATTCTCATTTGTTTTGTTGATGACAAACATGTAACTTGTAATACATAACGTAAAATGTATAAGTTACTTGTAATTATATTTTGTCTCAACATACTCTCAACACCTCTCGACGACTCAAGTCCTTGTATGCTACAACATAGGTTCGTACATGTTTGTTATGTTGCGTTATGATCAAACCCCCAACAAACCATTAAAACATGTTTAGTTAAATAGTTTATGTATAATAAATAGTGTTTACATATTGGGTAAATATATACATAACTAGTATGTATTATAATGGGTAATATAAATGGGTAGAAACTTAAGTATTTGACCCATTGACCAAATACATTGAATGTAGTTGGGTAAAACCCAAAGTCCATGACCCATACCCAATGTATAAATACATTGTACCTTGGTGGGCACTCAAAACCATGGACTAGATGCATTGCATCTTGTAGATACATTGAATCTAGTTGGTACCCATAACCCATGACCCATGACCCAAAACCCATGGGTAAAGGGAGCGTCCACGGATCCCCAAGAATACATGGACGGATCCATCAAGGAGGGATCCGTGGGATCCGGGAACAAAGGCTATTTTTCTTCTATAAATAGTGAGCCATTTCTTCATTGTTTCACACACATTCACCCATAGTTTCTCTCCACCACCCTCATCTCATATGATCATAATGCTTCTAACTTTCATTTGTTGTAAGCATACTCCCGAAGTGATCCTCTAAAGCAAGCATAGAGATCTTGCATCCTTACCTACTGAAGTGAACACCCATCACAAGCATACAAGCACATGAAGATCTTCTACAACAAGCTTGAGAAACTTGTCATCTTCATTCATAGAAGACTAACTACATCATGCTTTGTGTTCTTGATGTTTAGTTTAGGACTTTATATCCATTAGACACATTGTCTTGGATATTGTCTAGTATCATATTCTTGTATCTATGACTAGACTAGATGGTTTATGTGTTTGTGCCATAAAACACAAGGTTTGTTATGTTGGGCCACAAAACATAACGGGTATCATAGATGTGTCGTACATCTATGACTAGACTAGATGGTTTATGTGTTTGTGCCATAAAACACAATGTTTGTTATGTTGGGCCACAAAACATAACGGGTGCCTAGAAGGCAAGTCACAAGGCATTAGTGAAGGGTGCCTAGAGATCGAGTCAAAGGCATTAGTGAAAGGTGCCTAAGGTGTACATTCGATATGGTGTAATTCGATGTACAAGATAGATTAGTATTGGGTCAAAGGATATTGTTATCCTTGTTGATGTTGTTATAAGGAGTGAATCTCCTTTGGGGTTAGTTGTTGGTGTAGTGTTGGGTAGTAGTTCCTCCATTGTAATGGAACTCGGTATTTAGCCTAGTACCGGATAAAGGGTAGGCGACGTTGTGATAGGTTTGGTTCTACCTCGTGGAAGAACTCGGTGTTTAGCTTAGTACCGGAAAAAGTGTAAGCGACGTTGTGTAAGGTTTTCTCCGCCAAGAATGGAGTTTGTTGATCTAGTGAAGCAACTCTCGAGTAGGTGACTCGGGGAGGTGGAGAGGGCAAGGAAGGTGTCCTTGTAGCCGAACCACTATAAATCCTCGTGTTGGTTTGTCTATCCTTTTACTTATCGCTTTACTTTTATTCTTGCATTACATTGTTTATTTTCTATGTGGTTGATGTCTATGTTTGTGATACATACTTGGTCTTTCATATAGTCATAAACTATATTTAACACTTTACATATTATGACATGCTTGATCAAGAAAAATCAACCGGACTAATAATGGTGAAACTTGATTTATAATGAACCATTAATCTTGCGAAATCTTATGTGATATTAAGGGGTTGGCCTTACATGCCGTAATGCGTTAAATGCATCCTCGCGTCGAGATTAGCAAATGCAATAGTTTATATTATATTTGATACAAAAGTTTTAAGTTTGAAACGGAAACGTATTCACCCCTCTACGCTTTCACATTCATCATCCAAGTCAAGGGTCCTCTAAACTTACCTCATCCCACTTGGCATTAAATGCCTCCTCTCACATGAAATATCTTGTGGATATTTTATTATTGCATAATATACCTTTCTTGTAATCGCAATCGTTTTTGAAAACCGGATATTATCAAGGGTAGTGGAGTGGTGGCATTAAATGAGGAGATTCAAAACGTTTCCAAAAACTGACTTTACAAATCCTCCTTTATACAAGATCTACCCCTCTCACCACTCTATAAATACCCCCTTCTAAACCTCATAAACACACACAAATAATTTTCTGAAACAAAACGCTGTCAAAATCCTTTCTCAAACCCAGAAAATTTGTGTGTTCTTCAAAATCATCAACCTGTTTTAACAAGAAAATCTTCTCTGTAACAAATTTACAAAAGGTTTTTCATCACAATACTGAAGAAGACTCAAAACACCTTGATTGTTCTTGTCAAAAATATTTTTCAAAACCCTAAAACCTTTTAATGGAAATGGCAAGAACACAATCTCTTCAACTTGCACCACGGTGGGTAGGAGATCTAAGTAATGTTGAATTTAAAACAAACAATGTTATAGGCAATTTTGAATACCCCCGATGTCCCACCTATAAGGGCATCATGAAGTTTTATTCAATCGCCTAATCGAAAATGGCCTTTACTAAGTCCCTTCAATTATGTACCAAAACCTCCTCCGTGAGTTTTAGGCTACAACAATGGCCTATGACCCGACACCCTCTATCGATGAGACCGACCTCGACCACTCAAAGAGTATCTCATCAAATTAAGTCTTTTAATGGGAATAGTCATCCCCCGACTATAAAACATTTTGTACTTCAACATGGTTAGACTATAATTCGAGTTCATGTTGCCCATCCCGAACCCTCAACGCTTAAGGATGGGTTAAAACAAATTGTTTTGGATCCAAAGTTTTGGACGAACCCCAAATCACCAAGAACTCATTTCGTGGCTTGGAAGATCCTGCTCACATTTGTGATTCGTGTTCTTGGCGAGAACCACTCATCCACCGAACAAGTTAACTCTATTCAGTTGATGGTGGCATATTGCTTGATGAATGGGGTCACTGTTGACATTGGGGAGATCATTTACAGTGATCTCGTAACCAAGCTATTGAGCAAAACTAGGACGAAATACGTTTCGTATCCTAGGTTTGTCTCATGTGCTTTACAAGTGTTATTGGGTTGCAATTACCCTTAGGAATACAAATACACTGCTTTACCTGGTATCCTGAGCCAATTAAATTTTCAAAAGGACCCATTCCAAGTCACTGATATTGAATTGACGGCCCATATGGTTAATGTAAACAACCAAAGGGACCCAATGTCTCCAAACCCTGCTCCTAAAAAGAGAAAGGGGAAGTCTCAGATGGGACTAAGACCAAACCCAAGTCTTAGGGCCTCGAGGCTTCGGAGCATGACCTAAAAGGCAAAAGCCCCCTGATTGATCGGCCACCTAAGGGAGACCAAACATCATCCACCCGGTGACAACGAAGGACACCGATACATCACGCTTAGTGCCCTTGGTCCCATCTACTACTCCCCAATATCCGTAGGAAACATACAACCCGCCGGTAGGGGAGCGCCCCACATTGCCTAAGGAGGACATTCGCAAATCACGCTTTTTGTCTAAGGGCCAACTGAATGATCCCAAAGATTCAAAGGGAAATGAACAACCCACTGATAGGGATCTTACTGCCACTGCTTCTAAGGATAGCACTAGGAATCACCCACCAGTGCTTGAAGGAGCACAGAGGGACAAAGACTCGGAGGGAAAGAAATAACCCGCCGATACGGAACTCATTACCAATCCTGACTCTGGCGAAGGCACTGAGAAAAACCCATTAGTTCCTGAGGGGTCACTGGGGGACAAAGACTCAGAGGGACAAATACCACCCGCTGATATGGAACCCATCACCACCACTAGTTTACTAACAGTCGTTGAAGTCAATGAAATTCTTTTCTCGATGAAGAACAAGTCGACAATGAAGATGATATACTTTCAAGAGAGAAGAAGTGACGATGTTCAAACCGAACAAGAGCATCACCGATCCACAAGAGCCCAAAGAGTCACCTTTCCAATCAAGATAATGACTCGACTCTTCTTCCTCATCCCGTCTCAAGAATTCGTAAAGTTTGATAATACTCTTCCACCGATGTAAAGGCAACCGGTTATGTGGATCACTAAAGCTTCAAGGAAGCTATACTATGGGGTTACTGATACTTTATAGGATCAACACACCGAAGCTCTTGCCACCTATGCGAATCTGAAAGTCGAGGTACAAGCCTTTGATGCAAACACCGATGAACACAGGATCTCATGTACCAACACCTTCATAGACCGGATGAAAACTCGGTTAAATTTCTAAAGCATCTTCGTGGTTGTGGTGTTACAATTGATGAAATCGGGGATGTTTGTCAAAGAAGACCCAACACTTAATTCCAAAGTGCTTTGGAGGCCACCGACATCTATGTGAAGAATTCCTCACGCCTCATCGAACTAATTGATATGCTCCAATCGCCAATGTTCGTGGTCTTGATCTTCGCTCAATCTCTTGAGCTACATTGGGTTCGTTGGATGCTCAAGTGACTACTTTGGCTAAGGCATCGTCCTCTATGGCTTGGAATCTTGGGCCTAGGATGACTGCTTTAGAACTTTCTCATGCTAATCTGGCAGAAAAGGTCACTGGTCTTCAAAAGGATACAACTGAAATTAAGGCTATGGTCACGGAAATCTACCAAGCCTTCAAAGGTCAAGCAACATCAACTCCCTCAGTGTCCGAGGCAACTCTTGATCTCACTGATGTTGCAGCAATAGTTGAGGGGGAGAAGACCACTGAAGAGACTCCCTCTCACACTGAGGGGGAGCCACCAACCAGCCTCGCAACACCTATATCATCAATCCCACCAGTTTCAGCAACATTCATATCATCAGCCCCACCAACAACAACAACAATCATGACAACAACACCACCCTTGGTAGCATCATCTTCCTCATGCCGGGACAAAGGAAAGGCCATAATGCAAACACCTAAGCCCGAGAAGATTCCCTATATGATCGGCAACACTCGCACTGCCACACCACAACAACTAACCCGCCTATCTTGCAAAGGAAGAAAGGAAAAGAAACTAGTCAAGAAGAAAGAAAGAGCAAAGAAGCACCGGTACAAGTCGTTCTTGAGGAAGTCGAAAATATTGGCATTGATCCTAAGAAGCTTCAAAAGGGTCAGCCGGATAGAAGTTCAAGGATGCTCAGTCGCTAAAATGGTGAAATGAAAAGAAATTGGATGAAAAGAACAGAGAGTTGCAAACATCAGTAAGAAAGAATTGACCACTACAACGGTCAATGACAAGCGTAAGTCTACTTGAGAAAATCACAGATGTCGAATCATCCCCAAGTCCAAACCACTAGCAATGAATGTCTACAGGGATAGTAAAGACATTTCGAGGTTCATGATCCCATGAAATTCACCGACTTTGGGATCACCGAACTCGATGAACTTGGTCCAATCATTGAAAAGAAGCGAGAATGTTGTGGTTAAGGAGCGATGAAAACCTCGAAAAGGTATGAAAGAGTGAGAGAAGCACCAAAGACAATCGGGATTCACCAACCTTGACTACACCACAAGGATCTCGGCCTCACCCATTGAAGGCAAAAGAAAGAGGATTGAGTCGAGCTCAATTCAAAGTGCCGGCCCGAATGCAATAGGGAACTACCGTAGGAGTTAAGTTTGTCAACTGTCTTTGCATTGAAGAGCACGAAGATGACTCTTCTTTATAGATGTCTCTAGAAACCCAAAGATTCCGTGATATGGAGTGACATTGATCTTGCAGGAGTGTCTACAATGGCAAGTTATCTACCATTGGCCTCTCGGATCCAAACCCCAAAGAACGCCGTGTACTCGCAATGACCGAATGCTAAGATAAGAGAGCACCACGATAAAGAAACACCTCTCAAGAAGAAACCAAAGCTTGAAGCAATCGGGGATCCACCTTGAATGACATCTTTATCTTTTGTACTAGTGATAGGAACTATGTAATTGATCAATAAATGATGTATGTTTTGTTAAAATATTCAGATGTTCCTTATTATGTTCATTAGTACATTCGAGTAAGAAGAAGCCATTTGCTCACTTACATTGATCAAACACTTAGGCTATTTATATATCCAAATAGGGGAGACCATGCTGGGTTCAAGAATACCCAAACCCTTAAGTCAAGGATTTGAATAGAAAATACCCTAAGTGTTTAGGCCATTAAACACTAACAGTCGCCGAGTGCATAGTCTCTCGGTGAGCCATCTTCGTGATACTCAAGAAGAGGCGAAGAAGAAGTCTCCACTCGGTGAAGGCGGAACTTAAGGGGTGAAGATCGAGTCAAGAAGATGGTGGATTCAAAGTGGTGATGACAATAACTCACCGAATCCTCAAATCTTACCAACCGCTAACATCAAGGCAAACTAGACTAAAGACTAAAGGCGGAGAAGACCGAAGAATGGGCGGGACAAAACGGTTATGCTTGAAGCGATAAATACGGAGTGCTTATCCTCAAGAAGTCAACTTTCCCTGAAGGCTCATCATCGCATCTTGACAAGTAGAAAGTGGCTTTGTCCTTACCGATATAGCCTTTAGAATGAGACAAAATACATCAAGATTTTGTCTTTTGTAACCTGTCAATTTGTCACTTAGGATATAGTTAAAACTCATACTTGTATAAATAGCATAAGAGATGGAGTGAAAGAAGTAAGCTTGTGAATTGTAAAACACACACACACACAAGCCATCTTTCACTTTTCCAAATACAACTCAGTCCCTGAGATAGCTCAGTGGTTCCATAGTAGTTGTGCTCAGACTTAGCCTGAGCTTTGTGAGGAGTACCAACCCTTTGTCATTTCAATCCCAAGTACTATTCCTCAAGTACTTGGGTAATGTATTCTTTTTTATTTATTTATAATAAAGAATATTATGTTGAAAATTTATCAATGTGTTTTACTTATGTTATTTCAGTCATTGATTCACTATTAAGTTTGTTTTAAGTACTTAACTGTTTTTATACGATAGTGAATAGGGAACAACAAAATGGTACCCTTGTTATTAATAAGTCTAAAGCTGCAAATGCCTATTTCTCTCTTACCTATGAAAACTACATAAAAATAAAGGAGAGAGAGAAAAGTTACAAAACTCAAAATTTATTCGTACACAAAATTTTGTGGGCTAAGGACACTTTGTACATATAGCATAACGTAAAGCATTCGATCACAAACTTAAAATGGAGAGACGTGAATTATTTATGCTCCCAAGTCGCTTTCACTCGAAAGTGAGCCTACAACATCTCTTTTGTACCCTTATATTTTTGTTTAGATAATATAGGAAGGCCATAGGATCACTCAAAGTTATTTTTACATCTAAATTACATGGCGCTAATCGGCCATCCCAGTAAGTCAAGCCCCTAAACGTATGAATGATGCACAAACAATAAAGGTTATGGTACTAGCTAGAAAATTTCTATTAAATATATGCATGTCATAGTACTTTCTGGATGAAGCAACATTACCATGACTTGCTCCATATGATTTTCTCTACGCCTCTATCAAAACACTAGCTTAATATAGGTACGTCTTTAGTAATAACATAAAGAAAAGAATGGGCAATAGCTATGTTAGGCTTTTACTCCAACCCTTTAACGGTAGCTAGATTTGACTTTCTCTATACACTTTTGGAAATAACACAAAACCAATAGACATACATATTTAAAAGTTTTGTTGCAAACATTGATTTTCATCCGTGACTTTTATATGTACCACGACAACATGGTTAAATATTTTAACGCATGATATTTCGGCACATGTTGGCACGTTCAAACAGTCAATGTGTACATTGTTTACATTTTATTTTAGATTCTGGCATTAAGTTCATAAGAAGTAAGTTATGAACGCAATCTTGATGGGGAATCTACTCGACCGCGTTGGTGAATTGTAATAAATTTGATATACATGTATCCACGCATAAATATAATTTTTTCGTACAATGTCCCTTTTAATATTTGTGTGTACTTCGTAGCATGGGGGTATTACTACGACCGCAATAGTTGAAAGTGATGATGTTTAACCCAAAACTACTTTCTTATCAATGATACTTGTGACATTTTTGAGTTAACAGGGAATAACGTGGCTTACGTCTAGAGTGTTATTTGGTAAAGGATTGTACATGTAGCCTAGTGATATGACTTGACTATATTTAAAGTGCAATTCGTAAGAAGAAGAGTAAAGAAAAGTTTCATACTACAAAATAAATCTTTTTACATTTTCCTGAAAAGTTGTCCTTTTACGTTTTTTAAAAAAACATAAAAACATTGGCTAACAAATATATTCTTTTGGACAATACCTAGAACAAAGTATTCACAATCTTTTTAAGTCTTTAATCTTTATGTGTTTTTCTATAGTCACACTAGTTTACAACTTTATTTATGGGTACTACTGAAAGTTTCTGTAGGTTAATCTTTATCAAAAAAAAAGGAAAAAAAGAAAAAAAAAAAAACGACGCTATATCTTCTTGCTTTTGTACATATGTGTACGATGTCCTTATAGTCTAATTATTTAAGAGTTTATAAAAATAAACACTTGTAGAACTAGAGATTACAACTTTACACATTGTTTGTGCATTTAACCCATTGTTTACCACACCATGATTTAGCACGCATGCTAACACCCATGTTTGCAAGTCAAAAAAGGTGTAAGAGGTTGGATAATATGACAAGGTTATTACAAGCAACATACAAAAAATCTTTGTGATTTTTTTTTACAAAGGGAAATATATTTGCTCTTGGAGAACTAGCACAATCTAAACCCCAAAGTATTTATAAAAGAAAGGTTTTTTCAATGCTTGTGCCTCTTACATACTTGAATGATTTTTGCACACATCTCTATTAGAATATTGTGGGAGCATTTTATAGAAGATAAATGTGCATGCTTAAGCACATAATACTAAGTTACTTCAATTATATTTGGACATTGTGGTATAGATCGTTGATGATATAGGTCTCAAAGACCGATAGTTAGAATATGATCATTATACATTAAGAGGTTGCATGACTAATTATTAAAAGGGCAAATTAGTCAAATAGACCGGCGCCCGAGGCTTATCGGTTCTGGACCACACCTTTTTAATTTGAAAATAGACTAGTTGCCCACCGATTTTCTTGGACCCAACCAGGGTGCCATGTGTCCGACAACTTATGACACAAATACGTATTTTGAAAGTATATATCATGTATTGTAAGGTATTATTTTTTGGGCAACTTGTATTGTTTTTTGGGCATCTTTATATTTTTGGGCAACTTGTATTTATACACAAGGATAGTTTGGTCATTTTACATTTTAAATTAAAAAAATCACGGCACCACACAAAATCCAATCTAAGTCTTTCATCTTCGGATACAATTTATTTGAAAAAGCAAAGAAGAAGAGAATTAAGATCGTCATCAACACTCGATTCTTGATCCAACCAAAGATCAAAGTACACAACAACAACACTCGCCAAATCCAAAACCCGATTCTTGATCCAACCCATTTTGAGTTTTTCGAAATGAATGGTTTTGAGACACAGGTTTTTGTGTTTTTGGATTCGCCCAATTCGCTTGAATGAATCCGTGCCGGGTTTAATTGGTTTGGACCCGGTTTCGAACCGGGTTTTTGAAATTAGGGTTTTGCGTTTTTTAGGGGAAGAAGAAGATGAAGTGGGTTTGTTGTTCTTATTGGTCTCGGTAAGTTCATAGCATACATTTTATTCCTGTGATGTTGTATGTGGCTTCTAAGTGTAGATTTTGTTTTCTTTAGCAAAATATTATGTGTCCTTTTAATGAGTGTACTTCTCTATAATATCTGGTTGTTGACTCTCTTCACATTATGATTTGCTTGTGTAGCTTCCTCGTCCAGATCATCTTTTTCATACACTAACTGATTCTTTTCACTAGCGATGTCTGATTCCTCTTGTTGCGATGATCGCTTCCTCGTTATGATCATCGGTTGTTGATTCATGTGTGAGTTTTTCTCCACATGGTTCAAGAATCTGTTTTACATAAAGAAAAGGAAGTATTTACAAAAACAAACTTAGGGTCGATGAACTAAAACCCAAAATTCAAAATGAAAATCAAATGGCTAGAATAATGCCGACTTCAATTCCAATAGATAAGTTCATCGATCGATCCAATCGGCTAAATTCTCAATCGACATCCCTTCAAACTCGAAAACTTGCAAAATTGAAAGATGAGTTATCATCAGTGGATAATAATAACTATCCTTTGGTTGTGAATGTGTTGCCTCAGCTTATCGATTTGCATACTGACCGGTCGAGTCCTGTTCGCCGATTCGTCGCAGAGTAATAACCGTTAATTTATATTTTATTTCATTTATAAAACCTGTTGCGGTGATTGTTATAACTTAAATGTGAATGAATGCCTTTTAGGTTATAGGTTTACGTTGCTCGTATAGTTATTAGCAAATGATAATATATAACTCTAATTATATTGATTATAGCTGCGATAATCTCGTGTTCGCCAATTAGCAGTATCTAGTTGTTTGTTTTATAAAAGCTAACTGTTAATAACCGTCATAAACCTTAGTTGGTCGCTAGATGCTTCTTCAAGTAGCGGTTTTGAAAAAACTACAACGCTAAACGTTAAATGCTCTTAAAAGCTTCTTGCCAAACATACATGTTGAGTTTCACTTATGTGTTATGTTGTTTTGTTTATGTATTGAGAAAACCTTGTGTAGCAACAACGGTATAAGTATAAAGTTTGTAACCAATTGGTGAATTTGAATTAAGTTTGTATTGGCCATATTGTTATGTTGATGTGCCAAAAAAAATAAAAAAATAATGGTTTTAGTTAGGGGATTGTAATGTTTCAACTAGTTTGACCCGTTCCGCCAATTTGATCGTAGCCAAGTTTTGACAGATGTAAACCGAACGTGCTTAATAATTGTAGGTTTATTGTTTTAATGTATAAGACTTAGAATGGTTTTGAAGATAGCTAAAGCAAAGTAGTATAACAGTTGAACATGTTTTAGTGAAACGTTGCAAGGTCATCATGTTCACAAGAGCAATGTCGTCAAAGTCAGTGATGTCACATTGAGGAAGCTTAAGCCCTTACACCTTCTTTTTAACAATGAACCAAATTAATACTTAGTATCCCAAATTTATGGTAACACGACTACTAAAAATTGATTGGACTATGTTTGTTGTAACACTACAAATGTATTGGATTGTGTTACTTATACTTTAGCTCTCCCAATTTTCCTGTGACGTTTACTCGTGCAAGCAAAAACACTGGCTCACGAGGCCTCGTCTCTCTTTATATTTGCTTGAAACATGCTATCTAAGAATACATAGGTGGTGGAGTTGCTTTTGTGATGTACAATCTATGTAGTTTTTGTCTTTACAAATTAGAAAATTTACCGGGCTTGCTGATTGATTCATTGATTGATTCTCATATGTAGGATTGCTGGTGACGTTGGGTTGAATAATACAGAGTTATTGCTCGATATTGTACCTTTAATGATAACTCTCCTAAGAGATGCTACACCTGCAGTTGCTAGGCAGGCTATCACCTCTGGAATCAGTTTATTCATACGGGCTCTTACAAAAATTGGGCTTGTATATTCGCATCCTATCGTTAATTAGATTTATCAAGCTTTTAGGCTCTTAGACCCGTATTAAGCTAGTAAAGATGCAATAGTCGATGATAATGTCAATGCGCTTTCTTTTCTCGAATATGTGGCCCGTAGGAGCTTAAACATGTAAACTTTGATTTTCCCGGTAACCATGCATATATAGCATTGTAGATACTCATAGCTCTAATTTTCGTGGTCCAGATTCAAGCGAGGTGGATGATTCTATCGAGTCATCATGGGCATGGGTGTTGAAGCTTAAGGATGAAAAAAGAAAGACCCACGTCGCCAATGGTAGGAGAGTAATGGTTGTGTTATAAAATATTTATAAGAAAAGTTAACGTGGATGGGTGCGCAACGATAACTCAACTGCACTTAATCGGATAGTGAACCTTATCGTATATAGGAGAGTGCTCCTAAGTTAATCATCGAACATTAAAAAGTAAAAACTATGCAATTTTATGGATAATTGTGTTAAAACTAGGGGCGGAAATTTTCTACACGACAAGAACCCTACACGAGATTAAACAAGTTTGGGTTGGGGATAAACAAGTTTGAGTAAAAAACATGTCAACCCGTTTAATAAACGGGTTGTCTTTGGGTTGAGTAAATGGTATGTTTGGCACGGAGCGGTGTGAAGCTTTTTGGAGCGATGAGCAGTGAGCAATGAGCATTTTGTATTTTACGAGTCGTTTGGCAAATGAGCGTTGAGCTTTCCTATTTTTTAGGAATGCTCAATTTTCCAATGCTTCTTTAAGAAGCTGTGAGCGGTGAGCAGTGACTGCTCACAACTCACAACTACTGCTCACTACTATAACTCACAACTACTTTTGACAAACACACCCTAAGTATTAAACATGTCAACATGTGAACCCGTTTAAGAATATAAATCCCTAAAAATAAAATATATATATATATATTTGTTTTTATGTTAGATTTGAATTAAATGTATTTTGTTATTTACTTAATATAAGTGGATTATGATTATAAATTAGATATCATTTTTGGATTTAAACAAGTAGAATCGAAAAACCAGAAATTTTATTCACCGCTTGACCTATTTGCTTAAACAAGTAAAACGGGTTACACGTGTAATGCATATATGAGTTTGGGTTGAATTTCTTGATACTATTAATAAACATGTCATGTTTGGGTTAAGGTTATATTAACCCATCAACTCGCAAACTCGAATACGACTAAATTGACACACCCCTAGGTAAAACTATATCTTTTATTTTGGTTCTTTTTCAATGTTTTAGAGAACTTGGTTGTTTAACCGGTTAAAACATGAACCGGTTAGATCACTAAAAACCGGTTTAGAGAAAAAGAAACCGGTTAAACCGGTTCCTCAACCGGATAAATCAAAACCAAACCGGGTAGTAGGTCCCACCAAATAGGAACCAAACAGAGAAAAATTACCGAAATTAGACAAAGTCCATCCGCCGTTAACCCGTGGTGAACCATGGCTTCTTCTTCTTCTTCTATTAAGAAGAAGGTACCATCATTCTCCACCTCCTCTTCCGTCACACCCACCACAACCATCATCACACTCCCTCCTTTAATCAATAACCGATATATATCCACAAATACTAATTATTTCTCCATTTATAAAGATAATAAACTACGTGATGACGATTCTCGTTCGTTTCTAAAACCTTACGCGTTTACATCGTGTTATCGGTCTTTACGAGTGAGGAGGTAGTAATGATAGGTGGTGAGGTGGAAGAGACGAAAGGCTTCTTTGATTATAATGATAATTATAGTACTAGTAGTAGTGTTGGTGATGTGGTTGAGGTTGTTAGTGGTGGTGTTGATCAGGCGATTGTTCCGGTTCGTTGTTTGGTTTGGTTTTGGATCAAATTCATTACCTAACTGCCATGCCTTGGTGATTCGTTATTGCTTTACCTTATTGTTAATGCTGTATTATTGCCGTGTTTTAATACTTTGTCTATTAGGTTATTATCCTATAAGTAAATAGCAATGTCTAGTCTGGGTGCATCGGCTAAAAGAAAATGTTTCCTAAAACTTACTTTTAACAAGTGTTTCAATATGAACACATTGTCACTGTTATTATGTAGGTGACACGTCATTAAAGTGCTCATATTGAGGCGCTTGTTGAAAGTAAGTTTGTAGGAAACATTTTCTTTTTAGTTGACGATACTAGACAAGACATTAAGAAAAGTACATTGCTATTTTTTAGCCTAAACCTTTTAACATCTTTTATCAACATGGTGTTATCCACTCCACCTCAGCTAGAAATATTTTACCTGCACTCGTAACATTGACCACTAACAGACACTTGAAATGACACTGTCGGTGAGATTGATCCCTGACACTGAAAATGAATGCTCATGAAAATGGGGATATGAAATGTTCCAACAATGTGCTAACTGTATTTATAAGTTTTTCACAATCAGTACAACTTGAAACAGTGTTCCAAATAAACATGCTTTTAGGCACTACTACCTTCAGATTACCATGTTTAGCTCAGGTTATGGAGGTGAAAGTGTGATTGAAATTGTTTGCGTGAATGTGAATTTGCATCCACATACCAATTAAACGTGCTTTTAAAGAGTAGTACCTTTCATATTGTAGCCCTTTAGAGAGCACAATGTAGTAGTTCATTTTGCTCGATGTGACATTTTTGATTTTTGACATCTAACTAGTAAATTTTTTCAAGTACGATATTGATATTAATTCTGAAAAAATTCATATATAAGTTTGATAATTAGTAAGCACGGGTCTAGTTCTTTTAAATGTTGGTGTTAAGTTACTAACATAAAAAATTAATATCAATCTTTTCTTTACAACAATAACTCTCTGCATGAAATAAGTTTTTGTTCTTTTTGCTTCCCAGTAGAATATGTGGGAGTGAGTTTTGTTTTGCTAAAATTGTTAGATTTGATCGTAACATCTATAGTTTAAGCATTGCAAAGATCTTAGTTTCTCACAAATGGGTTACAGTGGTTACCTATTTTCCTGAGTTAATCCTGTAGTTGACTATATTTATACGCATTGACCTTAGACATAATCTGATTTGTAAATATAACTATGTAGGTGGATGGTTATCGTCATGTCCACACTAGCTCTGAGAGTTGCTATACTCCCGTGCTTCTCGTCCAACTGCAAAAGTTGAAGATTAATGCAGAGTTGGCACCTAAATGTTAGTATCCTCTTTCTTCTTTAATAAAAACATTTGGTACTTTACATAGCTATATTTGGTTTTACTACTCAAGGTTATGGATGGTATCCATCGAGGCTGCACCGGATGTCATAGGTGTTAAAGGCGAGCAACTGTTTTGTGAAAGTTAACACGAGTAGTTTGTTATGTTACAACCTGATGGACTAAAGTAAAAAAAAAAAAAAAAAAAAGAAATTTGAGCTTATAAACAACTTACGTATAGCACTACTTAAATGCTTAAATATTCATTAACAAGAACTGCCATTGTATGGGTAGTAAGCTGTCCCCTAAATGAACTTTTGGAAACAAGGTTGCCTGACCCCAGCATAAATGTTAGGTTATCAGAAACACGCCTTGTGGTTTTGGTGTTAGAATGCAAACTATATGTCTTTAGTTTAGTTTGGAATAATAGAGCCTACAACAAATAATTATATAGTCATAGTACATAATGACCCTTGAAGCGTGCTTCGTTTTTGGTAAACTAGTGACAAGGTTGGGAGCGGTGATCAAAATTTTCCCGCATTCATTCACCTGGTTTTATAAACAAAATTGAAAGCTCTTCTGGTGATGGCTGTGTGTATTTTATGAAGCTATCAGTTTGTGGTGGTAATATTTTTTTCTTCATAATCTTGGTTATCAATATGTTAATCTCAATCTGGAGATTACAGTACAATTTAATATTTGTTTTAATTTAAGCATGCAAGGCACTAAGAATAGTAAATTGGATGTGAAAATTATCTTCCATCATTTGAGTTGTGGTTAGGCAATTTAGTAATGAACTTTCCAAAGCATTCTCACATCTTGATATATGACAAGGCATTAAGGACTTTTATTTGAGTTTAGTGGTCCCATAACTTAGTTATTTGTACACAGACGTCACCTACCCAAGTATCTAAAAGGACAAGTCTTTGCACCTTTCAGCATAGAATATAGTGTTCAGTATATAAAGAAGAGAACACCCGAAAATCTGGGGTGAAGACTGATAAACTGCCATGATATCTGCGATTGAGGAAAAATGAGAATGATTAACCTGTTTCTATACATATGTAAGTGACAGAAAGATACAATGTCAAATCTGCTATTCAGGACTATTCTTTTTAAACTTTTTAAAGGAAGAAGACTGTTTACGGTTGAATGGATTGTGGAGTTTTCACAGATCTATTAGGAAAACTGCGATGGTTTTAACAGAGCTGAAGTTCATCAACTTAAGTAGAAGATTAAAATTGTTCTTTGAGTAAAAGAAAAAAATGTGCTAAGCTCAATGCCAACATACTTTTATCTGTGATACGAGAATTATATAAGCCTGAATTGCTGTTACAACATTTATTATCGCAAATGATTCTTCTTGGATTGTTTTTAATTTTACCTTACATTTGTTATTTTGACTTTCTTATGTTTCTTAAAGTGCCACCCCGTTGCCACCACCTTTCTCAGGAAAGAGTTGGATAGAACAGTACAAACGCTTTCGGGAGAAAAGGATAGAAATTGGCTGCCCTTCTTTTTTATGGATGCTAGCATATCCGTCTGTTCAGGTTTATCATCCACAAACTATTTATAAACGTTAAACTTTTCAATATCGTGAAGCTTTTTATACTGTTATATAATTTGCCTGTGTGTCAGGTTTTTTATTGGCTGCAAGTTTTTATTAAGCTTCTGCATCATATAATAACTTCTTTCATTTGATTTTCATTTGTAGATTCCTTGCTTTATCTTGGGGACAGCAAGTGTCAGACGAATGGCACTGGATCACTACCCTGGCTTTGAAAGTGTAAGGCAACATATAAGCGAAAATCATTTCTATGGGGCATGCTATCAACATCTTTTGGTTGTTAAATTGTCATTTTCATCTCAATCTCTCTTTCTTTGTTAAATCTGAGCCCGGTAATTCAATTGTTGAAACAGAGTTGGGCCAAGAACAAAATTATGCCTTCTCACATTTTTTTTATCATTACTAATCTGTGTACTACTTAGGTTAAGGCAGTCGATCTGAGAATATCATTGATAATTTTCTGAAGTCCATATTATATCAAATTTATTTCAGGGGGGCGCTCTTTGGTTCCAGAATCTGACTGAATTACCACATGGTGCTACAGGCTGCATTTTTCCCTTGTTAATAGCCACTCTGCATCTTGTCAATGTTCGGGTAATTGCTAAATCTTAGAGGGGGCAAACTTATCTGTATGGAAACGGGCCAATTTGGGTTGAATTTGACTGGTAATGCGTCTAACCGCTTAAATTAAGATATTAGCTAATAATGAAACTGTGTCATGGGTCGAACAATTTAAGCGGGTTAAAAGTCATTAAACATGTATTAAGATGTTTACTATGTTTTAACTCATTTGATTTACAAGAATTGTGTGTTTTTATACAATAGAGTTATGTCATGTTATTTATGTCAAATAAGGACCAAAAGTCTTGACGGGCTGGTCTCAAATGATCTATTTTGAGTTTTGATGCTTGCATAAAGCTACCTAGTTTAATACGAACCATTTTGACGTGTTACCCAACATGCTTATTTTGCCAGCTCTACTAAATCTATAATAATCGCAGTGAAGCTCACCTTCTTTCAAGCACTCAGGAAAAAATAGTATTTTTCGCTTCACATTTTTTTTGTTGATGATATACAATCAATAGGTTTTGTTGTTGGAGGAATTTTAGAGTTTATAGTAATTTGTGATTTTCATTAATAGCATATGGTTACAAAGAACCTCAAATGTTTAATGTCTGCCTGATATAGCTATTATTTTTCTGAGTATTGCTCCTGTAGAGGCTGTATAGTTATGTCTCAATCATGTGTATTTATTTATCTTACATGTAACTGAAAGTGTTATGCTTTTGTTTCAATCAGCTTTCGTTTGAGAAGTCTTCTTTGACAATGCTCCCAAATCTAATTGGCGTGTTAGCAAAGGTGAGTGAAAGTATCCATGTGAACAAAATGAGTTATGTAACCTTGATCAAAGTGTTTGCTAGATCTCTTGTATTCAAGTTCATGGTAGATCATAATGTTGATTAACCTTCAGAGCTTGTGTCGTGTTTGTATTTCTAAATATTTAGGTTCATTTGGGGATTAATTTCCAAATGATGACTATCACATATATGAGTAATGAGAATATATATTATGTAAGCTTATTACAGTATTGTTTTAATTCAAGACAAGTATTCTAATCTCGTTCTCTCTCTTGGTTGCAGTATTACAGGTTCTACTTGCATTGTCTCACAATTCCTCTATTTTTTACTGGGTTTTATTTTCCCCAGGTACTTTAAGTTCTTATATTTTGAAGTTAACAAGATTTCATTGTAAATCATATAAACTATGTTCTAATGAAAGCCTATAGTTTTCTTCTTGTTGTCGACCTTATAATGCATCGCCTATACAGCTATTAATACATTTACCCTTGAATATCTATGAATAGGATAATGACACTTACAAAATACTTATCATGTGTAATATGCTTTTTTATCTATAAGTTTCTTGTTAAGCAATCATCCCAGTTTGATGCTTTTGACTTTCTGGTACTTATTTTCTCCCAGTATCTATCATCCCCTATTATGGTGTAGTTGCACTCACTACTCAGAGGCACTAATGTATTTCTATTAATTTCTACTTATCCTTTCGATTTGTTTTTGTTGCAAGCATAGTCACTAAAATTTATTCTGATAATTTAATAATAATGTAAAAGTTATTTAAATTTTTGCATTAAAACTGATATTTATAATGTAATTTTTGCAGGGTAGTTTGATATACTGGGCATCTAATAGTTCCATAACCCTTGTTCAGGTTGGTTTTAGTTTTCTATGCCCTTCTAATTTATAAATAATCATAACAATTCAGCTCTTGACATTGAAGTTGAAATCATTTTTGTGGCTAAATTCTGTCATCTTGAATGTTTATTGGAGCTTAGTTAAAAAAAATGTTAATTGCGTTCTGTTCAAGATCTGCGATTTCGATCCATTCACGCGTATAAGGATCGATTTGGTTTATGTTTTATCTCTACGGGCTAAGCTGAAAATTTAATTAAAAAAGAAATGGTCAATTGGTTGAATGATCGTAGTCATCCAAAGTCTTTTAATTTATGAAACCTGCAATATATCTTTCTTTAATAAAAGGTTTGATTATCATGGTAACAATTTTTTTTTGTTATCATATTCAACTGCTTACCTATTTATTAAATATAGAAAATGGATAAGAAAGTGTTCATGGATCAGCCTAACTTTATCTGACACTTTTGACCATTACCCAACCCTCCTGACCCACCTCTGTCACCTTTAGTTTGTACCATGAAGTGAATTGCTTACTATAACTTACCAATTGGTCTGACAGCAACTAGTTATGAAGCATCCGCTTGTTCGCGAAGTTAGGGTTACCTGCCAAGTTAGCTCCAGTGGATTCTCCAGTGGATTCTGGACAATCTCGTGATATGGATGGTCTTGAAGCCACTTTCACAGTTCAGTTGGATAAAAAACCTATTCACGAATTATCATTACTAGAAATATTTAATGTAAGTGATATTTTTCATTTTAGGCTACTTTTGTAGATTTGTTATTTTGATATGCAATTTTGCAACTGTTTTCAGCTTTCTATTAAACAGCTAACCAAGGGGAACATGAGAGAGCAGTTTCACTTTTAAGGTGACTTGTTGCATTTATTATTTAATATAAAGTTAGAGGTGGCACTTTCAACCGATTTACTTGTATGTGTGTCGATTTGTGTTATGTTTTATCCTTAACAAGTCAATTGGGCAAAAAAAAAAAAAAAGTTTTGATTTTTTAAAATGTGTCAATCAGGCTAAAATTGCCCCAGTGTTTTTTTTTTTTTTTTTTTAACATACAGCCTCTTTAAGCTCTTCACTGAAAAGAATTAAATATTGTGAAATATAGTTTTTGTAATCGTATTTAACACATTAATAGTTTGTTTTCAAATGCACAAAAAGTGTTTCAGCCTTTCAGGTCAAGCCTTACAAAATTGACGCCGCTTAAGAGGTTATCCAAACCAGCCACCTGTCCGTCTTACCGCGTCTAGTTAAATACTATTTTTTAACATTAATTCTCTCTCTCAATTTGGTGTATTTTAACCTTCAAGTATTACATATAAATTACAGAATGGTACTTGAAAAGGACCCTGAGTATGTCAGAGCATTGGTAGTTATGGGGCAGTTGTTGATAAAAGATGAAAAATTAGTTGAGGCTACTGAATATTTGGATCGTGCTGTCACCAAAGTATGAGACGCTGAGTTCATTTTCTTGATTTTTTAAACTCATTCACTGAGCCTTTTTTTTTTTTTTTTTTTTAAAGCTTTATTGGAAGTTTTATTTATCCCTTTTTGGCAGCTTCTACTTGTAGGCCATCCAACAGAAGTTGAGGAGATTGATCATTTAATTCTTGCATCTCTATGGTCAGGAATAGCACTTGCAAAGCAGGTAAAGCATTTTTAATTATTTATTTATTTTTATTATTATTTTTAGTTTATTTTTATTTTATTTTACTTTTCCAAGTTTTTATATCTAGAATCGAATACTAATTTAAATGGGTTTTATGAACCTATCTAGAAGTTTTCTGATTAATAGAAAATGTAAATTGCATTGAAAAACTGGCTTGGGTTACTATTTCGACTCCAAACGGGTTTCTATTTCGCCCAAACGTGTTATGCTTGCCCTGTCAAACGTGGTAATTTAAGATGGTTGTGACGTGTGCTAGAAAGTCAAAGGTGGCAATATCAACCCCTTTGCTTATGATGCATTGATTTATGTTAATCTCTTTTCTTAAACAACATATCATGTTTATACTCGAATGGGTCAGACAGGTGAAACCAGAGTCGAATGGGTCAAAGTTTGCCCAAAGTGTATTTGTATTACATAAGACCTCCCAAACCATTTTATTCAAAGAAGCAGATCACTACTGAATATTGATCTAATTATTTTGAAAATATATGACAATAATAAAAAGGTAAAGGGTCTTCAACAGACACAATGTGTTTTGGGTCAACCCAACGAGCGTTCTAAAAGTACCCGTTGTAAGTTCTGCTCTGGTCAAAATTTTCTCGTAGCTTTGTGATGCATCAGTTATATGGTTGAAAACTAAAGTGAATTTCTCCACGGATTCGGGACTTTGTTTTTATAGCATTGTTGAGTGGCAAAAAGTTTGCCTATACCCTCCTGCTTTATGTTTTGCTAATATTTATGGTTTTCGGCAGGGTAAATTTGCAGAAGGAATTGTACACTTAGAACGGATAGCAAATATGAAAGAGCCAGAGGATGCAAAGACCAAAACCCATTATTGTGATGGTTTACTTGTGCTTTCAAGGTAAAAGTTAGATGTGGCAGTTTCAACACATTCATTTATGAAAGCGTCACTGTTTTCTCAAATGGGTCAAATGGGTAAATTAAATAAAAAATGTTCACTAAAAAGGAACTGGGTCAATTGGATCAGAAGCCACCAAAAGTTGACTAAATAAAGATTTAACTATCAGCTTTATAATTTATCTATAATCACATTTAACGTGTTGTTTTTTTATAGACAGTGGACAAAGAATGTGTCTGGGTCAGCCCAACCCGAGCCAAACCTGTTTTGACCCAATACACTTTGTTTATTTTGAACCTCTAATGAGAATTTTAGCAAGTGACATGTCCTATCGACAAGAAAATTACTACCTCAATGCCAACAATTTTATTTGAAGAATTCGAGCTAGTGCCATAAGATAGCAACTTACTTTTCAAAGATTCTCAAAATCAATATCTGTTCACCTGCATTAAAACAGAAACCAGCGAGGCTGCCAACAATCTTGAGAAGAACTCTTGAACTCGGCCACTCTGTATCCAGCCTTAAAAGCTAGTTTTGAAACCTTGAAACCCTGAAGCATACGAGGCTGAAAACATAGAATGATCTATATGCAACATTTGAAGAAGTAAGTTGCTATTGTGTATCATTAGCCGAACAGTTGAATCTAATTTGGTTTTTTTACATTACTGATCATTACAAAACTTAAGACTAGTTTCGGTCCACAGGTTTCTATTCTTTTCATCTTTCCGAGGCATTTTAGATATTAGGTTAATGATGGTCAAACACACTCACTAAATTATGTGGATTCTCTTGGAAGTGAATGTGTATGGCACTCTGAATATATGTCTTCTCTTTTATATTGTTTTAATCTATATGCTATACTTCTCTTTTATATTCATGACATACGACATTGTTAATATATAACAAGGATCTACACTTTACAGTAACACTGACACATAGACTGAATTTGCAGTGCTTTATCAAGTGTAGGGCGCAATGATGAGGCGGAAAAGTATTTGCGCATCTTAACTACTTATGATCCAGCGTATGGTGAATACTTGAAACATCTTGAAAGTGAAGGCAGCAATTTTGCAGATGATCTTGAGAATAGCAGGAGAAAAGATTACTGACCACATTTTACCTTACAAATATTCAGTTTACAAGGTATGGAAGGTTAATTATCAGCGTCAAGAATTCAGTATATTTTACGTTTGGCAAAAGGGATGGGTTGAGCGGGTTGGGTAACAAGTCAAAATGGGTTCAGATGAAAATGTGTAATTTTTAATTATGGGCCAGGTTGTGGCATTGTGATACATTGCCCCTACACTATTTTCTCCTGATTTGTTTTCTTTTGTAAAGAGTTGGTGTGTCAAATATGATCACGAAATCCCATTATTTCAATAATATGGTGATACTTTAAGTCAGTTGCTTAACGAGGTTCTGTGCAGTAAGAGTACACTTTCGGCAACTTTTGACCCATTCGACCCATTCTTTTTACTCTTATTTCTTTACATTTACCCATTTTCTCTTTTAGAGAAAAAGCATAACTAAATTGTCCCTATTCTAAGTAAATTGGCTGAAAGGGCTATCCCTAGGTTTCTTTTTGAGGAGGATGACATGAAATATTTATGAAAGTGAAATAATGATTATTACTGGACAAAATAGTGAAATGGTTTTGGTTTGACATACAAAGTCAGACTATCTTTTTTATGTTCTTGACAGATGACAGGACAACTTTATTGTAATATATTCTACTTGAATCTGGATTGCTGTTTTTTGAAGACGGAACAGACAATGAACAGAGGCAAACATGTTAGAGCTTCATTAGCCTGCTGTATCATTATCGTGACCATCTACAAGATGATAGAAAAAGGAAACCGACAGCGGAATAAAAAGGCTATTTATTTCACGCCATTAGCAAACAAGAGCATCAGCTACTTGTAGAGTTTGGTTAAGTTAAAGTGATGCTATTTTTTTGTGACAATAGTACTTGTATCACATTACCATGATACAAGTTATATTCGCCTGAAACACTATTTTTTTTGTACGATAAAGAAATGATTCATTAAAACACGTTATGCTAACTAGAATTTGTTCTATAACAACTGTTTTCTGTAATTGGGTTCACATGGTAAATACTTTCTGATCGATAGGGCACACCGCACATGTGATGAATTATTATTAACTGCTTTGTTAGCATTTCGTGGCAAAATCTAATATTCCTATAAATACATCTTAGCATTAGACCTTTAAGATTTAAAATTGAGCCGCTTCAGCTTATCTTTTACATTTAACATATAAATCTTCATTGTTAAAAATTTATAACTTGATTAATCATCAATAATTTTGATTACAACTAACATAAAAATGTGTGTTGTATCATATATTCATAATCAGATAAGATTCTGATTTATCAAATCACCACAACAGAAACGAATTTTTGTAACCTTTG
The DNA here is from genome assembly GCA_022545495.1 of Chrysanthemum lavandulifolium. Classification (NCBI taxonomy): domain Eukaryota; kingdom Viridiplantae; phylum Streptophyta; class Magnoliopsida; order Asterales; family Asteraceae; genus Chrysanthemum; species Chrysanthemum lavandulifolium. The sequence continues at coordinate 140,803,734 of CM040239.1, forward strand.
AGGGAATATAACCATTCTAGTTTCTAGATCTAGTTCTTTTGACGATCTTTATTCCGTTGCTTAATCACTAAGATATAAACCCACACAAAGTTGCTTTATTTACACCTTAGATCCATTGTGCAAATATTCCTTTTCTGGAAAAAGTCAATTTATATATGAAGGCCACAGTGACTGTTTTATTTAAGTGCTAATCTCCTTATTGTATTGTTCTGAATCAAATAAGCAATCTTTAAAATCTCTAAATTCATACAACTATCTCTAACTTTTAGAAGCGATTATCTTAATTTGGTTTTTGAAGTCTTAACCTTAACTTTGAAAACGCCGATCCACGTCAATAAGATCGATCACCAAGCCTTTTAGAACACCTGCAAAAACTAGCATCCCGAATTACCAGCAGAAACATGAGAAATAAACTTCATCCATAACAACAATTGGATCAATCCCGAAAGTCTCAACTTCAGAAAGATGTTAAATGTTGGCTCCCAAATGAGCGGTAAAAATACTAGAATTGGAACAATCCGCAATGCGTCAACTTCAGAAAGATGCTAAACTACGGCTACCATCTAGAAACCATATTTCTATACATCAAATGAAATCCTTGTTCAGGTTGTTGGTCTTTTTGCTATGGTCTCTATGGCCCTTGAGATGAAATAAAAGTTGGTCCCTGTTCGTTTACTTTATTTATTATCATATCATCCGGTAGAAGAATGAAATTGTCAAAGGTTGTCTTTGACCTCAGATTGTTTACATCTATTGTCATATGCACTTGTGACATCGCTTACACCTTATTAGGATTATACATTGGAGTTCTGTTTTACATATAGAAACTAATGTATGATGATTCTCAACCAGCATTACTGCTCATGATACCATGCGACGTGCAACCTGCATCATTGATCATCAAACATAAGAGATTTAAAAGTTTCCGACATATATTACAAGTCACCTAACAAATAAGAAGCCTGCAGTATTAGTCAACTAGAATTTCAAGAAGGTGAACCCCATGTTTTTATTGCTCACAAAATCTTTGTAAGAAGCTTAATATTGTCATTAATCTTCCATCAAGTTGCAAGTTGACATTACTTGATTTTGACAAATCTAACGATAATTGTACAACTAACCATTGACACAGTCTTTATATCATGGTTGACATTATAGTCGAGATCTGTTCTCTAGTTCTTTAACAAATACATGCCATCACTGTTGAAGTTCTTGGAAGTTTGATAAGAAAAGTCGAGACATATCACATTCTTTAGGTTCATTTCAAAATTCTAACTTAATCTGCAGAAGGGACTATAGAAACTAATGGGCATGGTTATCAGAAGATTTACATCTATAAACCACCTTGGCATTACATGCTTGTACATTCTGATTATTTCATTACAACAATGCACGGGAACTGATATATTGACTAAAGATAGCCCTATATCCTTGGGACAAACTCTTGTCTCTGCCAGTGAAGTTTTTGAGCTAGGATTCTTCAATCCAGGTAATTCCACTAACCGATATATTGGTATATGGTACAAAAATGTTACTTTAAGGAAAGTTATATGGGTTGCAAACAGAGAAAATCCACTTTTGGTTTCTGACACCAATTCTAGCCTAATAATTGACAATGACGGGAATCTGAGAATCCTAAACGGTGAGCATAAAAGTGTCTGGTCAACCAAAGTTAGGCTCCAGTTCAACGCAACAATTGCAAAACTAACAAGACATTGGCAACTTTTGTCTCAATGATACCACCTCAGGATCAATTCTATGGGAAAGTTTTGATTATCCTGGTAACAACCTATTGCCAGGCATGAAGCTTGGGACAAATGGCAAAACGCAAGGCAAACACCTAATGACATCATGGAAAAGTGATGATGATCCAACGCCGGGAGAGTTTGTAGTTGGACTTTCAGCAGAGCAGCCACCACAAGCTTTAATATGGCGTGGTTCAAAGCCAAACTATAGAAGTGGGCCATGGGATGGTGGGAGGTTTATAGGTATACCGGCACATGAGGATGGGTACTCGGATCTAATTAGTCTGATGCCAGCAAACTCACAAGAGGGAGCGTATCTCACTGTTAATCTTTTAACCTCACCTAATTCCAGTGGCTTTATATAAAACCTAATGGTGTGCTTCAGATGATATACTGGGATAATGAAGAAAACATGTGGGATTTTAGTTGGGAAGCACCAAAGAATCCTTGTGATGTTTATGGAGTCTGCGGTGCTTTTGCAATTTGTACCAACAAGTCTCCTATTTATGACTGCTTACAAGGGTTTGTACCAGTGTCAGTCGAGGAATGGAGCAAAAGTAACTGGACAAGGGGTTGTGTTAGGATAGATGAACTCTTGTGTGAGAAGAATGAAAGTAGTTTAGCTGCAGGGAAGTCTAAGCCTGATAAGTTCCAGAATCTCACAGGGGTGAAGCTCCCAGATCGTTATCACTATTTTCCAGACATGTACGCCGATGAATGCCAACAGTGGTGCATAGGTAACTGCTCTTGTGAGGCATATGCCTTTGTGACTGGAATTTACTGTATGGCTTGGACAGAAGACCTCATTGATATCGAGCACTTCTCATTTGGTGGGGAGAATCTTTTCTTACGCCTTTCTTATGTCGAATTAACAGGTAAATGCAAAGTCTTATTGAGGTCTAATAGCCAGTTCTTGATGTTTCTGCGAGATTTTATTTATCTATACCAGCCTAACACGATATTGTAGGTGGAAAGAAAAATGATCGAGCAACACTTGATATCAGACTTGAAACCATTGGATGTTTACTCCTCGTATGTGGCTTCGTGTTTTTTTTATGCAGGTGGATAACATGTATGAAAGGTAACAACATATAATCCTATAGCATATAATCATCCAAAGACTATCTTGTTATGTGAAGAAATATATTTTGCTTCTTACATGATTGATTGTCTTACTCTATAGTATGGCAAAAGGAGTTTCTATGTCAATAAGACAATTTCTCTTTAGACGAGCTTAAAATGATTCATACGTGTCGAAATTCGCTCTGCAGGAAGAAAAGCCAAGTTAAATCACTTTACTTCAGATGATGAAATTGTTTTAAGGGACTACAAGAGGATGTACATGAGTCGTTTGAATTGCCTATATACGAGTTCAAAGAAATGTTAGCTGCCACAGACAACTTCAGTTACAGAAATAAACTTGGTGAAGGAGGATTCGGCACAGTTTATAAGGTAATAACGCACTAGTATTCTCAAATCTTGTTTCTTGCAATAATTATACTTAACACATTAACTTAATTATATAGGGAGTACTAGATCATGGGCAGCAAGTAGCAGTTAAGAGGCTGTCAGGCGATTCTGGGCAAGGAACTGAAGAGTTTAAGAATGAAATACTGTTAATCTCCAAGCTCCAACACAAGAATCTGGTTAAACTTTTAGGTTTCTGCATTGAAGGAAAAGAGCGATTATTGATATATGAGTACATGACAAACAAAAGCTTGGACACTTTCCTCTTTGGTCAGTTTAACTTGAATCTCTGTGTTTCCATTTCTCATTATTCAGGGCATTGCTTATATATAGTTTACTTTTTTGATGCCCAGATCCAAAGAAACGCTCACAGCTTGATTGGGTAACTCGTCTCAACATTATTCAGGGAATTGGTCGTGGGCTTATTTATCTCCATCGTGATTCTTGTTTAAGGATCATACACAGGGATTTGAAATGTAGCAATATTCTACTAGATGAGAAGATGAATCCCAAAATATCGGACTTTGGACTGGCAAGAAATTTTCAAATGACACAAGAGCTGGCGAATACTCATCGGATTGTTGGCACATAGTGAGAACTTTATATTTCCTCTTTAGAATAGTGACTCTTCAACTAGCATCTTTTAACTCACTCGTGATGTCTTTATTACAGTCTAAAGTCTAAACTCATAAAACAAAGTACCAAATCTTAAAATGGAAGTCACATTGAAACGAGTATATATAGCACATCATATCATAGAAAAGATGACTTGTGATTCTTGCACTTACAACTATATATCCTTCTCCTAAAGACTTGTCAATATATATGATGTCGATTTGTTATATTCTTGGGCAAATGCTAATTAAATAATGAAATTCAGTGGCTATATGTCTCCTGAATATGCCATGGGAGGAGTGATATCAGAGAAATCGGATGTATATAGTTATGGGAAACTAATGCTATTAGAGATTGTGAGTGGAAAGAGGAATACTGCATTTATGCATCAAGAACAAGTTTATCCTCTTGCCCACGTAAGTATAACATTCTACTCAAATACCACACAACAAAACTTCATTCCGTTTACATGCCCGCCTTTGAATAAACTTCTTACAAAATATAACATATCTCAGGCATGGAAGTCATGGAAGGAAGGCAGAGGAGACGAATTCATTGATCAAGCATTGGCAAAGCCGTCATGTCTACCAGAGGGTTTGCGATGCATACACGTGGGACTTCTTTGTGTTCAGGACCTGGCTAAGGATAGGCCAACGATGACAGAAGTAGTTTCTATGCTATGCAGTGAATTTGATCTTCCAGAGCCAAAAGAACCATTATTTACTTTACAAAGGCTGTCCGGCAACAACGTTGGACAGGAATCCGCAAACATGTGTTCTAACAATCTAGTCACTATATCCTTTGTGGAAGGGAGATAGCCCTTATGGAGGACATTCTGGGATTGCATGCAAAGTATTATGTGATTTCATCTTTGACTTTCATCTTTGACTTGTAGACATAGAGGTGTTAATATAATAAATGACTTTTTTAACATCGCCTCTTGCGGGAGCAAGTGAGAGATACTCTAAAGAACGCTTAATCGTATTCGATATTGTCGCTGACTCACTGCAAACCATAGTTACTATGAACCCATTCTTGCATTTGCTTTTGAGTGAGACTTGGATTATCCTTGTTGTGCTTGCATAATGCTCTTGAATCTAAATCTGTCATTGTTGTTTTTCACACCTTTAAGATGGGAAGCCATGTTGTGTGTATGATTTGTTTGTGTTAACCTATTTTGATCTTGTATTTATATAGAAAATATTTTTAATGTCCATAAAGTGATACATTGAACACAAGAAGCATAATAAGGTGGGAGATTGAAGGTTTCTTTCAAATTGGGCCGTTCATTTGATATACTGTACATGCATTGTATACAATAATTAAGTGGAAGCTTGAAAGGTGTTTGTAAACTAAGTATTCTACTATAAATTAATAAAATATTAATTAATATATAAATTAATAATTATTCATTTATCGATTTATTAATAACTCTTTTAATTAATAAATTTTGGTGGTCCCAAGTGTATTATTCAAGACCCAAATCTGAATCGAAGTTCACAAGAGAAACACAAAAACAATAACTGGATACTAGAATACGCTCACTAGTATTAATCAGAAAATATAAGCTCAAACAACTGATCGGTTTTTTCATATATCCAACCACAAGCTCGGCTGGTATATATAGGTATTTAGAATATGCTTTCTAATCCTACTACAATTCTAATAATGCAAGATAGTCCTTAACAAATAAGGAGTCCTAATTAAACTAGAATTGTAAATGTCCACATGCTTGGAATCTGTTTTGTCTTCCATCTGCTCGGTCAGACATTGCCAACATTCACCCCCTAATTTCTGACTCGAGATAGGTAGGTCTTCAACTCCGAGTAACTCTTGCATCTCCTTGAACTTAATCCTTGCGAGAGCTTTCGTCAGAATATCGACGTTGCAAATCACCTCTTACAAACTCAACTTGTACTTGGCCTCTTTCAACACATTCTGGATAAAATGATAACGTGTGTTTATATGCTTGCTTCTCCCGTGAAAGACTGGATTTTCATAAGTGCGATAGCCGATTTGTTGTCAACAAATAAGACCACCACTCTTTCTTCCATTCGGTTATTTCACTCAACAACCCACGTAACCATATCCCTTGACACGCGGTGAGGTTGCGACCATGAACTCGGCTTCACAAGGCGATAGAGCTACCGTGTTTTGCTTTTGTGAGCACCAGTGATAGGTGATATACCTAGATAAAATACATGCCCAGTTGTGCTCGACCATCATCTTGGTCCATAGCAAAACTACTATCACTAAACCCCACTAACTCCTTGGTTTTCTCTTGGTTGTATCGTATTCCAAAATTCAAACTACCTTGGATATACCTTAGTATTTGTTTCACATTGCCATATGTGATTCTTTTGGTTCTTGCATGTAACGACTAACCAAACCAACCGAATAAGATAAATCAGGTCGAGTGTGTAGTAAATACCTTAAACAACCAACTCGTCGTCTAAACAGAGTTGCATCAACTGGTTTTCCATCCTTGTCCATGCTTAACTTCATTCCAGGTTCCAATGGACATTGAGTAGGATTCGCTTCATGCATCCCAGCATCTTTCAAGATCTTCTTTGCATAGCTTTCTTGACTTATTGAGATACTCGAATCCTCTTGCTTTACTTCAATGCCAAGATAATAGCTCAATTTTCCCAAATCACTCATATCGAACCTTTCTTGCATTTGTCTCTTAAATTCACCAATTTCACTAAGCTTTGAACCGGTTACTAAAAGATCATCTACATAGACCGCAATAATCAAGATTGACTTGTTTGTCTTCTTCACATACACCGCTTGTTCGTGTTGACATCGTTTGAACGATATTTGCTTGAGTTCTCTATCAAGTTTTGTATTCCACGCCTTGGTGCTTGTTTAAGTCCATAAAGCGCCTTTTTCAACTTGTAGATCTTCCTTTCTTCTCCTTTCTTCAAGAACCCTCCGGTTGTGTAACAAACACTTGCTCTTTAGTTCTCCATGTAAAAGTCGACTTTACATCCATATGATGTAGCTCCCATGCTTCTTTGCAGCCAATGAGATTAATAAACGATCGTTTCAATCCGTGCTACGGGCGCAAATACCTCATCATAGTCAATTCCTTCCTTTGAGCATAACCCTTTGCTACTAACCGAGCTTTAAACTTATTAATTGAACCATCCGGTTCTCTTAATTTTGAACACCCACTTTAATCCAATGGGATTAACATTAACCGAGCTTCAACTAATTCCCATGAATCATTCTTCTCGATAGACTCAATCTCTTGCTTCATAGCAAACATCCACTTGCTTGAGACTTTTGCTTCTTGGAACGTTCTTGGTTCATCATCTTCAATCAAAGTAGATTTTGATCTTCATTAACAACTGAGGTTCTAGAACTAGACCCCATGATAAAATCATTAAATCTTGTTGGCCTAGTTGAAACCCTCGAAGAACGCCTCATAATTGGTTGAGTTTCTGTCACAGGATTAGGGTCATTACCCGCCTCGATTTGATCTTCTTGTTCGGTATTGACCGGTTGATTTTCATCAACATCATGATGATTTTCAGCCTCTTGATCTTCAGCCTCAACTTCATCGGTCACACCTCCTCTATCGGTCCTTAGGGTTATAATCTTCTTTCCCGACTTCTTCTCAACTAAAGCTTTGAACTTTTTGAAGTATTCAAATGCTTCTCCTTTTTCCTTCAAGGTAAAAGTCCACATAAAGCGTGAGAAGTCATCAATAAGAACAAATATGTACCTGTTGCCCGCTATGGATGGTGGAGAAATTGGTCCACATAGGTCGGCATGTATAAGTTGAAGAGGATGTGTTGCCTTAAATTTTGCAGCTTTAGGAAACGCCTTCTTGGTTTGTTTTCCTACCAAGCAAGATTCACACAACTTGTTCTCTTGATGAATTATTGGCAACTTTTCAACCATGCCCTTCCTTGCCATTAATTCCGTCGTCTCGAAATTAATGTGACCCATCCTAGCATGCCATAACCAAGCATCATCTTCCATCTTTGCTTTAGACACACCGGACTTCCAACTTGGAGCTTAATCTTGTAAAGTCTATTACTTGTTCTAGGAACCTTCATCGAAGCTTGCCATCCGAGTCACGCATAGTAAGAAGGTTACCTTTCATACGAATGTCACATCCGCCTTGATAGCTTGCCCAAGACTAATTATGTTGCTTTTAGCTCGGGTAGGTAATAGACTCCGATGATTAACAGTTGCTCACCCGTTTTCCCTTCAATGATTATCGAACCCTTCCCTTTTATCTCGATGTAGGAGTTATCACCAAACTTCACTCTGCGGAGATATTCTCATTCAACTCGAAAAGTATTCGGATCCCGTCATATGATTACTTGCTCCATTATCCAAATACCAAGTGTCTTCCTCGTTTGGCTTAGTATTCAATTGGTTTGGGATAATCTTTTCTTCATTCAAGAAAACTACTTCTTGAACGCTTTTCATCATAAAAGTGTCGGTCATCATCATCCTCCGCTTTCAAAGGTTTGCTTCTTGCTTTTCTTTTGTACATGCGCGTCGGGACAATTAGAAGCAAAGTGACCATATTCATCACATCTCAAGCATTGAATCTTTGAAAGGTCTCGACTTTTGTTCTTCTTTTGCTCCGTATTGCTCCGGGTTGTTACGGTTGTGGTTATTAGCTTGACCACTACCACGAGATTTGTTTTGAGAAGAAAAGTTTTGACCTTTACCGTTGCCACCGGAGGAATTCCTTCCTCGACCTTTCTTATCATATCTTTCAAATTCTTCCGAACATTAACTTGCCTTGATCTTGAAGTGGTGTCAACACCCTTCATTCTTCCTTCAAAAGCTTAACCTTCCAATTGCTTCTTGAAAAGACATAGTATTCAAGTCAAGAATTGTTCTATTGAGGCAACAATTGCAACATACCTATCCGAACAGATGCAAGCGACTTCTTAACAAGTTTCTTGTCTTCATAAACTGCTCCCAAGTCGTTGACTTGATTACAATTTTGCCCAACCTAGCCGCAAAGTCATCGATTGATTCGTTGACTTTCATCTTTAAAGATTCGATTCCGTCTCAAGGTTTGCAACCTTGCGTCTCGAACCCGATCAACACCCACATACCGGTCTTCAAAGCTCCCAGTTTCTTTGGTGTGTTGAATTGTGAAACTTGAAAACAAGTTCTTCCGGAATCGCTGGAAAAGTAACGAACCGCCATGTGATCTTGCTTAGCAACAACTTGTGTTCCTTCCCTGGTTCCGGCATCGAGTATTCCATGGACTCGAATACCGCTTTAACTCTTATTGCCCATATGTTATAGTTCGTGCTTGTTAACATTGGACATTGAAGAGTCAGTCTTAGAATGTTCAATAGGTGGTGGTTGACTCGACTCGCCTTGCACCATCTTTCTTGAGCGCCTTTTGTAAGTTACGGTGTAGTTGGATTGACTTCCACCTTCAGAGCACGCTTGTTTTACTTCTTGCCTAAGTAAACCAAGTGTAAAGTTTGAAACTTTATCGACTTCTTGAAACCCTTTAGTCGACTTGTGTTCGATCGACTTGAAACCCTTTAGTCAACTTGTGTTCGATGATCTTGGAACCCTTTAGTCGATCGCTTGAAACCCTTCGTGATCGACTAATCTTGGAACCCTTTAGTCGACTTGTTTGGAAATCTGTTGTGATCGACTAAGCTTTAACCTTGCTCGATACCAATTCAAGACCCAAATCAATCAAGTTCTGGCGAAACACAAAACAATAATCGGATACTAGAATACGCTCACTAGTATTAATCGAAAATATAAGCTCAAACAATCGATCGGTTTTTTTCATATATCCAACCACAAGCTCAATTTGGTATATATAGGTATTTAGAATATGCTTTCTAATCCTACTACAATTCTAATAATGCAAGATAGTCCTTAACAAATAAGGAGTCCTAATTAAACTAGAATTGTAAATGTCCACATGCTTGGAATCTGTTTTGTCTTCCATCTGCTCGGTCAGACATTGCCAACAATTATATTATAGAGTTTCTACTGTAGTTGGTTTATCAGACATACAAAGTCAGGCTATCTTTTATATGTTCTTGACAGATAGCAGGACAATTTCATATGTTCTTGACATATACAAAGTCAGAATATGGATTGTTGTTTCTTTGAATATAGAACATGTTGGAATTTTAGAACCAGTTAACCATTAACCTCTACAAGTACGCAGCTGATATTAGATCTAGTTAATGCAATTATGTTAAGCACGTATTTAATAAACAGATAATTAATACAAGATTAATTAATTAAAAGGGATATAGAAAAGCTAACCTTGCTTGGCAATTGATCTCTAGTAACGGAACAAGAAACCAAAACGAAACCTTAAGTATCTAAAATAGTTACCTCGAAGAGTATCACACACAAACCCGATTAACATATACGTTCGATTAAAACACTAGTCGAGAACGTATTAAAACCAATCAACAAGTGACCCACTTGAATATTACTTGAACAAGAAAATACCCAAGACAAGCTTTCTTTCTTGCCCGAGATCACAAAACAACCACAAAGCTGTTTTCATTATTTTACCCGATATCAGATGAAACATATCCGATATCCTTCTTAGTTTTGTCCGAGAAGTGTACCACGACCAAGAACCAAAGAACACCCCTTCTTGCTGTTTTGCTGCTGTCGATCAGGAGGAACAAAACCAAGGATCACCAATGAAAATTCTAAACTCTTGGATTGAGATGCAATGCAAGTTTAGAACACAATCAAACCAAACAAACCCCATTAACTTTGAACAAGTCAATTTGGAATATTAACAGAATGTGATAATCGGTTTTTAGGGTATATAGGATATATTATTATATGTATGTCGCATGTCATGGGAATAATTAGAAGTAGGGTATGTGTTATACGTGAGAATGGCAGATGTATGGTTTGTTTATATAGCAAACCAAATCAGCCTAGCCTTGGGTTATGACTTGGTTGACAAGTCAAGAAACCCAAGCTTCTCATTCCCTCACTTCTGCCCGATCAGATGGAACTCAAGGCCCAAGGCTGCCAATCATATTCTACCCAACTTCATGTCTAAGAACACCCCATGGGTCAAACTTTATCGGGTGAAGTTATTGCATAACGGGTATGTTTATTCAAGTATATATTAACGTTCGACACGTATACTCGTGTTTATCGTGTGTGCCCCCATCGGCTCACATACTTTTAGTCGTTTACGTGTGTTTATAACTCCCACAAACCAACAACTCCCACTTGGAGTTGGTGTGTCGAATGGCACACAAAACTAACGACGAAACGCTTAGCAAACGCCTCACTCGCTTTTTAACTAAAAGTGTCCGAGAGAATAGTTTCGTAAAAGTTTCTCAATAGCATGGTCATTCAATGTCTTGCTCTAATCATCCTTTGTTATAGATACCGTTAAACCATGGATTATGGATCTCAAATCATTCCATATAGTTTAACCATTTAGAATTCGTTATCTATTTTAATTCAGATATACCAAATGTAATCAAGAATCATCTTGCATTACCCTTTGGGTTCGGCCGAACAATTATCTTATTAAATCTGGAGAGGCGCCAGGGTATCTTTCCGCACATATCAAGTGGAGTAACAAATCCTTTATTGACTACAAGTGTTGTGGATGCTGCTTCACATCACTCCGAAATATAGCTTTTATAACTACCTTGTTCAGATAGCATTTTGCGTATACTTACAAAAACAAAAAATGATATCCACACATAAGAGAACTTATTTGCATCTCAAGTCTAAGGATGAAGATAACAAACCATTTTCAATATTTTACTTATGACAAGGATCCAAAAGTAAATGTTTGAAAGTTGGGGAATCCAATATGCATCTCTAGTGAATACATATGAGTTTGACGGGAACAATCCAAATTCTCGTTAGAATATAACCAACACTCACATTTGCCTTACATAACAATATTCCCATATTGTTAACCGACAATGGACATATTTAGAATAATAAAATTATTCAAGGATTAAACATGCAAATATAGGATAACAATTATTATATGAATGAATAACAAATACCAAGTATCTTTATTCATCATAATGTAAAAATTGTCTATCAATCCCAATTATCCAAATACTAAAACAAATATGCATGAAACTCATTTAGTAAGTTGAACCCTAATGTTTCCAACATTCTCAACCTTTCTTTAAAAGAAAAACTAAATAGTCATCTGAGTAAACTTTCCGAATACTTGTTTCAAATATCACATATATTGAGTGATTTGAAATATAAGATGAGTGTCTTATCTCATATGCTCATACTATTTCAAGAATTATAGTATGGAGACGTCGTCTTAGTTTGCATGAGGTATTAGAAATCAACGACATACTGACAGTCATCTTTACAGTTTCTAAAAAGTGTAAAGTATTCTCATTTATTAATGTGTAATGCAACAATGCTCTATGTTGAGCATAGCTAGTTAGCAGATTTTTCATAAATGATAAAATCCTACTACAACTAGTATTAATAATCCTCTAGCATCATTTGTACTTATACAAGACTATGCTTTATAATTCGTAAACATCTATATTAACAATAATCTAAAAACCTCTCAATTAGATATTGTTGTTGTCAGCTCATTTGTTCTTATATAAAAGCAACAACTAGTCTTATACACAATATAATATATATATGATAAACCCTTAGTTAAAAAAAAACACAAGGTTTCCATCCATGTAAATTATTCCAAGTGAAATATACCATTTAAGACTTGCTTAAATGATATATTGCATTTGTGTTAGACTTCATTTTCTGCATTTGTTTATTCCAGATAAACATTTATTCCAAGGTTGTTTGTTTTATTCCCTAAATTCCAAGTGAAGTTTCATTCCAAGCTTAAGGATCGATATCTAGCTTAAATAGAATGATATCTTCATCATGTAAATTTTAAGGAAAAACACAATGCTCCCACTCAATGTCAGATGTACTCAAGAGATATCTTAATTCAGTCATAATCATATTGTGATTAGATTCAAGATCTCAGCTCTTAGATGCATGATTCAATCCAAAACTTGAATTGCATAAATATTGTATACTACATAAAGATTATATAGATTCATAACCCTTTTGATTACACATCGTCCTCGCAAAAGGTAATCATAAAGAAAGAGTTATAAAATCTAATTGTCATATTCAACATACAAATCACATGTATGACAATTAAATATCTTTATATAATTAATGCATGTATTATATAAGAAAATTTAATCACAGTCAATTGCTTAAGTATGATTAAAAACTTTTTATAAAATGCCAAACATTAATATGTATACAATTTTGTCCTTGTGAGTCATTCTTCAAAAGAAATTCATTCCAACCTCATAGGTTAACTGTTAGGCGAAATAACAATCAAGCTCAAAACTCGATTTGCCTTTAAGGACTGCATCTTATCATTCATAGTTCTAAAATATTTATCAGATTCAAGATGTGATAATGTATTTTAGTAGTTAGTTGATTTACAACAATCTTCTAACTCATATTCCTCAGCATTGATATAAAATATCACTCAAGTGATGAGGCATCCTTTCGGATTTATGAATGAGAGTAATCATTATACTTCGATCGACATTTTCATGTTTAACCTTAGTATGACATTAATAAGTGGATTTTAGAAGGTTAAGTATTTTGTTCTCAAAAACTTTGAGATTTGTGTATACCCCCACTTACTTTTGTAAGTAGAGACAATTCTATAAATACTAAGTATTTAAGCAACAATAAATTGTTCTTTATGGAGAATCATAAATTACATTTTAAGTTTTCATCTCAAGATTTGTTAATAAAATGCTTCATAAGATTTTAACAAATTCAGAACTTAAATCAAGACATAATGGAATTCCTTCCAACAACTCAAATTAGGGTTTATAGAAAAACTCTAATTTAGTATCACTCTTTAACCAAAAGTTCTAACAACAGTTTTTGTGTTTCGTCAAGCTATGAAGAACACCAAAACTTCAATCTTCAAGCTAGAAAGTGTAGAAAAATCAAAAATCCAAAAGGGTTTATGATTCAATTGGTTTGAGTGGTAAAACCTCAAATCCCTAATGAATTAGGGTTTTCAGTTATGGTTTGTCTTGAATACCTTCTAGGTTTGAACTATATTGAGTGTATCCATGACACACGTAATTTCTAACCTTGATATGTTTTGGAGGTAGAGCAATTAAAGCTATCATGAACCAAACAATATGAATAAGGTTTGATCCAACACATTAGACATACCATAATGAAGTGGTATCCTTTGAGTTATTAGTATTGTGAAACTATATCAGAATTCTATAGATGACTTAATTCTCTTTGGACCAAATACTTGTCAATTAGGTCAAGCCAAATTGCATATAAAGTATTTATGAACCAAGTGCATGCTATAATGTATATTCATTGAACAATACAAGAACCTTATGTTCACGTGTTCGCAAGAAGACAGAACTGTTCAAGGATTATATGTTCATGTGTTAACAAGAAAACAGAACATTTCAATAATACATTATTAGTCTTTGAATAATTCAAAGCCTCATGTTTATGTGTTAACGAGAAGACATAACACGTTTACTATATATACTTTATGTTATAAGTCATTGATAAATTCAAGGACTTTATAATTATGTCTTAACATGTAAGCATAATTATACTAACAAAAGTAATCATGAACGCAAACTATTGAGTTCTATAGTAATTTCAAGTTAATTTTATACTTCAGAATTATGATCATTATCATATAACCATAATTATGTTGACTAAAACATGTAGTCTAATGTTGAAGTATCTATACACAATATTATGACATTTGAATGTAGTAGGGCAACAAACATCTAGCATGTTCAAGTCCTAGTAGAATCATTATTAGAATGTAGTAGGGCAATAAACATCTAGCGTGTTTAAGTCCTAGTAGAATTATTAGTTTCCTTTACCTTGCGGTCAAGATATACCAATAATATTGTTGTTCCTTGCACACACTTTGATATTTCTCCCACTTGTGTAAGTTACAACATCATATTATGAAAACAAACAACACGTGATTGATTGTTCAAACGATATGATAATGTCATAGGTATCATAAGTAGTTTTAGAACCATAACCCGTAATAAGGAATTGTGGATTATTATTCTATAGATAACACTTCAGAAAGCGACAACAGGAATGCAACGTGTTATCATATAAAATAAAATGCAATTTTCCTTTAAGCAATGGTTGTTCATATTTGGAAAGTAATGAATTATTTCAAAGCAAGTTTGAAATGATATGGGTGACTAACAGGAAATAAATCCCGTAACTCCCACTGAAATTGACAACATTACATGAATGTTATTTCAGTCATAAAATGCAATTGCTCCCATTGGATTTGTCAACATTACAAGTGTTACATTTCGATGAAAGCATATAGCGATTTATATACTTTCCTATTCTCTTCAAATTCCTACGAGTAGCATGTACTTAGGTATTGAACAGAGTATATGAAGATCTACTTATGTAGACAATGGACTTAGCCATTCTTTTATTTAATTAACTTGAATCTTTAGCATGCAATTCCTCCTTTATCGTCTACAAAGCCCCAAGGGTAATTAGCACTTTAGGAATAATAAGAGACCAAGAAGATTACCTAGCAAATATGCTAGTAATTTCTTTACTCTTTGCAGTTTAAACTCATCCATCGTGACAAGTGTAGGATGTTATTTATTTCGGTAGCTCTAAACACAATGTTTCCAGTGATACAAAATATTTTATCTTTTAATTAACTCTCGACCACGAAAGGGTAATGAAAGATCATAAACGAGTTTATCAATTTTGGAAGCCTATCTTAGTTAGTCAACTAAGGAGAAAAGATAGGAATAAGTCTCACTCTTCTTACTAGGAAAAGAGACTAAGTTTGTCTTTCGAAGAAAAATAACTTTGTTTACGAATTATGTTGCAATAACATAATTAATCAGAACATAAAAAGTTCAATTCTAGTATTTTCGATAATTACATTCTTAAAAGAATTAACTACCCAATAATTAATTACTTATTAAGACTAAGATTCATATTGCAACCCCACTTAATTACCATAGGTCTGACCAGTGTATAAAAAAATAGGACAAGCGGTGAGCGACGTGCGTTAATTGCATAATGCAACTCTTAGATTTATGAGACTGTTTAAGGCATTAGTATCAAGTAATAATGTCAAAAGCATGTTTAGTTCTCATCTTATGCCTCGGGTTCAAGGTCTAACCAAGCTAACTCGAAATAAGTCGACCAAGTATGAGCGTGTAAAAATAACCGGAGGTCGACCCGGTGAGAAATAATTACCATGGGTTGGAAAGGCCCTTAGGTCGACCGGAGAAGTCAATCCAAGTGCGTGTTCATAGTTGAATGGCATAGACTTAAAATTAACAAATAGGTATGCACATATAAATGTGGTAAAAGTCGTGTACAAAGAAGCATGCAAAACAACTTTGTAACACTAATTTTAAAACTTTGGTAATGACATGTAGTGATCATCATGGTTCACTGTAGCTCAATCGAGCACATGGAGGCAGAGGACTGTAAGCGTGAAGCATAACCTTAGACATCCTTTCGGTGCGATTGCACACCTCTTTGAACCCCTTTTGAGTTTGTTCTAGTGGGTGGTCAGACATCCCAAGTGTCCATAGCGTCTAGTTTTTAATTCTTGAAAACGTGTTTCATATATTAGGTCACTTTATTTTACAAAAAACAATTTTCCACGAATCAAATAGCAGGTCACAATTGAGCATGATATTTAGGCGTGTAAATAAAGACCCATATTAATGTTATGGTTACGATATGTATTATTCCATATTGCATACAATTAGTTGTCAAAGCAAGTAACAATAATGCACATAATGAAATCACAAACATATAAACATAAATATCAATATATAACCACATATTGTTCCGAATTCTCTCGCGAGTCTTCCCCAAAAGGAGAACCATAAGACCGTCACTAGGATACAATACCTAGATCGCCCCATACATCGCAAAAGCAATTGAGTGGGTCTTGTGGCCGGAAAACACATAAAACATGGCAATCTCAATTAACAAGTAATTACGCAATTTTATGTATTTGTAAACCAATATGTAATTCTAATTATCATAATAATTCTAATTAACAATTAATAAATTCAAATTAACTTTTAATTCTAATTAGCAAGTAATTTTAATTAACATGTAATTCTTAATTAACAATTTAATTTTAATTAACAAAGTAATTATAATTCGCATGTAAATTAAATTCTAATTAACAAGTAATTCCAATTAACAAATTAATTCTAATTATCAATATAATTTTAATTTGTGTGTGACTAGTTATTATTTATTAAAAATTGACAAGTATTGCATGTAATTCTCAAAATTAAAATAAAACAAAATAACAAAACTAGGTTTCATGCAGCCTTTTAAACATGTTTATTAACAAGAAACGTGTAACCCATAATCGCAAAAACGAGATGACTCGTGATGCAACTGTTGGAATTTTAGAACCAGTTAACCATTAAACTCTACGAGTACGCAGCGGATATTGGATCTAGTTAATGCAATTATGTTAAGCACGTATTTAATAAACAAATAATTAATACAATATTAATTAATTAAAAGGGATATAGGAAAGCTAACCTTGCTTGACAATTGATCTCTAATGTGGAACAAGAAACCAAACGAAACCTTAAGTATCTAAAATAGATACCTCGAAGAGTATCACACACAAACCCGATTAACATATCGTTCGATTAAAACACTAGTCGAGAACGATTAAAATAATCGACAAGTGACCCACTTGAATATTACTTGAACAAGAAAATACCCAAGACAAGCTTGCTTTCTTGCGAGATCACAAAACGACCCACAAAGTTGTTTTCATTATTTTACCGATATCGGATGAAACATATCCGATATCCTTCTTAGTTGTGTCCGAGAAGTGTACCACGACCAAGAACCAAAGAACACCCCTTCTTGCTGTTTTCCTGCTGTCGATCAGGAGGAACAAAACCAAGGAGCACCAATGAAAATTCTAAACTCTTGGATTGAGAAGCAATGCAAGTTTAGAACACAATAAAAACAAACAAACCCCATTAACTTTGAACAAGTCAATTTGGAATATTAGCAGAATGTGATAATAGGTTTTTAGGGTATATAGGGTATATTATTATATGTATGTCGCATGTCATGGGAATAATTAGAAGTAGGGTATGTTATACGTATGAATGGCAGATTTATGGTTTGTTTATATAGCAAACCAAATCAGCTTAGCCTTGGGCTATGGCTTGGTTGACAAGTCAAGAAACCCAAGCTTCTCATTCCCTCACTTCTGCCCGATCAGATGGAACTCAAGGCCCAAGGCTGCCAATCATATTCTACCCAAGTTCATGTCTAAGAACAACCCATGGGTGAAACTTTATCGGGTCAAGTTATTGCATAACGGGTATGTTTATTCAAGTATATATTAACATTCGACACATATACTCGTGTTTATCGTGTGTGCCCCCATCGGCTCACACACTTTTAATCGTTTACGTGTGTTTATAACTCCCACAAACCAATAGAACAGACAATGTGTTGGAAAAATAGTTTTGCAAAATGAGTTTTTGCAAATTTTGGACACTATTTAATATATGTATATGTTATATATATTTATATTTCTTGGTAGCTTTGCATTCTCCTCGACGAGAGCTTCACAACGAGCTAAAGTATGTCCAAAATGGAGTTAATATGAATGAGATATCGTGTCTCAAAGTGGGGCACGTGAAACACAAAATTTGGGAAAATAAACACATCCCACATCGCCTAGAAAAGGAAGTGGGAGTGTGTTTATATAGAAATCTTGATATGAACCTTCAAATTGATTTGTTGGTTTTACTCCAACACCAACGTCTTGTGGCAGGGGGTGCATTTCACGATTTACGGGCCAAAATGGGTTCGAAGCTTCGAACTCATGCGAGCCAGCGACCTGCGGACACGAATGCGACTCAAGCCTCGCGATACGTGCGTATCTTTTTTCTGTAGTTTCGAGTATTAAAAAGATTTGCGAATCTATTTTAGAAATAACAGATTTTCGTTTATATGGCTGAGATATTTTCTTGGAGGACAAGTGTAGTCTTCGCTATAAATAAAGCCATATGTCTCATTCGTTTTACACATTCAGTAAACTTAGTGTCACAATTCTCAATTTCCGGTCATTTTTCAAATTTATATTTCATTAACGTATATATTTCTTTTAAATAAACGCTATCGCACGATCATTTATTTTGAACAATTGATCCGACACTTCCCAAAACTTATCCTGATAAATTTTTATACTCAATTTAAGACCATAAAAATTATATTATTAGTTTACGGTGTTTTAAATTTATTTTGTATATAAATTGTTATATTTATATAATTCTGACGGTTTTAATAAATATTACACGATAATTATTATTTCACTCAAATTTTGCAAGAAATGTATTTTTATAATTTTTATGACTTCAATATATTTTATTTTGATCCGTAAAAAAATTTATTTTTTTAGTTAACGCTACCCTAAATGCTTAAATATGTACACAAGTTATCAACTATCCTTAAATAACGACACATTTACTTACACTTATACATTTAATTATTACAAACTACAACTTAGTCTTTTTTTTTGTTTATGGATGTCGACCCATATAGGGTGACTCACACCATTTGATATCAAAATATCTTGTACTCAAATTGTACATATATTATTAAAAGACTACAATTTACACATACATCTTATAATATCCAAGGTGAAAAGAAAATCCATCCTCTCTTCCTCTTGCTATGATAACCGGCCACCATAAGGACCAAGAAGGTGATCACCAAAAAATTTTCTAGTCAAGTTTATATCAATCTAGTTACACTCTTAGTTAAGGTTTTGAAATAAAAACCTAGGGTGTTAGGATTAATCCTTGTTCATTTAACCTCATCAAGTAACTAGTAAGCATTTCATATTCATTTTTCATACTCATTTTATGTTCATTTCGTTAAGCTTGAGAAAAACATGCAAGTCATATTGATGTCTATACCACTTTTTATTGTTTTTGAGTGTTATATATATATATTCATCATCCTATAATTACTCCTTGAAACATATCACTTTTGGTGATGTCTAGGAACCCATGACACCCTAAGAAGGTGTATGGTAGGACTAGAATAGCTCCGGAGTTGTTTTGAATTGGTTAGAATAGGTTTTGCGCGAGAAAAACTCATTTCGACAACTTTATTTAGAGTGCGATCTTATTTTGAATTCTAGAAATTTGACAGTTGATAAAAATTTTTGGGCTAGATATTTGGAAAATATACTTTAAAACGAAAACGCGGCCGCTTGAACGGGTTAAAACGGAGTTATAACGAAGAAGTTATGCTATTTTTAAGTTTAACGACGAAAACTATTTGTTTCAGAAAACTCAGCATGTATTCTCAACTTTTTACGAGTCAAAAATGAGTCTTAAGTCAAAAATGAGTCTTAAGCGTTATAAAATGTGTCGACTTATCAAATATATATTAGTATACTTTAATACGAAGCTAAGGACATATAAAACGTAGAAAACGGACTTGTAACGATTAAATTACACGTTTAAATAAAGTTGCCGTAACTATTTTATATAAGCATAACTAATATATTTTCTAATAGACAAACATATCGACCGCAAATGACCATGTTGAGGTTGTTTTAACATTGATGGAGTACTTTTATGAAACGATGTCTTCTAGTAAAAGTAAGTTCGCTTAGCCTAATTTCCAAAACGTCCAACCGTTAAATCAAACGGAGTTGTAACGAGTAAAATACGGTCACTTAAACTTTGCCGAAAACCACCCTTAAACAATATTTTGAATACAAGTACCATACTTTACCTATATTTTCTCCATGATCGAGACCTCTATGATGAAAACTTCAATGCTAAAACTTTGAGAGTTTGTTTCCTAACACTCAATGTGCACCATTTTACGACTAGCTTTTCAAGGACGTTTAGTCACTTTCATGAAATTGTCAAATGACATTATTTTACGACGAAAAGTTATAATTTCATAATAAATCACTAAATGACTATCGTAGGATATCGTTTCA
Source organism: Chrysanthemum lavandulifolium (assembly GCA_022545495.1). Taxonomy (NCBI): domain Eukaryota; kingdom Viridiplantae; phylum Streptophyta; class Magnoliopsida; order Asterales; family Asteraceae; genus Chrysanthemum; species Chrysanthemum lavandulifolium. Next base: position 140,824,623 of record CM040239.1, read on the forward strand.
ACGTATATACTTGTAAAGTAATTTATAAATTGTCAAGACGTTATAAGGTTATTTTTCGACGATAAACTTTATTTACAAAAGTGTACAAGTGGTATGGATATCATATGAGTTTGCATGCACGACGTTGTTTCATGACTTATATTAGAGCATATCATTCATAATAGGTCGCGGCTAGAGTGTTGCATCTCATTTCTGTGCATCCACTTTGTCATCATAACTATTGCAACAGGTGAGTTCGTAGCCCCACTTTTACTCGTTTAATTGTTTTATAAACTCTTCGGGGGAGATACATGCTCAACTTCATGCTTTTACTTTACACATATATGAACTTAAACTATATTGTTTGAACTATCATGAACTTGTTACCCCTTTTGTTTCACTACTTATGCTAGTATGTAGATTGTGCCCGAACTAAATTGATCACTATGTTATGAACGCTATTATTTGAATCACTTTCCTTGATTTTGAACCCTTCGACATGTATATTTGAACTCTTTTAAATTGATTCGGACCCTTTAACATATAAGTGAACACTTTGGACTTGATATGAACCTTTTGACATATAGTTAAACTCTTTTAACTTGTACAAGGACCCTTTTTATATATTTTAAACTTGTTTGACGTGATTTTGAACGCTTCGACTATCTTGAACCTTTTGATATTATTCGAGCTCTTTGGTATTACGAACTTTTGAACTCGACTTAAATCTTTGAACTTAACTACGAACTTTGAGCGGAACTCTTGAACTTAAATACAAACTTATGACTTGTTTGAACTTATTGAACCGTCGTGTTATGACCTTGACCTAAAGTCTCCCATGACCGAGCATCACTATAAAGTCTCGCCTTATTGGTGGGCGTTCTCAATAAATCTCGCCTTATCGGTGGAGTGTGCAAAGTCTCGCCTTATTGGTGGAGCGTTCTCAATAATTCTCGCCTTATCGGTGGAGTGTGCAAAGTCTCGCCTTATTGGTGGGCGTTCTCGATAATTCTACGCCTTATCGGTGGAGTGTGCAAAGTCTCGCCTTATTGGTGGGCGTTCTCAATAATTCTCGCCTTATCGGTGGAGTGTGCAAAGTCTCGCCTTATTGGTGGGCGTTCTCAATAATTCTAGCCTAGGTGGTCGGTGACAAAGGAGTCTCCCTTGTTGGAGCGGTGCAAAGTCTCCCATGTTCGGAGCATCCTGAATTATTATATCGTGGTGCAATATTGTGAATTATTATGGTAACTTATATTCGACTATTAGACACACTATATTTTGTGCAATGGGTTGTGAACACACGGTTGCAAGTTTGTATGGTGAACTTGGGCGGGTGGATTTACAATGCCTTTGCTTTGTGAACTCATTTGACATCGTGTGAACATAAACTAGACATATTTTGGCGGTGGGTTGTGAACACACAGGTTGCAAGTTTTGTATGGGCGGAACTTGGGCCGAGCGGATTTACAATGCCTTTGCTTTGTGGACTATTCTAGATGACCAAAACTTTGCCTTTGTTGCATGAGCGCTCTTTAAAAGCTTTACTTGTTAACCAAACTCTATGAACTCACTCAACCATTGGGTTGACACTTTTAGCATGTTTTATCTCGGTATCTAAGGCATTCACTTCATGGCATGCATGGACTTATCATAGAGTCGCGGTGTCGTGCGTCTCACCTATATTTTATGCACTTAACCATCATTTGATTGTAACAAACTTATTTTGGTACCTTGGAAATCTTTGGGACCTATGTTTTGTAAACTCTAATTATTTCTTGAATCAAGCGATATTTTCAAACGACACTTTAGGTCGTTCGATATAATTGTAACTTTGATGCTATGACGGTCCTCCCAAGGTATTCCATTCCACTGTAAAGCGAGGTAATTTGGGGTGTGACACGTAGCTCCTTAACGAGCAATTCGGTGATCTTCTCGATCGAAACACACAACTTTTCGTGAATTTTCGGGCAAGTTTGTCGGTCCCTACAGTCTGTGACTTTGGACGTTCTACAGGAAGCAGACGGTGAATCTGTTTTAAAGGAATCGTGTTAAACACGAGCCTCATTCACGACCTTTTCTTGCTTTCTTTTATATATCATTATAGAGTCATCTTATGCTTCTACCCCATTACATACATTATTTAATTTCTTGTTTTATTTACATTAATTTATTTCATCATTATAATCGATTTTATTAATAAAAGGTACCCGTTGATAAGTTCTTGTCATTATATGTGCAAACATGGAATTAGACACGAGTTCACTTGCTCCCTATTCACCTCAAAGAGCGGTATTGCCGAAAGGAAGAAGCGTACCTTGAAAGAAATGGTTAATTCTATGTTGATAAGTTATGGTCTAAGCCGGGACATGTGGGGAAGCCATTATAGCTACTTATCTTTTAAATAAGATACCTCGTAAGGAAAAGAAGAGACCCACTTATGAATTATGGATGGGAAGAAAACCATCATATCGGTGCTACGAGTGTGGGGTGTCTAGCAAAGGTAGCTATACGACTCCTAAGGCCCAAAGATTGGACCTAAATCATGGATTGTATATTCATCGGATATGCTAAGAATAAGCAGCTTATCGTTTCATTGTACATGATTCAAAAATCCGGATATACAAAAGGGTACATTAATGGAATCAAGGAATGCTTCATTCTTTGAAACTATATTTCCTTGTTAAACGAAGGAAGCTGAAATTCATCTAGAATACATGAAGAAGTTGTCCAAGATAAGAGACAACGAGATGATAATGATCTCCAGATGAGAGACAAGATCAAACCGAGGAACAAGAGGTTGAACCTAGAAGAAGCAAAGGGCAAGAACCAGAAATCGTTTGGACCGATTTTGTTTCTTTATGGTTAACGAACCTAATTCATACCGAGCGGTTACTTCCTCGAAGGGCCTCAATGGAAAGAAGCTATTAAAAGTGAAATAGATTCTTTTTACAAAACCATACTTGGGAGCTCGTGGATTTACCTCACAGTTGTAAACCACTAGGCTATAAATGGATCTTCAAGAGAAGATGAAAGCCGATGGCACCATTGACAAGTATAAAGCAAGATTAGTAATTAAAGGATTTGAACAACGAGAAGGTCTTGATTACTTTGATACATATTAGCCTATTCGCGAATAACCTCGATTAGGATGATACATGCTATTGCGCTTTAAGAAATTTGGAAGTTCACCAAATGGATGTGAAACGGCATTTCTAAACGGAGATTTAGAAGAAGAAATTTACATGAACCAACCCGAGGGTTTCATGGCTCTGGACAAGAGAACAAAGTTTGTAGGCTTGTTAAGTCATTATATGGCTTAAAGCAAGCTCCCAAACAATGGCATAAAAATTTGACCACGCCATGCTAGAGAGTGGATTCAAAATTAATGAATCGACAAGTGTGTTTATGTCAAAGACACAAATAGTGGATATGTAATATTGTGTTTATATGTTGATGATATGCTTATCGTTGGCGATGAACGACAAGATGATCAAATCTACTAAAGACATGTTGAAATCAAAGTTTGACATGAAGGATATGGGTTTGGTGATGTGATCCTTGGAATAAAGATCATACGAACTCAAAATGGACTTGTGTTAAGTCAAGCACATTATGTGGACAAAATTCTTAATACTACAATGCGGGGATTCGGCCTAGCTAGAACTCAATTGACACCAAGAAGCATCTATCTAAAAATAGAGGCATAGGTGTTCTTGATTAAACTCCAAACGGTCTATCTTTTATTAGTCAACCACTTGTGAATGGTCAACCATAAAAATCAAACATTTCGAGAACAAAATGATTTTAAGTCCGAGGAGTTTAGTGTTTCCCCGGGTCGTTAAGTCCCAACGAGGTGTGTAACCTATGTCTGACGAATCATGATCGGATGAATATTGAGCAGGAAAGGGGTTATGATTGATTACACTAAGGAAATTAAATCTAATAAAGACTTTGAAGTCATTTTAATTCTATTTTAAAATCGTTTAACGATTAAAACCTAAAAGCAACGTCGTTCTTGAATTTTACGTAAGCGTCGAAATAAAACGTGAAAATAAAGAAGTAAAATACCTACGGATATGGAAAATACATTTTACAATCCTAATGATGCAAGAAAATTATTGTAAATTTAAAACTAATTTTTTTGGATTTTTCTTGATTTAATTTGAATTAAAAACTAATTTTGAACATTTAAAATATAGCTTAAAATGCTAAAATTAGGAAAATGAAAGAAAATTACAAAAATATTTTTCAAAATAAAATTTAACTAAAAGATTTTTCAAACTGGAATCACATTTTTTTGACTTTTCTCTATTTATTATGAATTTAATACTATTTAAAACTAATTAAAATGCTAGAAAATACTATTTAAACTAAGAAAATTATGGAAAAATATTTTTGGCTTTTTATATTTTTATAAAACTAATAAAATTGAAATTGCATTTTCCCGATCTTTTCTAATTTATTTGTATTAAAAGCTAAATAAAAGCCTAAAAAATGAAATTAAATCTGAAAAAATAGCAAATAAGCTTGAAAATTATGAACACTTCCAGTCAATTATAAAATAATCTGAAAACTATGGAAAATTAACGAAACAACTTTGGGGTAGTGGAGATATGATTTGGGCGCAACTAAGGAAATAAGCACGTGTAAATAAGCTAAAATCTAACCATAAGCTACTATAAGCTACCTAGCCTTAATCTAACCTAACTTATGCTAATGCAACTGAATGAGACCCTAAAAGCACAAGTTAGAAGCATTTAAGCACAAAAGCAAGATCAAACCATAATAAGCGAAGCGACCCTCTAAGGCCCTACTTTAAGCCTACATTAAGCTAGCAAGAAAAAATCACAAAAATTAACTAAAATGACCAGAAGTAGACAACCAACCAAAGAGCTTATATCCAGAATTTCAACAGATTTGGACTTAAATTGAAGATTTTAAAAATGCAGAAAGATTGGTACTCAAGGCTTACAAGCGGATTTTGACTTTTGAAGAAAACATGCAGTTTGACTAAAGTGAAATTTGGACTCGCAAAACAGAATGTAACTGATGATTTATGATGAAATGAAATCAAGTTAAGCTAACATAGATGATTATGCTCTAATATGCAAGCTACAAAAGTCCTACTCTATCGATATGTAACTATGAAAGTCTGAATTAAATTTTGACTTTTAGTGATTATCAATGCATCTAAATGACCAAAATGACTAACTCTTGCCTAATAGACCTAAATCAACTAGACTAAACTCTTGAGTAAGCCTTTAGCACGGATATGAGCCTTATACCAAACGCTACTTATAGGACAGTAATGCAACTTTATCGATCTAAAACTAAATTAGAGCTATGATAACTATCAATACTGATCTAGCGATACTAGAATACTTAAGCGATGCGACAACAATGACTATAACTATCAAGCGAGCTTACTAATGCTACTTGAAAGAATAGAACAAAATTGTAAAATCGACATATAATACTTACATACGTCCGGCCACGCGATGGCTTGCAATTTTAACCATGAACCACTATTCTAAATCGATATAAACCCCAAATCAAATCGAAACAACCCAAATCCAAGATCATATCGACAATCCGAACATCTCTATCTCGAAATCTATGAATTTGACCTTTGTTGACTTTTCTTCAAAATGAAATTAGAACCTCGGAACCTCTTAATACTTCTTTAATTACTTTAATAAACTTATAAAAGCTTATTTAAACACTATCTGATTATAACATCAAAACCAATGCAAAGCACATTTGGCGAAAACTGGTTAGGATGAAAACATGAAATTGCTTAATGAAAACACTTGAATTATGATTAATATGATTCATACAATCTGAATTAACAAAACCAAGTCTTTTACATGAAACTTAAAACACAATGTAAATTACACTACGAATTGGTCTAAAAGCATGATGATTGTTCTTGATCTTCTTTTCTTTTATAGTGCTCCACTAGGTTTCTATGATCTCTCCTTGGCCATTGGATTGGGTGGAATTGATCTTGACCTTTGATTGGAATTTGGCGTAAAAATTTGCAATTGGGTGCATGACTTTTGAGACAGGGAAAGGAGCATTTAATGTGATTTGGAGGTTGTGGTTAGGAGGAATATGGTATGGGGAAGGTTGAGTGTTGCGGGGTGAGGAAGATGGGTTTGGAGGGAAAAAGGAGTGGGAGTTTGACTGGGTTTGACCGGTGTATATTAATAGGGATGGTTCACAAAAGGGGGTCACGGGTTGTTTTGGGTGGCTCGAGGTGGGTTTAGCGGGGTTCAAAGGTGGTTTGGTGGACTTGGTATTAATAATAAGGACCATTTTGTAATTACTTAATTCTTGAGGACCAAAAATGTAATTTTGCAAAGTTTATTATAAGGACCACTTTTGACAAGTTTGAATTACTAAAGGACTAAAATATTAATTTTCCAATTTAAAATGTCCAGGGTAAATTCATCAATCTTTGAAACTTGAGGACTAAAGTTGCCATTTGCAAAATTGAATTTTATAAGTCTAATTTTGACAACTTGAAAATCCACGAGGGCCTTTTATGAAAAATTAACTTGTTTTGAATAACCAAGGACTAGATTTGACAATTTATGCATAAAATCTGATCTAAATATTTTTACCGTCTTTTAAGACTTTTCAAAGTGTTTTTGATTGCTTTTTGCGATGTAGAAGGAACAAAATGATGAGTATTTAGACACTCATCGATTGCCCAATTAGAGTATTCAAGACTTATTGGCATGTTAATGTACTTAATGACGGTGCAGGCGACTTAGCATATGTTGTTAGCGAGGCTAAGTAGGTATACTAGTAACCCAAGCTATACACATTGGGCGACTATGACTAGGGTACTTCACTATTTGAGATACAATCGCGATTATGGTGCATTATGATCGATATCCAATGTTATCGAAGGATACGATGATGCAAATTGGATATCGACATAAAGGATTCTAGATCGACTAGTGGATATGTGTTTACACTAGGAGGCGACTATATCTTGGAAGTCTTCCAAGCAAACTGTTATAGCTAAGTCCGCGATGGAATCAAAATTTATCGCGTTAGATAAATGCGGACAAGAGGCGGAATGGCTACGTCAATTCGTAGAGGACATACCAAGGTGGCCTAAACCGGTAGCGACCATTAGTATACATTGTGATAGTCGATCGGCAATTGGCGAGCTCATAGCATAATGTATAATGGAAAGTCCGGACATATCCGTCGTCGACATAATTCGATCGACAACTACTCTCAACATGAGTTATCTCGATTGACTATGTGAAGTCAAAGGATAACATCGCGGATCCACTTACGAAAGGCTTAAGCGAGAGAGTTAGTTAGTAAGTCGTCTAAAGGAATGGGACTAAAGCCCTGAAGGAATGGAAAACCTAACCCATTGTTGGAGATCCCAAGATCTGGGTTCAATAGGACAACCTAATCATAGAAATGTGGGGAAGTCACGTCAATGTGGGGAGTTACTAAATATTATAGCTTGCCTTGTCCATTCCTATAACAAATGTGACTTGTTGAGAGGTTAAACATATGGCTTTAATGATTCGAGGATGAAATCATAAAGCATAATGATTCAAGATGAAATCACAAAACATATATTTTAATGATTCAAGATGAAATCACCTATGTGAGAGAGAAGTGGGGTCTCTTGAAAGGAATTGTGGGCGCAATTCCTAAGAGCTCTTGCGAGAACCGGGCTAGTGTTCATGACCATAACGAACACGACTATGAGGACTTGACAATGTCGGGAGAGTCTTGTGTGAAGTGTAATGTCGTCTCACGTAAATGGATGATGAGTTCAAGGACATCGCGTCACTCGGATCTAGGAGACTAAGTGCATCTCACAAGGGAAGGTTCAAGGGTTACACCTCGTTATCCTATGCAAGGCGTAACACAGAAATTTCACCGAAACTTTCGTGTGTTTCGACCGATCTCCATTCATGTGGGGATTGTTGGAAAAATAGTTTTGCAAAATGAGTTTTGCAAATTTTGGACACTATTTAATATATGTATATGTTATATATATTTATATTTCTTGGTAGCTTTATGTTCTCCTCGACGAGGGCTTATGAACGAGCTAAAGTATGTCAAAATGGAGTTAATATGAATGAGATATCATGTCTCAAAGTGGGCGCGTGAAGCGAAATTTGGGAAAATAAGCGCGTCCCACATCGCTAGAAAAGGAAGTGGGGTGTGTTTATATAGAAATCTTGATATGAACATTCAAATTGATTTGTTGGTTTACTCCAACACACTACGTCTTGTGCAGGGGACTCAAGGATTTTAGGATTTACGGGCCAAAATGGGTTGAAGCTTACGAACTCATGCGAGCCCGCGACCTGGACACGAATGCGCTCTGAAGCCTTGCATACATGCGTATCTTTTGATGCGAGTTCGAGTTTCCTTTTTCAGTTTTTACGTAAATCTATTTTAGGAATAGATTTAAACTTATCAAGTAAGTTTACAGAAATTTGTTTGTGTTTTTAAAAGATATGCAAATCAGTTTTGCGTATTAAAAAGATTTGCAAATATGTTTTAGAAATAACAGATTTTCGTTTATATGGCTGAGATATTTTCTTGGAGGACAAGTTTATTCTTCACTATAAATAAAGCCATATGTCTCATTCGTTTTACACATTCAGTAAACGTAGCTCCTTAACCAGACGAATTCCAGCAATCTTCTCGATCGAAACACACGACTTTTAGTGAATTTTCGAGCAAGTTTGTCGAGTCCGGTCAGACAACTTTGGACGTTCTACAGGAAGCAGATGGTAATCTGTTTTAAAGGGAATCGTGTTAAACACGAGCCTCGCTCACGACCTTTTTCTTTCTTTTATATATCATTATAGAGTTTGTCTTACGCTTCTACAATTCATGCATTATTTAATTTCTTGTTTTATTTACATTAATTTATTCTTGTCATTATAATCTGATTTTATTAATAAAAGTGTACACCGTTTCTCACACAATGAATAGAGGCAAACATGGAGCTTCATTCGCCTGCTGTATCATTATCGTGAACATGAATTCTCTGGGCTTTGTGACCATCTACAAGATGATAGAAAAAGGAAAAGGACAGCGGAATAAAAAGTCTACTACACATAAAGAAACGATTCAATAAAACAACTAGAATATGTTCTATACCAACTGTTTTCTGTAATTGGGTGCACATGGTAAATACTTTCTGAACCATAGGGCACATGTGATGAACTATTATTAACTGCTTTGTGAACAAGCATTTTAGCGGCAAAGTCCTTATATTCCTATAAGTACATCATAGCATTAGACCTTTAAGATTTATTATTGGTTTACTTAAATACATCTTTTACATCTAACACATAAATCTTCGTTGCTAAAATTTTAAAACTTGATTAATCATCAATAATATTGATTACAACTCACATAAAATGTGTGTTGCATCATGTAGTCATAATAAGATTCTGATTTATCAAATTGCCATAACAGAAACGAATTTTGTAACCTTTGAGGAATATCTATAGGTAGTTTAGTTGGTGACGTTTTTTTTCTTTTTCCGTTTAAATTCAAAAGAGGAATGGTTTTTCTTACAGAAGAGTTGAAATCCGAAAATCCGTTTAGTTGGAGTTATATTTTCCTTTTTAAAATGAAAAGTTGTTTAGTTGAAAACTTGACGGTGGGCGGAGAGGGGGCGGCGATAAAGGTGAAGGTGGAGGATGGAAGGCGTGATAAAAGTGTAGGGTGAAAGGAAATGATGTTATTATTTTGAAAATGAAAAAGTGAGAAGGTTGTAATGGTATTTTCGTTTTTCTATTACAAATGGAAATGAGAATTTCGTATTTTGGAAAATTATTGGAAAAAGTCTTGTAAACGGATTTTCGCTTTTTCCTTTTCATATGAAAAATTTTACGAAAAATGAAGTATTCTCTCATTAAACTATTTTCAAATTTCTATATCTGATTCTTTCTAGGATCTTTATTCATTTGCTTAATCACTAAGATATAGACCCTACACTGCACGTTTGCTTTATTTAGTAGTTAGATCCATTGTGTACAACTTTGCACACAACTAAAAGGCATTTTGCAAACTATAATGATATTTGCACACAACTTTGGAACTATCTAATTTACAAAGCTCTTTTTTGTTCTTGGATGTTAGCCTTCTATACCCTACATTTTTAGTAGTATTGACTTTAGTCTCATTGCTATGACATTTAACTAATTGATTTCATTGAAAAGTTAGGAAAGAGACCTGAACTGAAATAAGACATATTCTACAAATAAAGAAAGAACGAAACAACAATCAAATGCTATTGAACTTATTTGAACATATCATTAATAGTCAAAATCACACGACCTACCTAATTGTTTTGTTGTGAACCTGATGTATCGATTAAAAATTTAAAATGCTTAAAGATTAGTTTACTTTGGTATATACTTTGGATTTATATTTTAGTAACTAAACAATAGGAAGGGATCTTGTTTCTTCTCATTATTTTCATTTTAATTTTACTTCTCATTTGATCCTAAATCTATTTACAATATTCTATGTACAATACGATTAAAGTTTTATTGACAAAAATTCATAGTGACTGTCTTATTTAAGTGCTAATCTCCTTATTCTATTGTTTTAAATCAAATAAGCAATCTTTAAAATCTCTAAATGTATACGACTATCTCTAACTTTTAGAAACGATTTTCTTAATTTGGTTTTGAAGTCTTAACCTTAACACTGAAAACGCTGATAAGGGTCGTCTTGTGTTTTTTAGTGGCCCTATGTGATAATAACAAAGAGACCATTATACATGTAAATCAAAAATAAATTGCATGTAAACTTAAATTATATGTCTTATATATGCTTAATATCTAACGTATTTATATACAAGACTAAGAAAATTGTTACTCCTTTTAAGTGGAGGCTCGCTGACGACACCACTTGCACACCTTTGAGCCCCCCTCTGACGTTGATCCATGTCAATAAGATCGATCACCAAGCCTATTAGAATACTTAAAGCAAAAACTAGCATCCCAAATTACCGGCAAAAACACGAGAAATAAACTTCATCCGCAACAACGATTGGATCAATCCTGAATGCCTCAACCTCGGAAAGATGTTAAATTTTGGCTGCCAATTGAGCGGTAAAAATACAAGAATTGGAACAATTCACAACGCGTAAACTTCAGAAATTAGATACTAAACTATGGCTACCATCTAGAAACCATATTTTTATACAGCTAAATACACAGAAAAAAAAATTTTCTAATGATACTTAACAATAGTTGACAAATGGTATAATTTCATGATTATATCAAATCTTATTCTTTTTGTCACAAGAAAAGCCAAAGAAAATCAATGCAACTTGTTAGTGCACTTGTGGGATTAGTTCACACCTTATAATGGGTTAGGAGGTACGGAGTGTACACCATAAGATCCATGAACATCCTTACTCTAATAGTGGTTTGTATTGGTAGTGCTAGTAGAAAGATCTTCTTTGGTAGAAAGTCTTGCTTAGTAGAAAATCTTCTGGTGGAAAGACCTTGCTTGTGGTTTCCACCGATAAGCGAGTTTCCACCAAGCATTGTTTCCATTTGAGCGGTGTTTCCACCGATAGTGCTATGAAAGTCTTGCGCATGTAACGGGGCTTTGACTATTCAAGTGGCGATTACAACCGCATAATGACCACGCTTAATTGGTTATGTAACCACTACTTGGCTATAATGGGGATAATTATGAGGAGATTAATGGGCGATTAATTCTCATAATTCCATTTGACTAGCTCGAGTAACCTCCTATAAATAGGAGATCCGATTATGCATGAAAGATACGTAAAACGATTAACACTTATAAGCGCAAGGGTTATTGATTTGTGCCTAAGTCAATAACATACATTTGGTCTTATCCCAGTAGATATTCGTGATACCCGCATTAGGGTCGAATAGTTTACTTTGGAAAGTGATCACACGATTCAGTGATATCCGGTAACCACTAGTGGTATTTGTTTCACGACTTGTTGTTTGTTTCACGACATTGATTATCTAACCACGCTGCGGGAGTTACACACCAACAATCAAAGTAAACTATTTTGTGATAATCAATGATCGCGCAATGAAACACATGGCTTCAAACTTTGCCAAGCTTGATAAGTTTGAATGGGTGGACTTTAGGAGATGGCGGAAGAAGATGCACTTCTTGGCATCGAAGCATGAGTGTGGTGTATGTGCTAACTACACATATTCCCGATGATGGGGATGATGCTCTTGTGGAGCAGATCGTGAGGAGGAGCAAATGGGAGAATGATGACTACATTTGCAGAGGTTTAATCCTCAATGGTATGTCTAATTCTCGTTTGATATTTATCGAACTTTGAATCTTCAAACAACTATGGGATTCCTTGGATGCCAAATATATGGTCGAGGATGCATCAAATAAGAAGTTCCTTGTAAGTAATTTCACAAATTACAAAATGACCGATTCAAGACCGGTTATGGAACAATACAATGAATTTCTTGGTATACTTGGAAGGTTTACACAACACAATATGCACATGGATGAGGCTATTCAAGTCTCTTGTGTCATTGATAAACTTCCCCTTCTTGGAAAGATTTCAAGCATACCTTGAAACATAAGAAGGAGGAGTTAACTCGGTTGAGTTAGGCGGTCATCTGCGCATTGAGGAATCTCTCGAGGTGCGGGATAATGACAAGCCAAAGAGTAGCAATGCTCTTGGTGCATCTGTTGTCAATATGGTGGAGCATAACAACTCCACCAGTACAATGACAAAAAGGCAAACGAAATATCATGTCAACACAAGGGCATATCCTAACAAGAAGGCAACACCTACTTGTTGGAAATGTGGCAAACCGGGTCACATTAAAAGGATGAAAGGGTGTTAAAGTTGGTGGTGAAGCCAATGGATCGTGCACTAATGGTTCGGGAGTGGTGGTTCTTCCAACTCACCGAAAGGTCGAGAATATGGTTAATAAGTCTTTTCGATTTATTATGTTACATATGTATCCGAATCTCATTATGTGCGGATGATGATGTTGCGTGGTGGGTTGACTCAGTGCAAAATTCATGTGTGCAAAGATAGAAGTTGGTTCAAGACTTATGAGTCATTGAATGATGGTTCTATTCTTCACATGGGAAATGAGTCAATGACCTTGGTGCATGGTCGTGGTTGTGTAGAACTTAGGTTTAGTTCGGAAAGATTGTAACTTTGTTTAATGTTATTCATGTTCACGATATAAGGAAAAACTTGGTTTCAAGTAGTATTTTGAATAATCATGGATATAAACAAGTTATTGAGTCGATAAATTTGTTCTTTCTAAGCATGGTGTGTTTATTGGTTTTGGATATTTGTGTAATCAAATGTTCGAGCTTAATATTGTCACCGATAGTGTTAATTCACATTTGTGACCACCACCGACCGACCGACTCTACCCTATGGCATGCAAGACTTGGCCACGCTCACTATAAAAGGATGCAAGATATGTCTAGGGATGGTTTAATCCTAGCATTTGACATGGACATTTGAAAAGTGTAAAACTTGCATGTTGACCAAGATAACCAAGAAACCTTTTCGTGGTGTTAGTTGTGAGACTAAGCTCTTGGAGCTAATACACAATGACTGTGTGATTTGCATGCCACTCCTTCTTTGGGGAATAAGAAGTACTTTGTGACATTTATTGATGATGCTTCTAGATTTTGTTATGTCTATCTCATTACATACCAAGGATGAAGCATTAGATAAATTCAAAGTGTTTAAAGCGAAGTTGAATTACGACTTGGGTCCCCGATCAAAAGATTAAGGATCGATAGGGAGGTGAGTACATGGATTAATGAAATGATCGCCCTTATACTCCTCGGCAAAATGGTATTTCGAAAGGAAAACAGGTCTTGAAGGAGATGGTTAATTCCATGTTGTCCTATTCGTGGATCGAGTCAAGGGTTTTGGGGTGAAGCTATGTTAATGACTTGCTATTTATTAAATAGGGTTCCCAACAAAAGGAACAAAGATACCCTTATGAACTCGGACTAAAAGGAAACCCAACTGAACTATCTCAAGGTTTGGGGTTGTAGGGTCGTAAGACTCCGATCCAAAGTCGAAAACATTGGGTGAAAGAGGCATTGATCGCATCTTTGTTGGATATGCCGAGCATTCCAAAGCTTTTAGGTTCTATGTTTGATAACGCCACACGCGTCGTTCGGGTCAAGGAAACTTCCTTTTCTTCGAGCAAGTTTTATAACACCCCAGGCAAAGTGAACCTAATCGTTGTAGTGTAGTAATTAGGGTAAGCCACGGGTATTGATATCGTTCTCTAGGGAATAGGAATGCTAGTGAGAAGTTACTACGCTAAGGTTGAGGTTGAGGAAGATTATTTTTATCTTTTATGTTTTTAGAAAATGAAAAGGTACGAATCTCGGGTATTGGATTTGGGGGTTGGTATTACTACCGATTACTCTACTATTATCTAATTATCTAAGCTAAGGTTGTGATAGTCTATGTCTAATTGATGTGTACTCGTATGATAGTTTAAAGATGTGTTTACTTAGGTTTTACTACTCCTTAATTATCTCCTATTGATGGTTGATTTGTCACGTCCTTATTCCTAGTTGCGTTGTGATTCTAAGGCTATAGGGCGTGCTTATTTCCTAACTCTTTGAAATTACCAAAGGGTCTTGTTTACAAATCCTCTAGTGATTTATAGGCGCCTACTCTACGGTTGTCCTTGAATACTTTATCCTACAATTACCTAGATAATTATATTCTAAAGTTCACAAAGAAATGTCAAGCATTACACACAACGAATAATCTAGCGCACTCTAGATCATTAGTCAACTAAGATAAGTATCAACCAATCAATATTCAATAATTAAGTTTCATATTCCTAAGCAAACACACAAATAAATTAGCGGGACATGTAGAACATGCAAGCATACACACAAATAATCAAAGACATAATTAAATTAATGAAGTAAATACTTATCTTGATGTATAATAGGGTTTAGAACCCTAAAATACCGCACAAGAAAGCCTTGGTTCGGTTTTAGGTTTTTACCCAAAAGACTACACACAAAACCGAAAAATTCGGATTCTATATAAAGATTACATCTGCGACGGCGTCACCTTATGTTTCGTGACGCCGCCGTCGCCGTCATTAGGGTTTCGTCTTGGCCACGTAAACCTTCGACGGCCACCTTATGACCGTGACGCCGTCCCTTCAGCTCGGCGCCGTCTTGGCTGCATCTAGGCCGTCTAAGTAACGACGCCTACTCCTTTAGAACCCGACGTCGTCCTTGAAAACATGCATTTCGCCTCGACCCGTCATAAAATTCCTTCCGACGGCGCCGCAGATATCAAATGACGCCGTCGCTTTATGTTTCAAAGCACTTTGAGTGTCTCGATTCGACTTTGGCCATTTTCTTCAGATATTCGCGCCTTTTCGTCAAATAAGCATCATTCCAAAGATTTTGCCTTCAAGAGACCTAAAAAGTGAAAAGGAACGATATTAAGCAATAACGGATACGAAGTGATCGAATAAGGGCTTAAATGACCCCTTAAAAGGTACCTTTTAAAACCTTATCAAATATCCTACACTTGTATTTGCTTGTCCTCAAGCAAATGTGCTTTTAGCCAATTAATTTATAAGTTAGGGTCATGAAGCATCCATTCAAACGGTCCACAACACATATAAGCCCCAAGAAAGTCATAACAAGCACGGAATACATACTAGCACCTCACATGGGGTGTTTGGATACTCACATCTCTCTCGGTGTATATATGAAATATAACAAATCGGAAATGGAAGATAAACACTCATTAACCGGTCCTAGTACATAGATTACCATAGGCTCGAGAATAGATCAAACCTCCGTCGCTTACGTAAGCACCTAGGAAAGACTATCAAAAGGTCTTTAAAGGGTTGTAACGTTAGGCTTACGGTAGGAAATAAGGGTTTGGTGGGATAGGCTATATAGTGGTGGATAGTCAAAAATCTCTATGTTGCAAGTATACGAAGAATGGCGTTGCTAAGCCAAGACTCGACACTCTAAAACTCTAGGCAACGAAAATAAACAAACACAATTTAAAAGATAGATGTAGGATGGTAGCCCGTTTTTTTTTTTTTTTTTTTTTTTTTTTTTTTTTTTTTTTTTTTTTTTTTTTTTTTTTGCATACACTTTTACTCTACCATCCTCTATGGTACATCAAAATGATAGGGATTTATAGACACATCCCTACACTTGAGTTTTATTACTCTAACACTAATTTGACCCAATTGAAAAGATCAAAACACTTGGAGTACATTATTATGCAAACAAAGGGAATTTGAGTTTAACGTTCTCTTCCTATGTTTCATAAACTTTAACTTTTCCCATGAATCCCAATCATCCCAAAATCGTATACAAGGGATATGACTCGACTTAGCAACTCATGCAAGCAACCGGATAATTGAACTAAGGGTTTTGGGTGATAACATAAATTTGCACTAAAAGTGAGTGCAATAAAGGTAGGCTAAAGCGATTTGGGTGTATATTTGGGGTGGGGTGTAAACAATGCTCTTCATTGATATTCCGAAAACCAAAACATCACGAGAACCGCGAAAAGGATAGGCTCGAGGGGTTAACTAGGGGTATCGTGTACTAAAGATGAGTACAACGCAGGGGTGTGGGAATTACTCAACCGATATGGAAGAAGTAATTATATTACGGTATCAAACAAGGGTTTATCCTAATGCCTCTTATCATTTAGTTATTCCTAACTACACAAGTGTAGCCTCACTTGCGATCTCGAATGCATCACAAAACAAGTTCTAGAATCTAATATACTACCGGTTCACACTCTAAGCATTAAAGATGAATGCTTTAATTCCTACTAATCTAAGGGCGATCCTCACATTTTGGGTGGAATTTAGGTGGTAAGGGTTTTTGTGCTAGTCATGCAACTTCCTATCCATGAGACGCTTTTGTTAAGACTAATGGCCCACTCTTATCGTCATGAAAAAATTTTAAATTTGGCTAAAATTACCCTAACCTACATTTTCTCATGGTTTATTACACAAATACACTTGGACAAAGCAAATAGTCAAGGATAAGCATAGTTTCAAAGTTCCGCTTTATTTTCCCTCCCTACATTTAAACCGAACATTGTCCCCAATGTTCCCGAAAGTATCAAAGTTATGATAATAGAAGGTAATTAAAACGAAGAAACTAATACTCCCCGATTAGCTCGGTAGGATCCGTAAAAGTGGTGGTTAAATCTTTTCCAAGAAGAGTTTTTGCGAAAGGCTCCTTCCAAACTTGTGTAACTTCTTCTTGACAAACTAAACCTCGCACACTAGAAAAAACAAACGAAACCTTCACGTAAAATCGGCGGTAATAATATACATAAGACTCGATTTAAACTAGGATATAATGCTTGTGGAATGGATGTTTACGAATTTGTTTTGAAAGTTAAGATCCGAAAATTCCAAAATTTTACAAGTAGCTCGAAAACGAGAAAAGTAAGTCAAGTTTTATTCCTTCCTCGACTGTCAGTTGCAATCTGACGACGTCAAGTTATCCCGACAAAAAGCGGTCTGCGATTTTCCGGAAAAATTCGAAAATTTACATCTTTAGAATCTGAAAAACTTCAAAAACATCCATTATGACTCGATACAAGCATTTGACTCGAACAAACAAACATATATATCTTTAGTTAATTGTTATTCTCATGTTCACGCTTTCTTATGAAAACGTGTGTAATCCTCCCTACACTTATCCTTTATGTAAAATACCTTTATATGTAATTAAGACGAGGTTAAAAACAAAATAAAGCATTTTTACAAATTTAAACATGAGGACAAACAATTAATAAAAGATATATGACACTAACAAGCAAACAATTAAGCATGGGTTGCCTCCCACGGCGCTTTTCTTTATTTAAGAGTCTTGTAGCTAGACTCGTAGTCCTACTCCTATGTTTTGCATCACCGCCTCTTGACGGTCTCTATCGGGGTTCCATGTTGTAGAAGTGTCCCATGATACTCCTTTCTAAGAGTTCACCTCTCCCCACTCGGTCTTATATTTCGGTCCTAAATTCAAACAATCTTTATAGAACCCAAAAGCTTAGCCATAACATAATCTACTCCTTTCCCTATCCTCATCATTCCTGTAATAGACCGACAGCTTTAAGTTCCTTTTCATCATTGGAGAGTGATGAAAACTTCTCAATCTTAAACGGCATTTGGTAGGCAACGTCGTCGGTCTCATCCTTGAATCGCACTACTCCTAACGATGGGTCATAGGTCATCCCGGTGCTTTCTACGAAAAGGTTTTCCTAGAATAACGTGGGACAAGCTAGGGTCTATGGTCGTGCTAATATCTTCCACAATTATGAAGTCCGTAGGAATGTGAAACTACCTACATAGACGGGCAATCCCTTAATTCTACCAAGAAAATTACACTTATCACTAGGATTATCGAGGTCTTGCCTAGTTGGGATAGGCTTCTTCATTATCCAATTGTAATAGGTGCTAGTCATTATGTTAATGGGGATTTACGATCAATGTAAGCCTTTGCCACAAAAGGTGTCCTATGCAACATGGTATGTTAAGATTCCAAGGGTTCCCAAACTTGATTCTAGGGCTTTTCCTAACATACATGTGACGGAGGTCACGACTAAGTGAGGGTGGCGGGATAATTCATCTTCCGTAGGAAATTTGTTGAAATAGTCATTGTCTACTTCATTTTCTTCCTCGGTGTTTCATCATCAACAAATGTTTGGTCTTATTCGTCATCGGTTTCATCCGGTTCCACTAAGGCGATGGCATTGACGAATTGGACGTGCTTAATAAGCTTGCTTGGATCCTTAATTTCTACACCGAGGCTCGGAGTCGAGATAGCACTAACCTTCCTATCACTATTTATGGCTTTCAACAAAGTTATCTATCTTCCTATCCATCTCGGCTTGTTGATGGTTAAAGTGGTCCGAGAGCTTAGCCATTTGGGTTTCTTGGGACGCAACTATGTTTTGCAACATCCCTTCAATACTGCTGGTTAGGACCGTTAGGTGGGGCCACGAAATCATTGGAGGTGAATTATTTGGTTTGTCCCAAAGAAAGTCGGCTTGTTTTTCCATGCCTCCGGGTTTCATTGAAATTCCTAGGTCCGGGCGTTGTAGGAATCTTCCTCCTGCTCCATTATTACGAGGATGCGTATTCAACGGAAGCATGTTCGGGATAGGGTGCTAGTCGCGTGTTATGAGGATCACAAACGGCTCGCACGAAGAGGAAACTTTGTTTATATGGCGCGAGGACTTAGGATTCTCGTAGGAACTCATGAGGAATTTGACTTGATCTTCAAGTTCGATCATCCCACGGTCGGGAGGAGGCAAGGAGATTGCCTTGACGGTTTTGGGAAGTTCACGGGGTCATCCCAACTTTCGTTATCATAGAGGCAAGGTCCTCTATTATTTCCCATGATTCTTCCGCTGTGAGATCACTAAGTTTTCCACCGCCGCCGTCAATGGATCGCTTAGTGGGAAAGTTGACATGATCATAAAAGATTTGGACTTGGAGCCAAAGATCAATGCCGTGATGAGGACTTTATGAAGTAAGTCCTTGAATCGGGTCCATGCTTCGTAGAGATTCACCTTGACGTTGTTGGAACATCAAGATGTCATTCCTAAGCTTAGTGGTTCTCCCGTTGGGAAAAATTGAGCAAGGAAGCGAGAAGTAAGATCATCCCAACTTGAGATGGAGCCGTGAAGTCGCTCAAGCCAATTACTAGCTTGGTCCCGTAGAGAATTGGAAGAGACGCAAGCGCGTGGTCTCCCGAGTAGTAGCATCAAGGTCGATGGAATCGACAATTTTGAGGAAACCCTCGATGTCGATTTGGATCTTCGAACGAAGTCCATGGAATGCACATCCGCTTTGCACCAACCGGATGGTGTCGGATCGCAGGCCGTAGTTTGGGCTTGGTCGGGAAGCTCAATGGTGTTCCTATAACCTAGGTGGTTTGGTCTCGAGTACTCACCAAGAGTACGGGCTCTTGGCGGTCGTTTGGTGGTGGGTTGATGAGTGGTGGTTGGTTGTCACCTTCCATGGTGAAAAGTGATGGGTGTTACGAACAAAGGTCACGAAGAAGGGGATAGACTAAGAGAAAGCTAAAAAATGAGAAAAATTTACTTGATAGGAATCACAAAGAAACCTAAACGAGGTGGACTACTAACTAGCTATTCTATTCCCGCAAGCGCGCCAAAAACTTGATAACGATACACGCGTCGTTCGGGGTCAAGGAAACTTCCTTTCTTCGAGCAAGTTTTATAACACCCTAGGCAAAGAACCTAATCGTTGTAGTGTAGTAATTAGGGTAAGCCACGGTATTGATATCGTTCTCAGGGAATAGGAATGCTAGTGAGAAGTTACTACGCTAAGGTTGAGGTTGAGGAAGATTATTTTTATCTTTTATGTTTTTAGAAAATGAAAAGGTACGAATCTCGGTATTGGATTTGGGGGTTGGTATTGCTACCGATTACTCTACTATTATCTAATTATCTAAGCTAAGGTTGTGATAGTCTATGTCTAATTGATGTGTACTGTATGATAGTTTAAAGATGTGTTTACTTAGGTTTTACTACTCCTTAATTATCTCCTATTGATGGTTGATTTGTCACGCCCTTATTCCTAGTTGCGTTGTGATTCTAAGGCTATAGGCGTGCTTATTTCCTAACTCTTTGAAATTACCAAAGGGTCTTGTTTACAAATCCTCTAGTGATTTATAGACGCCTACTCTACGGTTGTCCTTGAATACTTTATCCTACAATTACCTAGATAATTATATTCTAAAGTTCACAAAGAAATGTCAAGCATTATACACAACGAATAATCTAGCGCACTCTAGATCATTAGTCAACTAAGATAAGTATCAACCAATCAATATTCAATAATTAAGTTTCATATTCCCTACAAACACACAAATAAATTAGCTGGACATGTAGAACATGCAAGCATACACACAAATAATCAAAGACATAATTAAATTAATGAAGTAAATACTTATCTTGATGTATAATAGGGTTTAGAACCTAAAATATCGCACAAGAAAGCCTTGGTTCGGTTTTAGGTTTTACCCAAAAGACTACACACAAAACCGAAAAATTCGATTCTATATATAAGATTACATCCGCGACGGCGTCACCTTATGTTTCGCGACGCCGTGTCGCCGCCATTAGGGTTTCGCCTTGGCACACGTAAACCTTTCGACGGCGCCACCTTATGACCGTGACGCCGTCCTTCACCGACGCCGTCTTGGTCGCATCTAGCCGTCTAAGTAACGACGGCCTACCTTTAGAACCGACGTCGTCCCTTGAAAACATGCAATTTCGCCTCGACCCGTCATAAAATTCCTTCCCGACGGCGTCGCAGATATGCAAAGTGACGCCGCCTTATGTTTCAAAGACTTTGAGTGTCTCGATTCGACTTTGGCCATTTTCTTCAGATATTCGCGCCTTTTCGTCAAATAAGCATCATTCCAAAGATTTTGCCTTCAAGAGACCTAAAAGTGAAAAGGAACGATATTAAGCAATAACGGATCTGTATGATCGAATAAGGGCTTAAATGACCCTTAAAAGGTACCTTTAAAACCTTATCAATGTTATTGAACCTAATGAATATGTTTTAGTTAACTCAATAATTGAATCAAGGATGCGGACTTTGATGAGAATATATTCTCATCGCCTCTAGACCAAGTCGAGGATTCTAATGGAACTCATGACACCGGTGTATCGTAGGTCCTCGATGATGAACCATCGGTGGTCCCCGATGAGGTTGTGGTTCAACTACTCGAACCTCGTGCTCGTGAAGAGCAAAAGGGTCGGACTCAAAGTCATTTGGACCCGAGTTTCAACTATACTTAGTTGAAGGAACAAGGATGAGGTCTCGCATCAATACTCCTATTGCTTCATTGTTGAGGATGATCCCAAGACATTTGAAGAAGCAATGAAGTCCCGGATATTTCTTTACGGAAAGAAGCAATCAATGATGAGATGGATTCTATCATGGGCAACAACACTTGGTGTTGGTTGATCTACCACCAGTTGCAAACCTTTGGGTTGCAAATGGATTTTCAAAAGGAAAATGAAGGTAGATGGAACTATTGAAAAGTTCAAGGCTAGACTAGTCATTCGTGGCTTTAAACAAAAGTCGTGGATAGACTATTTTGATACTTATGCCCTCGTGGCTCGTATAAGTACCATAAGACTGGCGATTGCTTTGGCATCAATTCACAACGATTATTCATCGATGGATGTGAAGACGACTTTCTTAAATGGTGAATTGGATGAGGAGGTTTACATGAACCAACCTCGTGGCTTCATCATGCCCGCAATGAAAACAAGGTGTGCAAACCGATTAAGTCTCTTTATGGATCAAGCAGCACCTAAGCAATGGCATCAAAAATTTGATGAAGTGGTTTTGTCTAGTGGTTATGTTCTTAACCAAGTCGACAAATGTGTATATAGCAAATTTGATGAATCGGTAAAGGAGTCATCATTTGTCTATATGTTGATGACATGTTGATCTTTGGCACCGACCAAAATCGTTGACTGACAAAGGAATTTTGTCATCAAGGTTCTCCATGAAGGACATGGGGAGGCGATGTTATCCTTGGTATAAGGATTAAACATGAAAGTAAAAGAATTTCTATCTCTCGCCTCATTATATTGAGAATGTGTTGAGGAAATTCAATTACTTTGATTGTACTCCCATGAGTACACCTATGGATACTTGTGAGAAGTCGATGCCTAATAATGGCAAGGTCGTATCTCAACTTGAGTATTCTAGGTAATTGGTCGCTTGATGTATGCCATGACTTGTACAAGACCCGATATTGGTTTTGCGGTGGGAAAATTGAGCAGTATACTAGTAATCCTAGTGCTCATCATCGGCAAGTCGCTCATTGTGGCATCAAGTATTTGAAGAGAACTATGGATTATAGTCTCTCATATCTTGGTTACCCATCGTGTTGGAAGGATACACCGATGCAAGTTGGATCAAGAACATCAAGACAATTCGCCTACCGGTGGTTGGGTATTCTACTTGGTGGAGGTGCAATTTCTTGGGCATCCAAGAAGCAAACTTGTATCACCGCTCAACAATAGAATCAATTTGTGGCTTTAGCAACACCGGTAAAGAAACCGAATGGTTGAAAACTTGCTTTTGAGATTCTATTGTGGCCTAAACCTATAGCACCTATTTCTATCCGGTGTGATAGTGCAACTACATTGGCTAAGGCTTATAGCCGATGTACAATGGTAAGTCTAGACACTTAGGTGTCGACATAGCATGATTCGTGAGCTTATCATGAATGGGGTGGTATCTATAGAGTTTGTTAGATCTCAATGCACTTTAGCCGATCACTGACGAAGGGTCCGGCTAGAGACTTGGTTATAAAGTCCGCAAAGGGATGGGTTTAAGTCCAACTTAGTCATCGAATTCTAGGACACCCAACTCCTCCCGAGGAAACTTGGGAGCCGAGTTCAATGTGGAAAGTCGAACATTGCAGGGATGGAGCACATGTTTTATTTACATCCCAAGGTTGTGCTTAGAACTCGCCGAAAGGAGGATGAAGTCTTTACTTCTTAATGGTTAACTTTCTTTGAAAAGTGCTTGGCGGAGCATGAATAAAGAGGAACCACCTATGTAAATGTTGAAGTTTTGCCGCTTGTGGAGCTTTTGGACTTTTAGCTTTTACAACATTTATGAATTTGGATATGGACACATGGCTTATATAGTGTCGGGAGTTGATAAGTGTTTGAAAATTTGTGTGTATTTTATCTTCGTGTATTCAAATAGGTTGAAGGGTTCAATTCTTAGAACACCACGATTCTCGAATATTTGAACGTGTAATTTACTAAGATGGAAATTCAATCCTCGTGACATTTTCGCTTATGCACATGTTTTGTTTAATGGTTGTTTTATGCAAAGGAAGTGAACTAAATTTGGAGAGGATTGTTGGAAAATTTAGTGCACTTGTGGGATTAGTTCACACCTTGTAATGGGTTAGGAGGTACGGTGTACACCCATAAGGTCCATGAACATCCCGACTTAATAGTGGTTTGTATTGGTGGTGCTAGTAGAAAGTCTGCCGGTAGAAAGTACCGCTTAGTAGAAAGTCTTCGCCGGTGGAAAGTAACGCTTGTGGTTTCCACCGATAAGGTGAGTTTCCACCGGCGGTGTTTCCACCAAGTAGTGTTTCCACCGAAGCGTTGTTTCCACCGATAGTGCTATGAAAGCACTTGATGAAATCGCTTGTAACGGGCTTTGACCTATTCAGTGGCGCTACAACCGCATAATGACCACGCTTAATTGGTTATGTAACCACTAATGGCTATAATGGGGATAATTATGAGGAGATTAATGGGCCGATTAATTCTCATAATTCCATTTGACTAGCTCAGAGTAACCTCCTATAAATAGGAGATCTGATTATGCATGAAAGATACACAGAAAACGATTAATACTTATAAGCGCAAGGGTTATTGATTTGTGCCTAAGTCAATAACATACATTTGGTCTTATCCCAAGTAGATTTTCGTGATACCCAGGCATTAGGGTCGAATAGTTTACTTTGGAAAGTGATCACACGATTCCAAGTGATATCCGGTAACCACCTAGTGGTATTTGTTTCTGCTGACTTGTTGTTTGTTTCTGCTGACATTGATTATCTAACCTTGTTATGGGAGTTACACACCAACACAACTAATGTAACTATACTTTAGAATCATTTTTCTTTGATCAAAGAACATTCATCAGTATATTTATGTCTCCTATCTATGCTTGTTTCTCAAATTGGCAAACGTATATTTTCTAGCCTCTCGCAATACTTAGGATGCGTTTGGTTCGTAGAATGTTTTTGAAGGAATTGTAATCTTTGAAAGGAATTGTAATTTGAATGAATTGTAATTCAAAAAATTAGAATGTGTTGCAATTGTAATGTGTTGAAATTGTAATTGATAAAATCTGTCATTATGTTTGGTTGACTTGCAACGAAATGTAATTCAAAATAATAATAATAATAATAACAATAATAATAAACTATTAAACCATAATAAATAAAAATAATAATATAATATTAAATAATAATTATAATAATAATAATAACTAATATTATTATAATAATGTTATTATAATTATAATAATATTATAATAATAAAATAAATAATAATAATAATTAATATAATAATAATAATTTTATAATTATATAATTATATTAATAATAATAATAATAATAATAAGTAATAATAATAAAAAAATAATATAATATTAAACAATAAATATAATAATAATAATTGATATTAATATTATTATTATAATATAATTATAATATTTTAATAAAAAAAATTAATAATAATAATAGTACAATAATAATAATAATAAACATTAATAAAATAAAAATAATAATATAATATTAAATAATAGATATAATTATTATTATTATTATTATTATTATTATTAAATAATAATAATAATAGTAATAATAATAATAAACACTAATAAAATAAAAATAATAATATAATATTAAATAATAGATATAATTATTATTATTATTATTATTATTATTATTATATATTATAATATTATAATAATAATAAAATTAATAATAATAATAATGATAATAATAATAATAATAATAATAATAATAATAATAATAATAATAATAATAATAATAATACTTTTTAAATATAATAATGATTAAAAATTATAAATATAAGAAAAAATAATTATTAAAAATTAATTATATATTTAGATATTTATATATAATATAAAGTAATAATATTAAAACTAATTATTATAATTATTATTATTTTTTTAGAATTAAATAATATATTTATAATAATTAATAATAACGATAAAAGATAAATACTGATATATTACTGGTAAAAATCTGAATTACAACGTAATTCAACACATTCTATCAAATTTGCTATGTAATCTGAATTACATCACTGGACGTAATTGGTTGTAATTCAATTACATTTTCTTGCAAACCAAACACACAATGTAATGTAATCTGAATTACAATTCCATCCATCCTGCCAACCAAACAGGATTGTAATGTAATTCATATTACAATTACAACAGACACATCGATTCCAATGAACCAAACGGCCCTTAGCGTCTTCAACAGAAAATATAATAACCAGGGACGGAACCAATAATTAGTTACGGTAATGGAAAACTTATAACAATAAACATGCATCATATCTCTGGTTGCAAAAACTAAAGTGAAAGAAACAGCTATGAGTTGATTAAACAACATTCATTTGGTTATGTGTTTGTAACTTACACCAAACTGTTTGGTTTATTTCAAACACCCGAAATGAATCATGATTCTTCATAAAATACACGAAAGGCGTTTGAATACAATTAAGTACACCATAAGTCGTTTGGATGTGTGTTTGTTTTATAAATGTTTGATAAATTAGTTTCAACTATAGAATGTAAAATGACATAAAAAGACATATGCATAATTTAAACAAAATAATGATAGCAACTAACATATTTCTAATATTGAACATTTTAATCACATTAAAATAAAATACCAAATTTACTTACAATGGCCATTAACTTTCGTGAATTTTCTAACTGACTTGTTACAGGTTAAGAAAATGTGGAAATGTGTGTATCATCTCATATTGGATTTTAAGAGGTTTGAATTTAATAAATAGGTAATCAATAAGGTGATGTTTGTTTTTTAAAAGGTTCTGAATCTGAATTTGAACCGCATATTTGGATCTGAATATGAAGCGTAAATGTCTGAATCTGACCGCATCTGAAGGGAAAAACTCATGTTTGAACCGCACATTTGCTTGCTCGTACTAAATATTTTTTTGGTTATTTTTGTGTCAACAAGAGGTATTAAGACACCCCTCTCAAGTTTAGACTATTAAGATCTTATCGACTCGACCGCGTCCGAGCGGGAAAAAAAAAAAAAAAAAAAAAAAAAGCGAACGGCCAAAATATCGACCGCGTCTCGAAGGAGCTTCAAATTCAAAGACCTTAGAACCTCTTTTTAGAAAACAAACACCCCTAAATTATATAAATAATTTATAACCCATTAACTACGGCATCGCTTTACTAAGTACAAAGTAATTTGCACAAGTAAAAGTTAGTGGACATTCTCTAGCCCATACATATTAGTGTCAACTCCCATATTTATTTAAAGGGTGTATTGATAATTTTAGGTATAAACAACTTCACAAAAATCTTTAACGCTTCCTAAAGGGTATATTGGTAATTTTAGCAAGACGATCCCAACAGAACTATTTTTCATATTCGAGATTTATTTAAAAACAAAAAACTTATACCTTTAAAAAAGCTCCAAATAAGCTCATACCAAAGAGGCTCGTAATTTGATATATCGTTTCAATAAGGCAACTGCTTTAAAATTGAACCCATCTGCCGACACGTTGACCGATTGTAGTTGACCACTTTTGGCCTTTGCATATGGCACTAGTTCTCCCTTTTACGAGTGCAACCTAACACTAATACCAACTATTGAGAAAGTAAGTGAAAATCGAAAAGAACACCCAATACCTACATTTTGTATCGAAGTTACCATTATCTATATCTATATCTATATCTATACAAGGTTTACTTAACTCTAACATATTGTAGATTCTCTTACAAGATTCAAGAAAGCTATACAACTTTTCTAGATTAGTGCACTACAAAAAAACAAAGTCCCTTGATAAGGACCCTTCTAATCCCATCCTTCGGGAAGAGGAGGGTATTTATCTTCAGGCATTTCGTAATGCCTTACTGGATGAGGAACTATTTTTGAAGCAAAAAGCTAAAGTGGAGTGGCTTCGTGAAGGGGATTCTAATTCTGCGTATTTTCACAATATTGTTAAGAGTAGAAGTCATAGGAGTCGTATTGAGTTGGTTACTGATGTTAATAATGTTCTGCACCAAGGCAACGAAGTACCTAATGTTTTTGTTCAACATTATGAAAATTTTCTTGGAGTGGAAGGAAATACTATTCCGTTAATAGATCAATGTTTGTTCTCTTCTTCTATTAACTCGGATAGGGCTGCTTGGATGGTAAGGGATGTGACTAATTTGGAGATTAAGAATGATATGTTTTCCATTGGTGACAATAAGGCCCCGGGCCCGGATGGTTTCACGGATGCGTTTTTCAAAAAGGCTTGGGATATTGTGGGTACTGATGTTTGTTTGGCTATTCGGGACTTCTTTTCTAATGGGAAGCTGCTCAAGGAACTCAATCACACTATTATTGCTCTTATCTCTAAAGTCTCCACGCCTGCTAAGGTAAATGATTACAGACCCATATCTTGTTGTAATGTGCTTTATAAATGCATTAGCAAAATTATTTCTAATCGAATTAAAGAGGGGCTTGGTGATATTGTTAGTATTAATCAGTCGGCTTTTGTTCCGGGGCGTAATATCTCGGATAATATTCTTCTTACACAAGAATTAATGCGTAATTATCATCGTCCTCGTGGACCGCCGAGATGTGCTTTTAAGATTGATATTCAAAAGGCATATGATACTGTGGATTGGCGTTTTCTTGAAACTATTCTAGTTGGTTATGGGTTTCACAATAGGATGGTTTCTTGGATCATGGCTTGTGTTACTAGTGTGTCGTACTCCATTTGTATTAATGGTGATATCTATGGGTGGTTCAGGGGTAGAAGGGGTCTACGCCAAGGTGACCCTATGTCACCTTATCTCTTTACTCTTGTTATGGAAGTACTTACTCTCTTATTGCAGCAAAGGGTTGAGCAGCGTGATGATTTCCAATATCATCATCATTGTGAAAGACATAAGTTACTTAATCTTTGTTTTGCAGATGATCTATTTATTTTTACGCATGGGGATGTGGTCTCAGCTAGTGTGGTTATGGATGCTCTAGATGAGTTCAAGAATTTGTCGAGCCTCGTTCCTAGTATCCCAAAGAGTACGGCGTTCTTCTGTCATGTGTCAAACCAGGTTAAGTTGTCCATTTTGAACTCTTTGTCATTTAAGGAAGGTACCCTCCCTGTTAAGTACTTGGGTGTTCCCCTTATCTCATCACGGCTGCTGTATCGGGATTGCAAAGTGCTTGTTGAAAGGGTTCAGACTAAACTATCCGATTGGAAGAATAAATTTTTATCTATGGCGGGTCGTCTACAGCTCATTATATATGTGTTATCATCTATGCATATATACTAGGCCTCTGTGTTTATTCTTCCTGTCCGTGTTATCCATGATATTGAACAGCTCATGCGTGGGTTCTTTTGGTGTCAGGGTGATATGAAAAAGGGTAAGGCTAAGGTGGCGTGGGAGGATATTTGTAAGCCTAAAGAGGAGGGTGGTTTGGGCATTCGTAGTCTTCATGATTTTAATGTGGCACTTATGGAAAAACATGTTTATAGTATTTTGACTCATAAGGAATCTTTATGAGTTAAATGGATTCATGCATACAAGCTTCGTGGTAGGAGTTTTTGGGATGTTCCATGTACGGGAGATATGAGTTGGGGCTGGAGAAAACTTCTTCTAATTCGCCCCACTATTCGGCCTTTTTTCTGGTTCCATATACGTGATGGTATGAGGGCGTTTATATGGTT
Organism: Chrysanthemum lavandulifolium; assembly: GCA_022545495.1. Lineage (NCBI taxonomy): Eukaryota > Viridiplantae > Streptophyta > Magnoliopsida > Asterales > Asteraceae > Chrysanthemum > Chrysanthemum lavandulifolium. The sequence continues at coordinate 140,854,201 of CM040239.1, forward strand.
TGATAATTGGTGTTCATTGAGCCCCCTTAGGAGTTTCCTTATTGCTAGAGACATCTCTTGGTCTGGATTTTCGTTAAATAATTCAGTTGGTGATTTGCTTAGTGACGGTGCTTGGAGATGGCCTAGTGAGTGGATTGATAGGATTCCGGATTTATTGCTCATTAACCCTCCAACTCTTACTGATGGTATTGTCGATGAGCTGGTTTGGAGAGTACCTAATGGAGAATTCAAGCTGTTTACCATATCTCATGTTTGGGACTCTATTCGTGGTAGTGCTAACTTTGGTTCCCCGGTTTCATGTTGTGTGGTTCCCCGGTGTATCCCTAAACATGCTTTTAATCTTTGGTTGGTTGTTAATTGCAAGTTAAAAACACAAGATAGGTGAGGCAATGGGATGTTGGTCCCGACAATCGACTTAAACACCGCTCGTTGTCTATTTTGTGATAACCAACATGATTCTCATGCTCACCTTTCTTTGAGTACCCTTTTCATTACAGTGTGGACGAGTGTGTTTTCTTTGTAGAATGGATAATGTTCCTCCTAGGTTGGATAATGTTGTTTCGTACCTTATACCTCTGCTCTAAAGGACGATCGACCTCAGTGTTATATCTCGTCTTCTCCTTGCTTCTTCTTGCTACTCTATTTGGCGTGAACGAATTCAAGGTCGTTCGAGAAGGGAATGAAGTCATTTACTCGGTGTTTGATGATATTGTGTCTATTGTTCGCTTGAAGATCCCGCGTTTCGATTCACAAAGAACTCTATGTGGATTCGAAGGCTTTTGGATACATGGAAGCTACGGATCGGTGATCATTGCGGATTGTTCAACGTCTTAATGGAAGTTCTTCAATGCTTATCTATTGCGCAAAGGAGTGCCGAGAATGGGTTGTACTCTTTTCCCTACTCCAAGGTTTTTCCTTTCGGGTTTTTCTTGAAAGGGTTTTAAGGAGGCAAACTTCACGGGTCGTCTTGCTCCTTTTGTGCGTCTGGTGTTCGGGGATGCTCGCTTGTTACAAGTTTTTCTTGTTTATGCACGGTTAGATGATTAATGTATAGCTAGGTTCATTGTGTTTATGGCATGTCATAAACACTTGTTAGCTTGAGGTAAATGTGGTACTTCTGCCACATTCCATTTGTACTTAACAATTTTTTGGTTATATATTTACCGGGGTAATACCCTTTACCTAAAAAAAACAAAGTCAAATATCGGAAACAAATTCAGTTAAGAAACAAAGGGTAAACCGACCTTTTGACGGCCTCACTAACGGGTTACATGATTAATAAGATAGAGGTAAATTGCGTAATGCCATGATTAAATGACACGGACCAAGATTTTCATTGACCTCCGACTTTAAGTCGCATGTTCCTAACCATTGGACTACTAGTGCAGAAACCAAAATCAGTTAAAATATTTGTCTCATTGTTATAAGTGTGTATCATGTTTAGTGAACAATTACTTTAATACTATTTACTTGTTATATTTAGAATAAAACCAAAAAGCTTGTGTGTAATAATAATCTTTGTTATGTGAAAAACTTTTAATTAAATAATATATATATCGTGATTTGTTAGATAAAAGGCTATAATTAGATTATCCTATTTTGATTCAGTTATTTGTTCATTTATTTATTAAATGAGCGAGCATGAACAATATTTTACGATCGTTTAGAATATGTTAGATAAATTTATTGTATATATATTGTGATACTAATTTGTTAGAAAAAAGGCTATATTGAGAGTAAACATACACGTGATGTTGGTAATATTTAAAAAGTGGTCCATTGATTTTAACTAAAGTGGACACCATCATTTCAATTTTCTTGCTTATAATCGGTGGACCATTATTTATCAAATGAAAGAATAGTCTTAAAATTAAATATAGGAGAAATAATAGTATCACATAATTTATGTGATAGTAACATTGCTCTAAATATAAAGCTTACGTTAATCAATATATTTAGAGATAATAAGAAGAAAAAAAATTTATCTTTAGGGATAATAACAAAAAAATTATGTAATTCATCTATTTTTATTGTTTTTTAGTCTTTCTTTTTTTTGCTACTTAAACACATACCTTTTAATGATTATTTTATTTTTCGATGTAGACATGGTTGTTAAAAAAATGTAAAAAACGATAAAAATATATAAAAATAAAAAAAAAATAAAATAAAGATTTAGATACACATTTTTCGTTAGTCTCCCTAATTCCCTTATCTTTATTACTGTATTTTTATCAAAATAACACGAGATCACATATAGAGTGCAAGAAAGCTTATAGTCCAAAAAACCAAATAAAAAACCAAATCATCTTCCCAAGTCAAAACAAACATCTTCAACTGGTCTCAAACATATTTTACTGTCAGAAAAAAAACACAACCCACAAACACCACATTCCTTGACAAATCTCTCTGTGCCACAAAACATGCAGTGTCCAACCCACAACTTCTTCAAGTACAACACATCTTTATGTGCTTGCAACCCAGGTTACTATTACAATACAACACAAAACACATGTGCTCCATTCACAAGCAGCCAAGGACAAGATGAGTTCATGGTTGGTTCAGGAGTTGACTACTCAATAAACATACCTGCAAACATCTTTGCATTTGATACTATAAAGAAGTTTACACAGTCACAAGCTGTGTTTCTTGAAGCTACACTTGTTGTTGTTGCTTCTTGGCTTTTGTTTTGTGTTTTTGTTAGATTTGTTGGGAAGCTTGGTGATGGGAGTAGTAATTTGTTTAGGTTGAGATGGTGGATTAGTAGATTGGATGTTACTTTTTCTACACGTCATTGGCTGGTAATTCTTTTCTTGATTCTTGTTTGAGTTCTTGAAAGTTGGATTTGTGTAAATTTTTGTTAAAAATTGAATCTTGGAGTAATTGGATTTGACCCTTTTGGTTTTTTTAGTTTTTGATGATGAATTTGAGATGTTATTGAGTTTTGGTACTAGTTTTGACTTTTGAAAAGTCAAATGTGTTAATGGGTTGAAATTTGGGCATAACTGGATTTTACCCTCTTTTTTTTTTTTGAGTTCTTGAAAGTTAAATTTGGTGAATATGAATATGTGAATAATTGGATTTGGCCCTTTTGGTTTTTTAAGTGATTGATGGAAGATGTGATTAATTTTGGTGCTAAATTTGACTTTTTGGAAGTCAGTTGGTTAATTAGCTGATGGGTTGAAAACTGGGCTTAATTTGTTGTTGAACTTCAGTTTGGTAAAAATTCTGCAAAAGTTCGTGTTTCTAATTGTATTCAAGATGTGATTTTTAAGATTTAGTTCCTGATTATGATTGTTTACTTACTTTGAAATTACGCATAAGCTGTTAAATCCGAGGTTGGAAACAACTGGATATCAAGATTTGACCCTTTTAGCTCTTGTTTCTGATGCTGATGCTGAGTGGTGGCTTGTAGCCGAAGTTGTTAAATTTAGTTCTGTATTTCAACCTTTTAGGAGTCAAATGTGTTAAATGTTTGATTACTATCAAATTGTGCATATGCTGTTAAATTTGAGTTCGGAAAGAACTCTATTTGACCCTTTAGTTGTTAATTTTGATGCTGTAATTGTTAGATTTGATTCTACATTTCGACTTTTTATGAGTCAAATGTGCTAAATATTTGATCGCTTTGAATTTGTGCATATGCTAAAGATAAATAACCTTGAACAATTTGTTGAATTTGATTTAAGAAACAGCTAGATTTGACCCTTTTAGTTCTTGTTGTGGATGTGGTTATTGTGATTCATCATATTGTGAATTGGACTGTACAAAAAGTGCATGGTTTGGGACAGTTACTAATATTTGTTATTAAGTTAATTAGGGGAATTACATGAAGGGGTTGGGATTTGGGATGCCGTATCCCATACCCTTTATAATTTAGTATCAAATATGAATCTTCATGTATGGACAAGGAATTTATGCCAGTGAAGTTATTCTTTGCCTATAGAAATAAGGCAAACTGCAAATGCTTTCAGCCTTTCAAAATCAACCTTTAAAGGCTTATAGTGTAATAAGTTTATATTCAGATAAAGGACCGAATTCATGTGATGATTGATGAACCGACTAATGCCAATGGGTTCTCCATGAACATTACATGGATGCAGAACGGAGGCATTGCCTGGTGTGGGGCAGGTGCTGGCACAGCAAGGAAGGAAAAGAACCTTTACTTGTGCGATTATAAACTTATTATATGCAGTTTTATGTTGATTTTTAAAGTAGGTCTCCTTTTATGTGCACAATGGCCACTGAAATACGGATTAGGATAATGTAGGATTAGTATCGTTTATATGTTCTGTCAAACGCGGTTTGGTAAATCTCCTTTTGTTCTTGACAAACAGTCCCATCTGGTACCTTACACATATGCCTATGTATATATGTTTATTTTTTAGATGATCATTGTGAATATGACAAGTATCTTGTATTTTCTTGGACTGTGTATATTGATTGTTCTACGTTGCTTATGTGATTTATGTAGGATGATCAAAAGGTTGTCAAGAAACGAAAAACTGAACTTGGTGGAGCTTTCTCAATTGGAAGTTGGATTCTTTTATTGGTTTGTTTGCTGCGTGAGTGACTACTAAATTTCATATCTACTTCCTAAATCTCTCTAGTTATATATATGTAAAATTAGGCATATACGCTCCTGAACTTAAACACTTCTTTTGGTTAAATACCTATAATATCACGATCACGTCATCTACCGCTAACCTGGTAGGTGGGACTTGCTCTACTTTGACTTCTCTATTTTTAGTTGGTTATAATCAATGATAATAAACATAAACGGTGATTCGTGGCATGAGGATAAGAGATATACTTTGACGGAGAAATTTTTTATTGATGATTTATGTTAGTTAAATTGATTATAGCTGACCGAAAATGATGTAACTTAAGGGGGTGTTTGGACTTTGGATTTGTGTTTTGAAACTGATTTGTTTGGACTTGAGGTCATAATATCGGTTTCTAATGTTTTGATAAACATATGATGCTATTTGCTTCTGATTGTCGTAATATTTAGGGGTCAAACAATCACTTCTGGATAATCAATTTTGAAACTGATAAAACAGATTATTCAAGGTATAATATTTACATCTTGTTCCCGATTTGAGTGACATTACATCTATTCCGGTTTTACAAACGTTCTCTATTGTTTTTTCACGAAGATGTTTTTTTAGTCAATTTTATCTATTAACTAATAAAAAGAAAGACTTTTCTAAACACTTAAAACATCCGATTGTCTGATTATCACAATTTTTCAACAGAAGAAGCGCATCCAGACACCATGTTTTAATACTCCTTTAATTATAGTTGATTATCTGATTATTCAGTATCATGTGATACTTTCAATAGGCACATCCAAACATCCTGTAGGTATGCAACTATAGTTCTTTTAGATCAAGTATCGAATATGAAATCCTGAAAGTATGGTGACACATATAAATCATTTTTTCAAGCGTCTCTTCATTCCGACCCCTTGTTTCACTTGTGTTTAACCTTACATATTTGCATTTTACCCCGTCACAGGCTGCTTTACCAAGTTATATCAATGAGAAGTTTTGAGATACACAATGTTATAGCATCAAATGCACCTGACTTAGCTTCCTTTCATAACGACATGGAATTCAACATAACAACCATCTCCACCATGAGCTGTTCCAATCTACAAGGTCTCGGAAATATAGTCACTGGAAATCCTGGTTTCATGGACTATCGAACCTCACCCCCTTCCTCTTTCTTAAAATTCTCTTGTGAAAACACCACAAAGGGTCCGACTATATCTCTTAAATGTGATGATTGCCAGCTTTATAGTGACAATATATACATCACATGGCAGTTTGTTGATCTCCCGAATGTACCAGCAACCGCTGCTGGTTTTGAATTTAAGTTGACTTCAAGAGACCGCTTCAAAAAAGCATGTGAGTTTTGTTAGCGGTTTTTGAGGAATGGAAGCACTAACAGTGCAAAGTTTGTTACATATAGAGGAAAAGATCCAAATATTCTGCAATTTAATTTGTTTCCGAGAATATACCGGAATAAACACAATCTAAGGCTCATACAGCCTCTATTTCATGATTTCCTTCCGGGTTCATCTTATAATGAGACAAGCCAGCTGCAGGCCTCTCTACAGGGATCTAATGATGGACTCGTTAATACTACGTTATATCTCAGTTATCTTTCGTCTTACATTGTGGAAATTGACAATCAAAGCACTCTTGGGCCTGGTGAGTCATTATATTGTTTTCTTCTTAGGCGATGGTTTAGCTTTGCATTTTGGAACTGATTATTTGATTATATATCCTTCTTTTATTTCAGTTGAGATTCATTTCACAAACGTCTCTCATCTGTTCATCCAATATTCTTTTTGGTCATATAGCACATTCAAACACATCAACTTTTCAAAATTGCGTCAAACACTCATTACCATATACTTGTTCAGTAACTGGCTTTGTCATACATTATAAGATGCTGCTGAAAAAAAGAATATTGCTTTTCATGAAGCTGCTTAGGATAATGTATTGTTTTATCCCTCAAAACTACAGTACTTTCTATTCTAGGATGTCGGGAGTTCATTGCAATGATTTGTAGATGGTTACTGCTAATATTACATTATTCGCATTAGTCATAGATGCAAGTTATTTAGTGAAATTGGTTATGGTTAACATGCTCAATTAAGGGTTTTTTGACATTCTCTTTATTCAAACACTTTTGTAGGACAAAATTTCGAGTTCATCATAGTGACTAACATATTTTGTTTTTGGAAGAATGCAGTGGGCTTTCTTGCTGATTTGGGAGGCTTGTATTGCATTAGTGTTGGCATCTTTTTCTACCTTATGGTGCAAGTACGTTTCTTATTCCTTTTCTGTTAAATACTTGTCTTTTTCTCTGTCTGAACCAATGTTGCAAAATTCGGTCAACTCGGCCGATTAATCGTTAATCGGCCGAGTACCTTGTCGATTTTTGAAAATCGGTCAAAAAATCGGCCTAGGAAAAAAATCAACACTAAGCAGTCAAAAAATCGGCTGAATCGGCCGATTAATCGGCCGAATCGGTCAAAAATCGGCCGAATCGGTCATTTAAAAAAATAATAATTTAGGCATTCTACTTAATTTGGGGATCGTATATTTCATTTATAACGCACAATGGGCATCATAATCAGAATTTGAGGCTTTTATTGAGGTTTGGAAACATAGCAGGCTTGGAATCGGTTAAGATTTTTAGTTTGGTCTCCAGAAATACCAAAAAATTGCAGGAAATACCATTCCGATTAATCACCGATTAAATCCCGACTTGAACGATTACTCGTTGCAGGGTGGTCGACCGCCCGACTACCGATTCACGATTTTTGCAACATTGGTCTGAACAAACATTTAGTAGCAGTACTAGAATTTTTGGAGTAAACATTGAAATGCTCTAAACTGATTTGGTACCAGCTTAGTCATTTTTTCTTTAAAATGAGCTTGTTTCCAAAAGTGGATGGGATACATGATTGGTTTTTCTCTAGTTTGAATAATATATACTTGAAACGACGGTATTTTGTACTTTAAAAAATGAAAAAAAACTGGTCCAGCCTTGGGTTTAAAGAGTCGTCTGTTAATGGTGTACTTCATGCCATTCACACTTTGTATACTTGTAGTTTGAATTCAGATTCAAGAGGTTCCGTAACGAGGATATGGTGATGAGAAGTATTAGAAATCGCCGGAAAGCCCAAGTACGCTGGAATAAGGTATGTTGTCTTAGATTAATATCACGATTAGTTTGAACGTTTGAAAGTCATATAATCAATTTCATACTTGTGGCAGTAAAAATTTTCATCTATGGTCAAACTAAAGTTATGTATTTACCCATTCATTTAACTTGATTTCATGGACTTTTACTCCTATTTCACAAGCTGTCTCCTTTTTTCTGTAAACATGCATTTGTGTTCATTATAGCTATAAATTACATAAATAATCCAGATTTTTGAAAGACTAACATTTATAACAAGTTTAAATAGCTGAAGCACGTTTACTAAACGCATTACAGAATCACTTTCGGTCAACACGTTTGAACACTTGAATTCTGATTGATTATATTACTATTGAAACCAGCTAAGGAAGTACGTGAGCTTTACATGGGGTCGTGGAACATTGCCGGTTGAAGAGGGGGAATTTTTGGGAACGACAAATTGCAATTGTTTCGCAGTACCAAAAGGATCATCATTTAACCGAAAGAAGCAAACACGAACTGATAATATCAGTTTCAACAATAAAGTTAGCACACCTAGTGACAAGGTAAGGAGTTAGAAATCATTATCTTCTACTAGCAACTAATTATTTCACCCTTTTGGCCTTTGGGAAGAAAATCAACAAATATAAATACATTCTTACATACATACAGACATGAGTATATGATACGTATATGGTATATATGTGTTTGTCGATCTAGGCCAGTTTATTGTGTTAAAATCCTAGAAAACATGTGATAGCTTCCCTGTATTCTTATCTGCAGGTTGTACTAGATGTGAAGCATGAAGAAGAAGGTAACGGAATTAGTAGCAGGCATTCAACGAATAATGCTGATATACCTCTGCCACCATCATTAGGTAAATACAGTAACTAATGAACACAAAAGTAGTATGCACTCGATGATGCTGATTTTGTCTTTTTAACTCTTTGTTGGCAGAAATGAGGCCTGGTTCTGAAATCAGCATTGCCGAAATCCAGGAAAACCTTAAAAACCTCTATGAATACAACGTGATGCTTCGTGAGAAGTTGGTTACCACTCAATCTACTATCCATGCCTTAACATCCAAAAATTCTGCATCTTCATCAGACCAAACATGAAGTACGGAGTGTTAGTCGTATGGCTATTTTCAGGAGGGTATAGAAGTAAATTTTGCATTTGGGTTTTGTGCAGCAACCATTATGCACTGTAAAGTTCGTTTTGTTAAGTTTTGTGGATGTAAATTTGAGGGGATGATGCATATTATAGCTGCCAATGGTGTATAATCATAACAGCACTTTTAGATATAATAGGTGTGATCATTCTTTTTGTTGTAGTTGTTATCACGAGCATTTCGTGGCAACAAGGTGCTAGTGTTTTGCTCAAATTGTATATGAAAAGGGCTTTATCGGTTTGACGTTTATTTACATTAGAAATTTAATGGCTATATTACATCCATTCAGAAAAAATTAGTCACTTCTTAGAGTGGCTGGTGGCGTGTTCTGTCATATTTTTGCGATAAATTTTATTACAACATTCTTCTTTGGGAACGGCGAAAATTTAGTATGAAGTGCTAATAAGGGACTCAACAACCCAAATTCAATGAGAAGGCAACATCTGAGACAACACCAAGATTACGAACCATGAAATTAGACTTGATTACCATAGACTCAAGAACAAGTTCGGATCAGACACCTAATCTTGTCTACTTTGTTTTCTGCATGCTTCCAATACTTTTTGTTTAAGCTTTTTTAAGAGGCTTGTGAGCTTAGTTTTCTACATTCTTCTAATATTGTTTGTTTAAGCAACTAAGGGTTTTTTTTAGGCTTACGAGCTTGTTAGCTTATGATACTAAGAAAAGCCTACATAATTATTTGAGTAGGGTAACTTATAAACGTACGCTTATGAGCTTATATATGGGGTTATTATAAGCCCAAATTTTTTTGGCTTATTGCCTTATTGGAGAATAAGCAAGCCGATTTTTTTTTGGCTTATTGCCTTATCTCTTTCTGATGTTTTCCTACGAATGCTTTTTGCAAGCATTCAGTGTTTCAACTAACTTTGTCCTAATTTCTGATTTGCTCACATGAGGATAGAGAACACTATAATACATGCCCTCATAAAATTTAGATAAAATTAGTTAAAAAAAACAATGCAGATCAAGTTGGCTATCATTCAAAGGCCTGACAAATATCCATATAGAGAACCAAAAAAATTAGTCACAAAATAATAAGATATAAACATGACAGGTTTTGAAGATGTCAATCTTTTGGAGTCGATAAAGGTACAATGCATTACTCAAAATTCCATAAGTATACAAGCTTATGACTGGCAGTAGACAACGACCATAACAAACACTGAAATAGATCACAGTGCTAAAAGATGAACAGGACTTTAAAACAAACCACAACCAGACAATCTGTATCAAAACTGAACCAACCAGAGAACATTAAGTACAAATTTACGGGTCTATATATCTTTAGCATGTACAAACTCAGACTATAAGATACTGAATTAAATGCAATCAGACCAGACATTCTTGATTCACAGCGAAATTCGAGTACCCTTTTACCAAATCTGTTTCTATGTTGACTGGGCCTCTGGGTAAGGGTTGGAACGAGGTCGGGTCACAGCAGCTAAGATGTCAGCATAGCCAACCAATCCAACCAAAACGTCATCATTCTCAGTTTCTGTCACCCAAACATGTGTTGCACGATGAGACAACATCTGTGCCATGACTGCAGCCAGCGAGTTTGTTGCTTTACACGTTAATGGAACACTTCTACCCCTGTACATGCTCCTATTAATACCAAAACTTTGACTCGAAGGATTGTGATTAAAGAACCCAATACTCCTGCTACTGAAAGTACGTTGCCTAATGAACCGGCCGCCGCTCCCACCATTAGCTAAATTGGTACCATTTCCGATCCCGGACGCCGCCAAATCAGGAAGTGACTTTGAAGACACGTTATCCTCAACACCCGTCACAAATTGACCTGCAGAAAGATTAGCAAGAGCCCACGCTGCTGCTAAATAGTCACATTTCCATAGTTTGGAAGCTGAGATCTCTCCTATAATCTTGTGTTGACCGTCTGGTGTCGGTTCAACAACTGCAAATGCACTTGGTTCACGAGGGATTTTAAGGGCGGCTTCGATTGCAGGTGATGATGCTCCAATTGAACAGTAATTTGGGTTAACTGCACCCAGAGATGAGATGGAGGATAGCGGAAGGGGGGCTAAAGCTCCGAGGCAACCTATTAGGAAACGAATGACGTCTTCTCTTGAAAGGCAACAATATTTGTCACGAATGATGGTGGGTGGTGTTGAAGATGAAGATCGGTTAATATTGGGAATGGTAATGTTTGGATTGCTGTCGATGTTTTGAGCCATTTCCGTTATAGAGTATTGAGAAACGCTTGCTCATGCCGCGCCATCCGATGCTTTTGGAACAAGAAGACGCCTCACCCGTTCTTCATTATCTCCAATGCATCTATTAATCTAGCATAAAAAAACTAGGACGTCAATGAGGGAGTTCACACTATCAAGCATGGTTTCCCAATTTTTTTTTATAGAGTAAGTAAATGCTAATGGTAGAACAAGGGGTGTTTGCATATACGGTTTGCAACTATAAATTATTCGTCAAATAATCAGTTTCATACCCGTGACAACAGATTTTAGTATCTAACAGTAATTTCTTTCAACCTATTTACCGATTCTTATAACCTAATCCAAGATTTTCATTCTCATTCCACAAGCTTCTCACTATTCATAAATACGTTTTTAGGTCATTTCATCTATTAATTTATAGAATTATTAGAACTTGTAAACCAGTCAAACATCTGATTTCGTAATCATTACCACATCATCAGAAGCACATCAAAACACCGCTGATTATTCAACATTACACACTCATTTTTAGAATATATATTCAAACCCCCAAAAATTTTTAGTACCTTCTAATAGTAGTTGATAGTATCTAAGGAGAGTCATGTGGTGACATGATGTTTTGTGAGGTATCAGGCCTCAGTGATTGACCGCTAAGCCGACAACTTGGGTTTTTGTCATGACTATTGACACACCTTTCAAGATTGTTCTCTACATGTATTTATGGAAAAATGTTCTCATTTATCATAATTCATGTTTATGTTCAAACTTGATTATTTGGTTTGATTATACTTCGACTCCCATTTATTTCACCATAATTAGACTGTAGCCAAGTTGATTTATGAATAATATATTTATATGTAGGATTTTAACCCATCAAGCAAATGCCTTTATGCCATTTACCTGCGCCAATCATGTCCTCTACTAGAGGTGAATATAGGTGAAACGGTCCTCGATTGGGTGCCAATACTCCTTTTTGTCAATAACTAATATGTTAAATATGGCGACAGAAATATAATGATTATATTTTTTTTAAAGTAAAGCAAGCATTTGAATACATCGAGTGACTTATAAACTGTTTGATCCATTTCACCCATTTGATTATAGCTAAGGTTTTAAACTTTTCCATTTGTAGCATTTATAAAAAAATCAACCTGCTCTAAGTAAACGGGTAGACATTAACACATCTAAGTTTAGAAAGTAAACTAAAAGATCCAAGAAATAAAAGAGAACTAAAATATGCAAAACTGAGAAACACACAACCATAGGTAACTAACTCTATCCAAATTCTCTTGCGCATCACATATATGATTTTGACCCCTTTTGACTTTTGCGGATAGCTAATGTTTTATATAGCTAATGTTTTCACTTTTCAATTGTACATTTTGACTCGTTGAAGAATATATGACCCAAATCAACCCATATTAAAGTAAATGCCACCTCGAAAAGTAAACAAAAAGATCCAGGAGATAATATATATAATGTATGCAGATCTGATTAAAAAGAACACACGCAGATCTAGCATAACACATAAATGCACATGTGGACCTAGAGAAAACACGGAAGCATACATATTTCAAACTCTTCGAAATGGTAATCAGATCACTAGGATGTGCTCTCAGTGTCTCACATGCTTGTCTTTAGCTTTTTAAAGGGTAGGATAGGAATTAATATCCAGCATTATATGGTTTTCATAATTCTTTAGAAGCAAATTCAACATTTATCCCTAAATTATTCACCTACAATTTTCATATGTATGTTAATTATGTTCCAAATTTCTTTTTTCAGTGTCAAAAGAGTTATTATGGATTTATGGTCTTCAAAAGTGACAAAGAATCATTTTATATAAATCAACATCAAGTTCCCCACTTTCACCGGAAAATCCCAAAAGCTAAATGAATAAATCAATAAATTCAAAAAGCAATAGATTCGAATAAATCAAACCAAACCCGACACTAATGATAACGATTTAAACCAATCACATTTCAAAATCTCGAACCCAATGCTCCTAAACACGAAACCAATATAAAATAACAAGATCACTTGCAAGACCAACACAACACACACTGAATCCCATGTTCAATAAACAAATCTAATAAAAAAACAAGACAAAAACTAACCTTGTACCAGGATCAACCTCCTTCAACAAAGTATTATCAGGAACAACCACTTCAGAAACAGGCGTCTTCAACGCTTTATCTTGATCATTCAAGCAATCCTCTTTAGCCAAAAAAGCAACAATATCAAGTGGATTCAATATACCAACAAACCTCTGATGCCTCATTTCTGCATTTTCAATCATACCCATTTGCACTGCTGATCTTCTTTTCCAAACAGCAATCCCGCACTCTGTCGATTCACCTATCGCCCTTATCGCGGCCTCAACCGTCTCATTTTCAGTAAACTCAATCATCTCAGGCTTACCCACTGTCAGATCACCAACCACATGATACAAAAACACTGATGCCATACTCAAAAGCTGAAAAAGATTATATATTTGAGTACCCTTTTGGCTTGATTACAAAACCCACAATTCAATTTTCAGTTTTTTTAGCAAATTCAACAAAACTGAAAACAGGGTATGCAAGTAACTTTTTCAAAAAGTATGAAATTTGTGAAAAGATTATGTATTTGAGTACCCTTTTGGCTGAATTACAAAACCCACAATTCAATTTTGGGTTTTTTTGATGAACTGAGTGAATTCTATAAAAGGGTGTGCAAATAAATTTTGAAAATTTTGGATTTTGATTATATATTTGAGGACCCTTTTGGCTGAATAACAAAACCCACAATTTAAATTTGGGGTTTTTGATTGAAATTGATGAGTTTTATAAGAGGGTATGCAAGAAAATTAAAAGAAGATGAAACTGAGTGATGGGTAATTTAAGAAGTGGTTTTAATGATGATGAAATGAAGTGAGAGTAAGTGAATGAATTGGCCATGGAACAACAGAGATGGGTTTGTAAAGAATGCCACCCATGAAATGATGAAAAGATTTTAAAATTTTTTGTTTTTGTTTTTTAAGATTGATAAGGTTTGTGTGTTGAGGAGAAAGAGAAATGAGTGTCAATCAAAGAATTATTGAGTTTGATGGAGGTGATGACAACCTTCTTGATGCTGTTTGGATTCTATTATAAGATCCAATATTGAATTTTGCTACGTAACAGACAATTATTGTGTCATTTTCTATCCAATCCCAATTAACAAGTTGTTTTATGATATTTTTATATGGGTAACCATCGAGATAACTTAAAATGAGAAGAATATAAAATATGCATCGAATGTCACCCGTGAACAATGAGCACAGGTACTTCTAACCCGTTACCCGCCTCCGTTGTTTTTTCTCACCCGTCACCCGCACCTGCTAATCAGTACAATTTTCTACCAATGTCTGCAGTGATCTGTTGCCTATGAGTAAACCCATAGGTTAGTGAAATGCAACAAAAACACAAAGTCGTGATATCGAAACTAATTATGAAACTATGTTATAAGACACCATATCAATTTGTCAAATACCGAGTTTACAAAATACTTAAATATATGTCTCAAACTAGCAAATTAAACATAATTACACCAAATCATAGTCATTTAGTTCATTTCAAGAGATAAAGTAAAAAATAGTTTAAATTTCGTTAACATAAAACAAAAATTCAGTCAATTGGCCCTCTTAACACCCTACTTCTTCAACAACTTATAAACAACACCTGACCCTCTTAACATCCTACTTCTTCAACAACTTACAAACAACACTTGGCCCTCTTAACACCTTTCTTCAACAACTTACAAACAACCTTACAATTATTTATTGTGCTTTCTATAGGATTGGGTATTATTAAGAATATACCAACAACCTTACAAATATTTAAGTATTATAATAACTTTTAGATTAACATAAATGGGTTTAGAGGACACCCATGGGTATGGATTATGACAGGTACACTTGTGGGTATTTTAGATGGGTGTCATGGGTTCATCCATAATGGTCACCCGCCCGCCACCCACTGATAGGTACAAATTTTCACCTATATCTCCCCCGGGGTAAAAATTGACGGGGTTACCCAACCATTCACATGTGGGTGCCCGTGGTTATGGATTTTTTTTTCTCACTCATTTCCATCCCTAAAATCAAATTGAATTAAATGCAACTCTATTCATTTAGATGCATCTCAATTAGTTTCGAAAGTGATAAGCATGCAAAGTAACACTAGCAACAAATTTGACCCCCAGAGGACCGAAAATACATAAGATTCGTCTAACTTGATAAAATGCATCTAATATATGTATATGCATCTAATTCATAGCTAGAAAATATATTAGGGTGCATCTAAAAAGATTAGAGATGTATCTAATTCAAATCGGCACATCTCTAATGTGTGATTATAGTTATTTCTTATCCTTTCCATTTTAAGATTCCTTCTCATTTGATCACAAGTCTATACTATATTAGGTTTCTGTCTTAATATGAACAAGTATATTTTACTTGTGTTGCGCAGGGTCTTACGTGAAAATTTACGTAAAAAAGGTCATCTGAAACGGTTTTATTTTTTAGTTATAACATGTTTTAAACATAAAAAAAAAAAAAAATAGAATTAGGGATGATTTTCGAAATGTCAAAGACGAATTACAATACATAGACAATTTATGTTAAATTTTGTTACAAAGACAATCTATAAGGACGAATTAAAATATTTCCTCTAAAACGTAGGGAGTATTTGTGTGAACTTTTATTTTCATAAAAGAGACAAATTTAAAAATGATTCTTGCAAGATCGAGTAATCTACAAGGAATATTTATTTTTAATTTATAATACATGTTTGGTCCTTAGTAACGGATTTCATAGTTGTCCCCAAACGGTAGAGACCATTTATGTAAAGTTTTATTTGAGGGTAAACTGCAAATTTCGTCCCTAAAGTTTGCAATTTTCGCATGTCGACCACTGAAACCAAGCCCTAAAGTCGTGTTTTTGTTGCAAGCCATTATGACTAACGCTCGTTACTTTTACCCGTTAGTAATGGTCAAATGCCTGCGAAATGACTAATATACCCTCGTCTTCTTCCCGACTTTATTTTCTTCTTGAATTTACAATTATGTTTAAAACACACTTACTCAATAACACAAACCCAAATTAAGGAAATGACCCTTGATCTTTATCATCCAATATCTTTGTATGCTAGTTTGATATCATAATCATGAAATCTTTTTAAATCAAATATTATATGAATTATTGCTCGTTAGTACATATGTTCAGAGTTTTCACTAATCTTATCCTACAAAATCGTTCAAATTCTATTACTGAGAAGTTGCTCATCATCTACAAAATAATTTGGTTTCGACGATGAAGAAAAGTTCACTGAAGAAGTTGTGATCTATAGTGGGTGTGATTCATTTGGTGACGGCAATCCTGCTGTGACATATCACTTAGATGAAGTTCCATTCATTCATTAAAAATACAGTAAGTCATATCATTCATCCATAAGTATAACACATTGTTCTCAAGTTTGTATTAGAGAAGCAAATGAAAGCAAGAGAAAGAAAATAAAAAATATCATGTCTTAAGTTTTTAGGAGGAATGGAAGGAAGAAAACTAAGAGGAAAGGGAGTAATCTTTTTGAGTTTTCTTGGTCAAACCCTACAACCCATATTTGAGGTGCAACTTGAAAAAAAAAAAAAAAAAAAAACCCATAATGACAACAAAGAACCCTTTGTTTAGTAGATAACTTTTATAGAACAAATGATTTTTGCATAAATATCAAAAATATAAAATCTATGACAACCTCGCTTTGGTTACTTTCATTTGGTATAAACGTGGAACATGAAAAAACATATCAACCATCTTTCCACTCTTCCCCTTTTCTTTACATTACTCTATTTTACTTTTCTTTCATCTCTAAAAAAATTCAAAAACACGGTGTAAATAAACTACTTTTAGTTGGTTCCTTTGATGCCATGTGATTAGTATAACTAAATGCCGTTATTCTTTATCTTTTTAGAGCACTGCTATGAATATCCATATGATTGGCGAACAAAAAAGCCTGCATTTTTAGGGAAACAGGACAATGGTTTGTGTCTGTTAGAGAGACTCCTATGAGTGCGACTAATCAAGTAGACTGCTAGAATATTATTTTTTTTATATTCGAAACTTGAGATCCTTAACTAAGTTGCACACTAACTGTTTGATAAAATCTATCCTTCAATGGTGTTGTAAATTGGTCATATTAAATGAGATCCTTGAAGACTTGTTGCTGGTGAAAGTAGAGAATATGTGTTATGTACTTTTTTTCTTAAAAGAATTAATGTTTATGTTTTACATCAACGTGAAATTGTCTGAATTAGGTATGTTGATAATCTTGAGTGAGTGTGTTTTGAAAATAATTGTAATTTCAAAAAGAAATTAAAGTGGGGAAGAAAACGAGGGTATATTAGTCATTTCGTAAGCCTTTGACCATCATTAACGGGCAAAAGTAACGAGCGTTAGCCATAATGACTAGGTTGCAAGACAAACACGACTTTAGGGACATATGGTATACAAACTTGGTTTCAATGGCCAGCGTGCGAAAAATGCAAACTTTAGAGATGAAATTTACAGTTTACCCTTTATTTTAACATAAAGACAAAAGTTTATGGAGGATTTTTGCAATGGCGTGTAGTATAGAGGGACTATTTATGTAAATTTATAATATACGTTTAGTCGCCGAGAACGGATTTTTGTTACATGTATGGTCCTTGAGAATGAATCTGCAATAGCAGATAAATTTCAGCAAGTATCTGCATAAATATTTGAGAAAAAACAAAAATTACTTTTTGGTAAACAGTGAACAGTTGTATATTTGAAATTGTACCCGATCTTAATGTAATTTCATGATAAAGTGTAGCTCATAGCAATAACAAAAAGTAATTAATTCAATTTGAAAACAAAAACTATGACAAACTAGAAAGAAAATGTTAGATAGTTATCTTGGCATGACAATAGTAGGTATACATTTGTATATTAACTTGTCATATAAGAACTTGTTTTAATGTTTAATCTTGTCAATTAAGATATAAGAGTTATTTATTTATGTCTCAATGTTTTGATTAAAAAAATGCATTCAAGCAAGGTTTGAAGAAACGCTCAGCACTTTAATTATATAGTTTAATTGTGTTGATATCTGGCTTGTACTAAGAATGGAGATTGTTATGTGTGTGCATCGAGAATGTGCATAGAGAATGAAGGGAAGATTGTGTTTTGAGAAAACACTCGCACATCTATCTAATATAATAAACAAGAGTTTTGTACCAGTCATTGAAGCACACATTGCAATTAATTCTCTGACGAGTTCCAATGCCCATTGGTGGATATTTTTGTCAAGTACAAATCTTATTCAGCCATGTTTAAAACTTCTTCTATACGCTCCCTCAATCACTGCAATTAAAATCTGCAATAATATTAGCCTATCTTTGTTAAGCATTAACACCACATACGACTTCCCTTCTACTTACAAAACCATATCACCTTCAATCAAATCATTTCCCTCATTCTTGTATGCCATACCGATTCAACCACAATCAAGAAAACGTTTTGGTTACATCCGTGTGCAAGTGATTTGTATGTTGTCATAGTACAACTATTTTTAAGGGTTCGATTCAATTTAATTGTGATTCCATCCGATTTATAATATATTTTATAATTTGTATGATGTATTTTTTTTCTATGGTTTTAAGTTGATGGTTTTAGTCGGATTTGGATTAATTGATACAAAGGTGTTAGCAAGATTGATTTCTTGGTTGATTTTAAGGGTGTTATGAGATAAAGATTGTTGCTTTCTACAAAAGATCAATTGATTAATGAAAAAGGTGTGAAATTTATAATGGATTTTGGTTTTTTACTCTGTTTCTGTTCGATTTGAATTTGTTTGATTAGAATTAGTAGGTAATGGATTTAGGATCATTTTGTTAATGGTTCTTTCATGGATATTGTGTAGACAACTTCAGTGTTAAAAACGTACCTGGCAAGTGCATTGCACTCACTAACAACCAATCGTTTCATTAACACCGATTCAAAAACCAATTCAATCTCACAGTACAATTGTTGACTACGATCATGTGTGCATCAGTTACTATGTCGGTTCCTATAAATTAAGTATCGGAGTAGTACTTTCTCTTACATTGTTTATGTCGTTGATTACTTTTCACTTGAGCATAAATACTATGGCATTCATCAATTTTGTATTTCATGTGTTTGTAGACCCGTGAAATTTCTGTTTATCCTTTTCTGTATTCTCTTCATGCACTTATTTCTTCATGTGTTTATTTCTGATTTCAGTTTTGATTGAGAATTAAAAAAATTGTTAATGGCAGACGTAAGTGAAGGACAACCAAAAGCAAGACCAAAAGTCATTGGTATGGAGGTGATTCCATCTTAGCTAAGTGATGTTTATAGCTACTGATTGTTATTCTTGAATTCTAACCGGAAGAAAATCTCCCTCAGTTTAGGCCATTTTAATAGTAGAACTACATTGACTTTGATTTCTGATAAGTGAACTTCCAGAATCTAGAGATAGGGTTATTTAATCAAGATTTTTTTTTTTTTTTTTTTTTTTTTTTTTCTGATTTGTAAATCCTTTTAGTTTGTTAAGTTTGTTACTCGGTTGCCTACAACTGAAACCCCACTAATTTTGGTCATCTTCATGGGCAGGCAACTGGATTTCTCAGTTTAAAATTCAAATACTGCAATTATCCATGCACTTTAATTGACCCATTAGCCGAGTAAGTTTCTTCTTCTGGTACGACTTCTTATGGGATACAGTGACTTTTGTATTATTATGGGACTTTAATTGACCCATTAACTAAATTTTACTGACTTCTCCCGAGCTTTTTATAAAAAGATACCAAAATCGACCCAAATTAGGCGGCATATACAAATCGGGTCAACCTATAGTACATATCAGAAGCTGAAAGACGTATTACGCAACATCACCAATTGAGGGTCATATCTGTTATCTCACAAAGTTCAATATTATGTCACAAAATGCAACTGAATGATACTTTTGTAATGATAATTTCTACATTTAAGTGCTTATATATACACGGATGATGTTTAAGTGCTTATATACACGGAAATGGTTATTAGTTGTTTCTGGGATGTTTGCCATTGTGTTCTAATACTGAACGTACCTCAATGATAATTAGTGCTTGATTATTTAGATTATGTAATCAGTTTTTAATAACCTGCTTAGGGGCAGTTTGGGGTTGTTGATTAAATTTTGTGATTATTACGATTTGATAGTATAATATACAAGCAGTTTTGAGGTTGTTTGAATGACATTTGGGGTTGTTAATTTTAAAGTGCTTCTTTATCTACTTTGAAAAAATAACAGGTTGGATAATATTTAAATGCTTATATACACGGAAATAAACGGATAAGCTGGTACCATCCTAACAAACACAATAAATATATAAGCACTTAAGAAGCAGGCCCAAACACCCTTTTACGGTGAAGTAAGTAGTGTTCACTAATCAGTTTGTAGTTCCATGTTCCAAACAACTTATATGATCATTTCAAAAAGCATGAGAAGTTTTAGTAAGCAGTCTCAAACACCCTTTTGAGGAGTAGTGGCAACATAACTTATTTGAATTTGTCACATTGTTTTATATTATGAAGCAGTTTTGTTGCCCTTTCACTCTATTTCATTTTCTGTATGTTGTATGCATAACAAGTGTACAAAGTGACCCCTTAAATATTCATTTTTTTAATAAAACAATTCTTTGTTATAGGAATATACCAACATCAAGAGCCAAGTATTGCCATAAATGGAGATTAGATTAAAACTCGATTGAAGTGGTAAAATCCCACATTTTTTATTAGTCAATTTATAGTTTCAATATTCGTTGAAACCTTTTGAAAACATGTGATATCATATATGAGGGGGTCATTTTTTGATTCAGTCAAACTCAGTTTACATTAGCATATGTATATAAGTTCTTATTCTGGCATGGTTAAAGTGTTAAACGACTATGTAGTTAGTAAACTGTCTATATTAAGAATTTAAAAAACTCAATGCTTCCATTCTCTTCTTTTATTGTAGTAGCAAATTAAGTTGTTTTGGAAATGGGTCAAAATAGGCATGGGTCGAAATATGTTGTTTTTTGGTATCTTTCAGATGGGTTATATCTTCTTTTGAGATTCTAATAGTCCATACAAGTATTTTCAATGAATTGGGTATGTGTTATGTGTTTATAATCTTTCATGAGTTATGATATGCTATCTTAATTTGTTAATTATTTTTTTTCTTTTGCCTCATATTTCGTATTATATAGAAGCAATAAGTAAAGAACAACATAAACTAATCCATCTGTAGTTTTATATTGTTCATATCTATGTAGTATGTTGTGAGATTCATTAGTCCTAAATGTAATCTGTGTGATGTGCTTTGTCATAACTATTACATGAACCTTTGTAAATGTATTTCATTTACTATTTCGTTGTTTTATCATGTATATGATTCCTTACACTATGGCATGCTATGTGACTCCTAATATTGTGACATGCTTTTAAAGGCGTCTGCTGATGTAGATTTTGACAAGGAAGACAAACATAAGCCAACCAGGTACCACTAATTCCCTCTAGGGATAATTCCATATTTACCCAATCTAAACATGAAAATGTCATATATACCCAAAATACAACTTCTGAATGCATGATGTACAATGCATTTAAAGCATGTTTTGGGTAAATATGACATTATCAAATTATCATGTTTAAGTTGGGTAAATATGGAATTCCCCCCCCCTCCCTCTCTATGTATGTATTTGTGCGTTTTCATTATAGAATCTCTTTACATGGTTTATGATCTTTATCTTGGCATGGTTATGAAAATGATCTTGGTAAAGTTAAATAAAAATTATCCACCATTTAATTCAAGTTATTGGATGTTTGTCATAATAATTTACAATAGTTATTTTTGGAGGCAACCAAAGACGTGTTAACTGTCATTGCCAAAATGAATCTCTATGAAGAAATCAGGGTAAGGTTACTTCAATTTCTTACGTCATTTTTTATACTTTTTGTAAAGACATGATGTTTCTTTATTTTCTTTGAATAGCACGTCGGGGAAAATGTCGATTTCGATACTCATGAGGTAACATTCAGTTATACACTTTTTCAGTTTCTCTTTTCAACAAACGAATCTCATTTTTCAACAAACGAATCTCATATTCATATATTTGTATGAAGGTCTAGTATTGTTTATCTTCTTTAAATAGGAGCATGACCGCAACAATACCCATTTGTTGCTTGATGACGTTATTCACACATCCAAGAAAAGGAAAATGGATGCAAATTTGACAACATGGAATTGGAAAGATGTTATTGAAATTGAAAGTTAGGATAATGAGAGCATTTTTTGACAGGATAATGATACTCTTAATGACGCTCTGGACAGAAATATGGAATTACATATAATGTTTGTGCTATTACTGTGAAATTGAATAAAGCTTGCTATGTATCTTATGGATTTGTTATTTCTTATTTATATGAAGGATAGGGAGGTGGATGATGTTTTGTCAATGACCAATATCAAGAGGAAGAAAAGAAACCAAGTTTATATGTATGTTTTTTTATGTATTTGTTTATAGAATATAAGAGTACATGAGTGCAATCTATGGAATGATAATTTAGAGAATAAGAGTACATGAGTTCTTCTGTTACTGAATCGCCAGGGCTAACGATGCTTTCACAGTAAAATGAGATTTGTTCAGTTTCACATGCTTACTCCATGAGTTCATCTGATCCTTGGTCTAATTGTCATGAACCAGAGTAATGGCACTCTAAATTAGTCAATTACACCTACTATTGTTACAGAGGCGGTAGTTACTATTTTTATTTGTCTTTCACGAGTTTCTCAGTTAGGAATTAGGAAGTAATTTTTGCAATAAGTTTGCTTTAAGTTTCCTACTATCAGGCATTTTTTATATCTTAGTTGTAAGCCTATATAAGAAGCCATGTTTCTGAGTTTTAGTAAGAACTGAAATGAAAGATTATCCTCTGTATTGCTTGCTCTCTTTTCTAAGTTGCGACGACATTGATAAAACTGACCGTGGAGCCGCCATAGATGAATCCGTTTTTTCACCAGAATTTATCAACGGATTGAAATTATAGGGTGTTCCAAACCACAGGCTTGTGTTAAAAGTAGGTGTCCCGACAATGTTTTTTGCAAAATATTGATCAATCAAATGGATTATGTTACGGGACAAGACTTCAAGTTCTTCGATTATCAAGAACTTCTATTTGAGCACAAATAATTAACGGAACACATTTTAGAAATAAGGTTATCATACCAAGGTTGAGAATTACTCTGTCTGATACATGTTTACCGCTAAAGATTGTAAGGAAACAATATCATGTGTCAGTCATTTGCTATAACAATAAACAAAAGTCGGGGGCAATCACTTTCAAAAGTTGGTTTATACCTGTCACGTCCTATTTTCACACATGAACAACTATTGGTTGTTTCACGCCTCAAAAACAAAAAAGGTTTGAAGGTTGTTGTATGTAATCCAAATGACAATTTATCAAAAACTACTACAAATGTTGTCTACAAAGAAGTACTTCAAGGTCTATGATCACGGTTCAAGAGATATGTACAATAATATATCACATCTTTTATGCCATTTTTTATATTTACATATTATCAATCACAAACTTCTTTTACTTAGGTGGTGTTTGATAACAACTTAATGTGTCTTAATTGAAAAATAGGTAAGTTAATTAAGTCACAAAATGAATGTTTGTTTAGTGCTTAAAACTAACATTTGACCTTCTAGAAAAAGCCATGGAGATGAGGGTCTACAAATTAAGTCATCCATTTTATCCTAATTTTACGTATTTACCCTCCAACTTCTTAACTTTATTTCAAATAAAAGGGTATAACAGTATTTTTTTTTAATTCAGACTCTTTATTCAGCACACAAAACAAACAACTATTTATTCATCTACAAACAGACAGCATATTTCTAGACAGACACTTTAATTTAACAGGACTTAATAAAAAAACTAAACAAACAGGCCCTTACACTTTTTTTAAACTTATTAGGTGCTCACGGAATAGACATTGGCTTATCACTTAATTAACGGTGAATTCATACATTTGCTTTTCAAGATCATCAAAATTGAAGGGCACGATGCATGGACGTTTATTACATTAATAGTTACAAGCACAATAGTTTATATTATGATTGACTTATTACTTATTATTCATTTCAAAAAATAATTCAAGCTGTATACTTTCGTTGTTCTTTCTTACTTTATTCCCAAACTTGATTTATTAATGCATAATTTTTTAAAACCCGTGATTACACGGGTCTATAAGCTAGTTTGAAATATAATTTACATTACACAACTTTTTTTAAGACAATTACTACTAAAGTATATTTATAGAGATTACTTCTTTTTGCTAAAACCACACCCAATCGGGGTGAAATGACAAGTAACTGATGGATGTTAAGTAACGACCATTAATTTTAATATTAAAAAAATAATTAAAAAAAAAATAAATAAAAAAAGAAAGAAAATACTCAACACATATTTTATGTAATTTGTCCTTCATATTATCAGTCCGTTGCAAAGTCAGTCTTTCATCACTAACTTTGCAACGGAACGCTAACGTAAAGACAATTTTCGTAACAAAATTAAAAAACAATTTACGAAAATAGTCCTTGAGTTTTATCGATCCGTTACAGAGTTTGTCCCTCGCGCTCCACGACGGATTGCAACGGAAATCAATAATTTTGTATTCAAATATCCCACCGCGAAGCGCAAAGCTTCACACCTCGTATATTTCAGCCAACAAAACCATATATAAACAAATGCATTTACTATACTAGATGAGTACCCGCACCTAGCGGCAACGGTGTCTAGTTTTCTGCAAAATTTCGACGACCCATAAGTTTCTTTTAACAAAGCGTATTTGTAGCATCGAGAATTATTTTCGAATAACTATAATTCGATCGTGGTTCCATAGCGAGAAATACAGCTTTTCAAGAAAATTATATGGAGTCGATCTAAGTATGGGAGTATATTTCTAATAGGATTGTTTTAACTTTTAAGTTATTAAGATTTTAGTAATAATAGATTCAAGCATTACAAAAACCAACGGTATTATGTAGTTGGCAATATTATATTATAGTTTAGAAGTATAGCCAACGTGTGTGACCGTCTTTTCTTGTTTTGTCAGTAATTTATGCAGTGATAACTATTTTTTTTACATGTGTAGCGTTTATTATTTGGTGTGTGGCTTTTAAACTTGTAACCTTACAAATTTAATATCACCATAATAAGATTATCCTGTACTATCAATTTGCATAGATATTTAAGCATTGTTCAAAGTTTTTTGTTTATGGTACAAATAATTATCGTAAAGATAACAATACTATTTAATTTTTGTGATTCTAATAAACTTACATAACATTAATATACCGGACAAAGAGCTATACAATATATATTAAGTTTTAAAAGACGATTCATATATGCTAGTCCCTTAAGTGGTGCAAGACAAATATTTTTCAAAATAACATTATATTAATGAC
This sequence comes from Chrysanthemum lavandulifolium, assembly GCA_022545495.1. Classification (NCBI taxonomy): domain Eukaryota; kingdom Viridiplantae; phylum Streptophyta; class Magnoliopsida; order Asterales; family Asteraceae; genus Chrysanthemum; species Chrysanthemum lavandulifolium. Next base: position 140,879,842 of record CM040239.1, read on the forward strand.
AACGTACATGTGTCAAAGCAAAATAAACAACAAAAAACTACAATTACTTGGTCTATCATTTTTCTAAATTTGTCACAGGTTCCACAACTACTTCATCATTTCTCATATAATTTTGTCAAATTTGAAACCTGGTTCGACCCGGGTGGTTCAACCGGTTGAACCGTTCCGGTAAAAAAAACAAGTCGATTTAAACCGAGTCAACCCGACATGTTGGGTCGAAAACAAGACAAATTAAATTGGTTCAACCCTCCAGGTTTGAAGCGTCCCGAGTCAACCCGGTTTTCGATGTGTATTAATAGTTTCCTTTTGAAATATATGTCTTCAATATTTCCACTTTTAGTTTCAAATTTTCACTTTTTACTTTTTTGTTTTTCATTTATATATAGTATATAGCAAAATACTTCGCGTGTTTTGGCGGCATACCTGTGACGATTAACGCATAAATAGATCTCGATGAGACTGATTCACCGGTTTGTATCGGTTTCAACGGGTCCTCTACAGTTCGTTTAGGATGGCTTTAATTGGTTAGCGAACGGTGGCGACACCGGTTCCCGTTGAACACGTTGGTCGGTCCGGTTTTCAAAACTATATGTAACATCAACTTGTTAGCTTGTATGAAGTTTTGTGTGTTTTATTAATTTGTATAATGTGTATATAATATTTACTTTTCATTTTAGGGTGTTTAAAAAAATATTATTAATTAGTGTGTTTAATTATTTTATATTTTGGATTATGTTGTAGCTTCTTTAAATTGTACATAATGAAAATTTTATTTTATTTTTTAGTAAGGGGTATTTTAACTGGTTGTTTTAATTTAGTAGATATGATTTTAATTGGTTGTACAATGTGAATAAATTATTGTACTTTTAAGTAATGGGGTATTTTAATAAGAGTAATAATTACATTATGCATTTCTCTCTCATTTGACCAATTTCAACAATTCAACTTTTCAACTTTTCACCTTTGACCGTTTTTCTATTATATGTAGTATAGATAGACGAGTACCCGCACCTAGCGGCAACGGTGTCTAGTTCTCTGCAAAATTTCGACGGCCCATAAGTTTCTTTCAACAAACTGTATTTGTAGTGTCAGAGAATTATTTTTGAATAACTATAATTCTGATACGTGGTTGCATAGCAGGAAAAATATACAGTTTTCAATAAAATTATGTGGAGTCGATATAAGTGTGGGAGTATATTTCTAATAGGATTGTTTTAACTTTTAAGTTATTAAGATTTTAGTAATAATAGATTCAAGCATTACAAAAAGCAACGGTATTATGTAGTTGGCAATATTATATTATAGTTTAGAAGTATAGCCAATGTGTGTGACCGTCTTTTCTTGTTTTGTCCGTAATTTAGGCAGTGATAACTATTTTTTTTTACATGTGTAGCGTTTATTATTTGGTGTGTGGCTTTTAAACTTGTAACCTTACAAATTTAATATCACCATAATAAGATTATCCTGTACTATCAATTTGCATAGATATTTAAGCATTGTTCAAAGCTATTTATTTACGGTACAAATAATTATCGTAAAGATAACAATACTATTTAATTTTTGTGATTCTAATAAACTTACATAACATTATTGATATACCGAACAAAGAGCTATACAATATATATTAACTTTTAAAAGACGATTCATATATGCTAGTCCCTTAAGTGGTGCAAGACAAATATTTATCAAAATAAGATTATATAAATGACAACGTACATGTGTCAAAGTAAAATAAACAACAAAAAACTACAATTACTTGGTCTATCATTTTTTCCAAATTTGTCACGGGTTCCACAACTACTTCATCATTTCTCATATAATTTTGTCAAATTTGAAACCTGGTTCGACCCGGGTAGTTCAACCGGTTGAACCGTTCCGATAAAAAAAACAAGTCGATTTAAACCGAGTCAACCTGACATGTTGGGTCGAAAACAAGACAAATTAAATTGGGTCAACCCGCCGGGTTTGAAGCGTCCCGGGTCAACCCGGTTTTCGATGTGTATTAATAGTTTCCTTTTGAAATATATGTCTTCAACATTTCCACTTTAAGTTTCAACTTTTCACTTTTCACTTTTTTGTTTTTCATTTATATATATAGTATACTAGCTTCATAGCCCACACGCGTGCTAGCTTCATTATATAATTTACGAAGTTTAATTAGACGAAAATAAATATTAAATAACGACATATTTTACACGCAAAAATTGGAAAAAAATAAAGTGTTAAATATATTATATGTAAAAAGAACAATGAAAAGTATTAGAAAATGTAAATTACATGATGCTTATTCATAGACGAAATAAATCTTCATCGTCGTACACAACGTTCGTTTGACCACAACTTAAACTGAGACGACCACCGCTTAAGTAAAACAATGTTAGTGGCTAAAAACATATACAATGCACTTTCATTTACTAAAAGATAATAAGAAAAAATTACATATGCACTTATCTATTCAATCAAAATATACTAAAAAGGTTTTGTGCTATGACATAACCTTCACTTTCTTGAGGCATCCGAATTCTATATCAATGTTATGCTCATAAAAAATGTAGTCAATCATATTCAAATACATACCCTCATAGGACCTGCAAAAGCACAAATCATGTATATTGTACCCAGTGATACATTTTATTAGAACAATAGTCTAGCATGTTACAATACATTAGCCTAAATGACATGTGTGTAACCATTTTAAGGGTAACAGGACCTGTTCATTTAAGATGTTAAAAACTCGTAAGTTAAAAGTATTTATGCATGCAAAAAAATGACTTGTCTACATAAATTGTTAAAGTTTATAGACGTTTCTGACGTACTTTAGGTTAGTATTGGAAATCACTTCATTGTTACTTGTAACTTGATAGTAGTATGCTCAACATCCAATGGTCCTGATGCAAGGAAGGGAATAGCATTTCAAATGACATTCCTCGAATATTATTGTAGTAAATGGTCACTTGTGATAAGAGTGTTTAAGAAAAATGCAGAAAAAATAGTCGATGCCTAAAGCAACATATACGATTCGCAATTCAAATGAATGTCAATTAAAAAAACTACCCCGATGAGATATAAGCATTGCACAGGCCAAAATAACGTAAAATTAAGTCTATAATATTAACAAATAGAAAACAAAGTTGATCGTGTAAATTACTTCAACTTACTTCGAAACTCTATTCTCTGGCCATTTTGGCTGGTCAACCTCGTGAGCGAGCTGCATGTCTAATTGTGATTCTGCATCCTCCTTTTTTCATCTTTCGTCCTACCAAGTACATAAGTGACAGTTAACTTTGGTCGGCAACACTGACTGAGTGGGTAAAGGATTTAATATTATAGACTTAAATACATAAATTAGTTCGCAAATCTTGAGTAAAGAGGACACATTACGATAAAAAAAAAAGTATTATTAACCACCTCAAGCATACAATAAGATAATATTGTGTATTAGTGGTTTTAAAATTGGGTTTAGGTGACATATTGGATGCATACCTGCATGAAAAATTTATTGCTGGCGACGACGTTTGCAGATCATAAATTGTTATGCTCTAATCACTACATAAAAAGAAGACACAATTGAAAAGACATAAATTGTCATGCTAAACACCAATTGATTTACAAAAGACATAACCTAACCAAGTGTCCACCATAGAGAAACAACATGTGTACAAGTCACGAAGCAAGAAAACATACCTAGACCATAGGTTATACTCCAACTAACTAATGATCATGTTGAATAAGGAGATGCTAAAAAATCCAAATTTTAGTCATAGACTGTAATTGCTATATGAAAGGCACTATCCAAAGGAGAACAACTTTGACCCCATTGATATATTTTGCAGTACCATCACAAACATATCTCAAGATTAATCAATATATGTGGTTTTGTTAAGTAATACCAACCTGTGCTGTAGTTCTTGACTATAATTGTAGCGACCAAACCGACTGTATAACCTAAGAAAGCACTTTTGAAGTAGTAGCTGTCTTTCTCTTTTGAAACATCATATCACAGTGCCAAAGCTACAAAAATACCTAGAAATAAACACAGATTGGTTACAAAGTCGATATGAATCAAAGACTATTGATTACAGCTTACAAGTTATTGATTCCCATCCAAGTAATTAATATTAAGGGAAAAAAAACACTTTGGAGAAGGTAAAAGGTTGATTACCATGTAAAATCACCCATTAAGGTCATACCTGGAATCACAATGTCTCCTAGACCAAGCATAGAAAAGGGGCGTGTGACCATCCCTGATGGGAATAAAAGCTACAAAAAGAGGAAAGCCATCATGGATTCATGATAAAGTATAAATTCTCATTTCCCATAAATAAATAAATAAAACACACCACTTAGGCATATCTACCTTAATAGGTGCATCGAATGATTTTGCAACCGACCATCACCGGTGTGAAAAGACCCAAAATATGTCATACACAAAAGTCCAACTGCAGATTTTAACCATGATATCATCAGCATCCAAAGCAAAAAATATTCGCGATATGTCATTCGTTAATTAACAAAAGTGAAATTTCCCTACCAAAAGAATGGCACCAGTCTTAAAGGAGCCAAGTGAGAGCATTTCAATTCCCTGCAGATAATACATATGTTACGCAATAGTTTACTTAGACTTTAAAAGGATCATTTCAAAAGAAAATTAGATATGAACAAACTTGAATGCAGAAAGCAAGATCCAATATGTTGTTAGCCAACCAATGCTTCTGTGCAACATACCATGCACAAAAGAATGTACCAGGAATAGCAGCAACGACTTGGGACCTTGTAAACTCAACCTCCAAAGTCGTTTAAGAAATGTTTAAAGAAACATATCAATGCATATATGACAAAGATGATATAATCAAACAAATGCAACAACCTATGAGTTACTCATTCTTGCAACCGGGAATATAAAGAGGATGGTGTTTCACAATGATAATATGGGAACTGCCATACGATGGCATCATCATTCCACTTGTTTGGCAGATACTGTGCAATTGCAGGTAAAAGTGTAGCCCTACGATAAAAAAATCAAACCAATATCAATGAGGTACTGAGATCGAAAGTCTTGCAGTGAGTAGTGACACGGAAAGGAACATGGTGGATGCACCAATTTGTCATCAAACACATTACCTTCTTACTTAGGCCTTGAGCCGCCATGAGGTCATAAAATTTGCACATTAATGTTTCTTCGTTTCTTCCTCGACCTACAGAGAAGTTAAATAGTAATCTTAAGAAGCAAGTGTTCAACATTATAAACTATTATAAAAAGTTTCGAACTTTTATGGCAATGCATTCATTCTATTGTATCCTCCAGCAAAAAATACTTGTATACAACTATAAACCTAGCAAGTAAATGACTTCTCAGCCTAATGTCCATATATTACCGCACCCAAACACATACTCGTAACAAACTTACAAACTTCCTTTGAAAAAGTAACATACCTCTGAATTACGTTGTAATGTGGCAGAAACACACATTATTAAGCAAAAAATTCAATCATTGCCATTGCGCACATGTTGTGCAGTTAAATCTAAGATAAAAGATTCAAAAAAAAAATAAAAGCTGTAAAATATACAAACAAACCTGAAAAATCGATTTTGTGGAAGCTCAGACATGGGATTCATGATTAGACGACCTAAAGTAAAAAAAAAAAAAAAAAAAAAAACACCGAGAAATCGAATGGTTAATTTGATTCGACTTCAAAATATAATTAAACTTGTTTTCAAAACTGAATTGAATAAATTGACATATACAGGATCTAGCCGAGCAATTATAAACAATATTATCAAATAGATTTAGTATCAATTGAAAAACAAATTCGAAATCAAACAAACCTGGCTAAAGATCGTAAATTCAATTGTATTTATGAGATCGGTTGTTTTGATGAAGATCGATGGTTATTGATGCTTATGATCAGTGTGTTTATTTTTTTATGAGATTGGTGCTTTTGATTTGAATATGAGATTTGAATTTGTATGATGTGGAGTGCTGGGAAAGCTGCATAACTTTTGGGGGGTGGGGTTTTGATAAGATTTTTGGAATGTGCGATTGTTGAGGGGAGGTTATGAAGAAGATTTGACAGGGCATTGAATTTTTAGTTCAAAAGCTGCATATATGAGTAGAAACTGAAGTGTATTACTTTGGAAGTAGAAGATAATACACAAATAAATGGATTGCCTCAGTGGTTGAGGTGTGAGGCTGTAAATGTTGAGACCCATGTTCGAATCTTGGCTGCTACATAATTTTTTTTTATAATGTAACCCGATAGTGCCATGGTGGCATTTCCACCTCAACATAGAGGCGCCATGTCAATATTAAAATGCCTAGTAAGCATTAGTGATGTGGCATGTGTAGTCTCATATATATGTATAGATTTGGCGGCGGGTACCCTGTGACGATTAACCGCAGATAGATCTCGATGAGACCTGGTTCACCAGTTTGTATCGGTTTCAACGGGTCCTCTCTGGTTCGTTTTAGGATGGCTTTAATTGGTTAGCCGAACCGGTGGCGACACCGGTTCCCGGTTGAACACGTTGGTCCGGTCCGGTTTTCAAAACTATATGTAACATCAACTTGTTAGCTTGTATGAAGTTTTGTGTGTTTTATTAATTTGTATAATGTGTATATAACATTTACTTTTCATTTTAGGATGTTTTAAAAAATATTACTAATTAGTGTGTTTAATTATTTTATATTTTGGATTATGTTGTAGCTTCTTTAAATTGTACATAATGAAAATTTTATTGTATTTTTTAGTAAGGGGTCTTTTAATTGCTTGTTTTTAATTTAGTAGATATGATTTTAATTGGTTGTACAATGTGAATAAATTATTGTACTTTTAAGTAACGGAGTGTTTTAATAAGAGTAATAATTACATTATGCATTTCTCTCTCATTTGACCAATTTCAACAATTCAACTTTTCACCTTTGACCGTTTTTCTATTACTAGGAAGCGTCTGCGCACTGGCGGCCGTTTCTAGCGTCGGATAATTAATGATTTGTGATATTGTGGTGAGTGTTTTGTGTAGCGTTTAAAATAGAACGTGAACCGATGAAAATGCAATTGCAAACGGTTTTGCTATACGATAACTAAAGTCTAGAAAAAATTCTTAATATCTATCAAACAACATATAAAAACATGTAATGAAAATGAAAGTAAACATTACATCAGTTATGAGATAAAAACTAACAACACACGTTACTTGTCGCGTAAAAACTAACAAAGATGGGATTAATGGTGACGTTGTTTAGAGGAACGCAAGTACCAAAATTAGCATGAATGTGATTATCCCAAAATAAAAAAATGGGCTAATTTTGTCTATTTTGTAAAAGATTTGGGCACATTTAGGCCCATCTTTTTTTTTAAATGGGCGTATTTAGCCTATTGAAAAGTTAAATGTGCACTAACGGGCACATAATTTCTCTTAATTGTAAAACATTATAATCGTTTATGAAGAAAAACTTATATATATATATAATATATTTATATAATGACAGATCGTTTTGTGTTAAAAAAGTTTATGGGTTCTAAACGAAAAATAATAAAAGTTTGAAGGTTTGGGGATTAAACATAATGTTTTGAAACCCGGTTCGACCCGGGTGGTTCAACTGGTTGAACCGTTCCCGTAAAAAAACGGGTCGATTTAAACCGAGTCAACCCGACATGTTAAGTCAAAACGGGTCAAATTAGACAGGGTCAACCCACCGGGTTTGAAGCGTCCTGGGTCAACCCGTTTTTCTATATGTATTGACAGTTTCAACTTTTCACTTTTTACTTTTTGGTTTTTCTTTTATATATAGTATAGGAGGGTACCCGACGTTGCGGCGGGTATCTGTGACGATTAACTTAGAGAAGTAGATCTCGATGAGACCGATTCACCGGTTGTATCGGTTTCAACGGTCCTCTCTAATTCGCTTTCGGATGGTCATTATTATTAGCCGAACCGGTGGCGACACCGGTTGAACCCGTTGGTCCGGTACGATTTTCAAACTATATGTACCATCAACTAGTTAGCTTGTATGAAGCTTTGTGTGTTTTATTAATTTGTATAATGTGTATAATAACATGTACTTTTCATTTTAGGGTGTTTTAAAAATAAAATTAATTAGTGTGTTTAATTATTTTATATTTAGGATTATGTTGTAGCTTGTTTAAATTGTACATTATGAAAATTTTATTGTACTTTTTATTAGGGGGTGTTTTAATTGGTTGTTTTTAATTTGGTAGATATGCTTTTAATTGGTTGTACAATGTGAATAAATTATTGTATTTTTAAGTAATGAGGTGTTTTAATAAGAGTATTAATTACACAATATATTTCTTTCACCTTTGACTTTTAACTTTTCACTTTTCAATGTTTGACCATTTTTCTGTTATATATAGTATAGATTAGCAAGAAAATTAAGTATAGTGAACCAAAGAATAAAAATTTACAATAGAAGCTAAATACAAGCTAGAAAATAGAACAAGTGCCAAACACAAAGGAACAAAATCGCATGGACCACCTGATGTAATTCCTCGGCAGCTCCACAATCTCAAAACAATTCGGACCTACGAGGATAAACGGTCAAAACAAATCATTAGCAAGAAAGTCACCAATACAGGAGCATAATACACAAAACTTATTTATAGTTGAATTATTAGTCTTTTTGCTCTCTATGTGATAGAGTAAACTATTTTTTATTTGAAAGAAACAATGATGTCTAGAGAGCAAAAATAATCATTTACGAGTACATTTTTCTAGAGTATACATTTGATCAACTTATCTTCGTAAATGCTCATATAATTAACAAAGTTTTTTATAGTATCAGTAAGGTTCTTTTGTCCTACATTATAACGGGATTTTAGATTATGAATGAAATGTAACTTATAAAAATATAATGTAGTGTTTGGTATGTTGTTAATCAATGAAGGAATGAAAAAGGATTATCACAACAGATGAAAAAAAAATTGTTCTTTTTAAGCGAAAAACAATACGCTAAAAATTCCTACAAAACATCCATTATAACTCGATACAAGCATTTGACTCTAACAAACACACATATATATCATTTTCAGTAATCGTAGTTCTCATGTTCACGTTCTTTTAAAAACGTGTGTAATCTTCCCTACACTTATCTTTTTTGTAAATAACCTTTATATGTAATTAAGACGAGGTTGAAGACAAAATAAAGCATTTTCACAAATTCAAACATAAGAACATACAATAATGAAAAGATATATGACACACAAACAAGCAAACAATTAAGCATGGATTGCCTCCCACGAAGCGCTTTTCTTTATTTAAGAGTCTTGTAGCTAAACTCGAAGTCGTGCTCCTACGTAACTTCATTGTCGTCACCTTCTTCCTCATGACGGTCTCTATTTTCCATGTTATAGTAATGCCCTATTATGCATCTTTCTAATAAGTCATCTTATCCCCATTCGGTTCTATATTCTGGTCCTAGTTTCAAGCAATCCTTATAGAACCCAAAATCTTATTCATCACATAATCTACTCCTTTCTTCTTATCCTCCTCATTCCTATAGTAGACCGGGTAGCTTAAGTTCCTTTTCATCATAGGATAGTGATGAAAATTTCTCGATCTTAAATGACATTTGGTAAGCTACGTCATCGGTCTCATCCTTGAATCTAACTATACCTAACGACGGATCATAAGTCGTCCCGGTGTTTTCTATGAAAGGCTTTCCTAGAATTACGTGGGACAAGCTAGGATCTATGGCCGTACTAATATCCTCCACAATTATGAAATCCATAGGGTACATGACACTACCTACATAAACGGGCAATCCCTTAACTCTACCAAGAAAATTGCAACTAACCCTAGGATCATCGGGGTCTTGCCTATTTGGGATAGGTTTCTTCATTACCCAATTATAGTAGGTGCTAGTCATAATGTTTATTGGGGACTTGCGATCAATGTAGGCCTTTGCCACGAAAAGATGTCCTATGCAACATGGTATGTTGAGATTCCAAGGGTTCCCAAATTTGATCTGAGGGCTTTTTCTAACATACATGTGACGAAGGTCGCGTACTAAGTGTGGGTGGCGAGAGAGTTCCTCTACCGTAGGAAACCTATTGAAGTATTCATCATCTACTTCGTTGGTCGATTCTTCCTTAGGAGTTTCACTAACCTCAAGTATAGTCTCATGGTTTGTTTCGTCACTAGTCCTATTTGGTTTCACTAGGGTGATGGTATTGACGAACTGAACGTGCTTGGCTAACTTACTTGGGTCCTTAATTTTCACAATGGAAGCTTCGGAAGAATGAGTCGAGATGGCATTAACCTTTTCGGTGATCTTCCTATCACTATTGGTCATGGATTTTAAAAGGTTATCTATCTTCCTATCCATCTCGGCTTGTTGTGGGTTTAAGCGGTCCGAAAGCTTGGCTATTTGAGCTTCTTGGGATGTAACTAGGTGTTGCAACATCCCTTCTATGTTTTGTTGGCTAGGGCCGTGGGACCATAGGGAATCATTAGAGGTGAATTCTTTGGTTTGTCCCAAATTGTAGTCGGGTTTGCCCCTCCATGCTTCTCGGGCATCATTGAAAGTCCTAGGTCTGGGTGTTGCGGGGAATCTTCCTCTCATTCCATTGGTACGTGAGGATGCATAGTCAACGGAAGCTTGTTCGGGGAGTTTCGTGCAAGTATGAGTGTCATGGGGACCACTACATAGCTCACACAAGGAAGAGACTTTGTTCACTTGGCGTGAGGACTTAGGATTTTTGTAGGAGCTCCTTAGGAATTTGACTTGATCTTCAAGCTCGAGCATCCTACGATCGGAAGTTTGTGAGTCAATGGGAGGCAAGGAGATTTCCTTGATGGTTTTGGGCAACTCACGGGGGTCATTCCAACTTTCGTTGTCATAGAGGGCAAGGTCCTCTATTGTACCCCACGATTCTTCCGCGGTGAGATCACTAAGCTTGCCACCGGCCGCTTGGTCGATGGTTTGCTTAATTGAGAAGTTGACATGATCATGAAGATTTGGACTTGAAGCCAAAGATCGATGCCGTGATGGGGGACTTTATGGAGCAAGTCCTTGAATCGAGTCCATGCCTCGTAGAGAGATTCACCTTGACGTTGTTGGAACATCAAGTTTTCATTCCTAAGTTTTGTAGTTCTCCCCGGTGGGAAAAATTGGGCAAGTAAACGAGTGGTGAGATCATCCCAACTTGAGATGGATCCGGCGGGAATTCGCTCAAGCCAATTTCTAGCTTGGTCCCGTAGAGAGAATTGGAAGAGACGCAAGCGCATGGTCTCCCGTGTGGTAGCATCAAGATCGATGGAATCAACGATTTTAAGGAAGTCCTTGAGATGCTGATTAGGATCTTCGGAACGAAGTCCATGGAATGCACATCCATTTTGCACCAACCGGATGGTGTCGGATCGCAAGGCTGTATATTGAGCTTGATTGGGGAGCTCAATAGTGTTCCTGTAGCCTTGGTGGCTTGGTCTAGAGTACTCACCAAGAGTACGGCCTCTTGGCGGGTCATTGATTGGTGGATCGATGAGTGGTGGTGGGTTATCACCTTCCATGATGAAAAGTTACGAGATTACTAACAAAGGTCACGAAGAAGGGGGATAGACTACGAGGAAGCTAAAAATGAGAAAAATCTTACTTGATAGGAATCAAGCAAGAAAACCTAAACGAGATGGAAATCTAACTAGCTATTCTATTCCCGCAATGGCGCCAAAACTTGATGCGCGATAACGCGCTCGGGTCAAAGGAACTTCCTTTTCATCGAGCAAGTTTTCAACAACCTAGGCGATGAACCTAATCGTTGTAGTGTAGTATTGGGTAAGCCTCGGTATTGATATCGTTCTCAGGGAATAGGAATGCTAGTGAGAGATGTACTACGCTAAGGTTTGAGGTTGAGGAAGATTATTTTTTATCTATTTATGGGAAGGGATCCAGTAAGAAGAAAAACTAAAATGAGAAGAATAAGAAGAATTTTTAGCCACACATTTCAAATAAGGGAGAGATTTTTAAGGGGAGATGCATCTATTTTAATAGGTGCATCTGAAATGTGTGGTTGTGGTTTCTTCTTATCCTTCTCATTTTAATTTTTCTTCTTATTTGATCCTAACTCATCTATTTATAACTTTTTATAAAGCTAAGGGTAAAATCTCGGGGTTTGGATTTGGGGTTGGTACTTCTATCGATTACTCTACTTATCTAATTATCTAAACTAAGGGGTAGTCTATGTCTATTTGATATGTGCTCGTATGATGATTAAAGATGTGTCTACCTGAATCACATACTCCCTAGTTATCTTTTATTGGTGGTTGAATTGTCACGTCCTTATTCTTAACGCTTGTGTCTTCTAAGGTCGTAGGGTATGCTTTTATCCCTAACTCTTTGAGTATACCTTAAGGTTATTGCCTACGAGATCTCTAGGATTCATAAACTAACACAAAGGTTATCTTTGGATATCTAGCCTACAATTACGCTAGGTGGTTATAAACTAAGGTTCACAAAGATTACTCAAGCATTAAAAACACAACGATGGCCTAGTGCAATCCTAAGCCAATTACAATTAAGATAAGAGACAACCAATCAATAATTAATAACTAGGTTTCATAGATCTAAGCAAACACACAAGAAATTTAGCCGGACATGTTAAACATGCAAGCATACACACATACAATCGAAGACATAATGAAATCAATGAAGTAAATAACTTATCTTGATGTAAAATAGGTATGAGAACCCTAAGATACTGTCCAAACCGGACCAAAATCTTTTAGGTTTTTACTCCACAAGTCTACCTCTTAAAATTAGAAAATTCGATTTCTATATATAATTTTACAACCGCGACGGCCACCTTATAGTTGGGACACCGCCGATCGCCGCCATTAGGGTTTCGTCTTGGCAAGTCATCATTGGGACGGCGTCACGTTGTGGTTGTGACGCCGCGATCTTGAGAGACGTCGTCTCGAATCGGATCTAGGCCGCCCGAAAAGAAAAGTCTTCGTGACGCCTTATTTTCAAAGCTCGACGCCGTCAGGCGTAAAATAGCAAATTCGCTCCCGTGTCATCACAAAATAGGGACGGCGTTGCCCTCTGTTTGGGATGCCGTCAGGTGTAATTCCAGTAGCTTGAGTGTCTTGATCTTGACTTAGCCATTTTCTTCACATATTCACTCATTTTCGTCCAAAAATGCATCATTCCATCATTCCATCATATTGGGTTTTCTCCATCAGCTGTCACGACAAAAGGCCTACTGAATGATAATGGGGTTGATTACATGTTTTGCTAAGAGAGACGAAAAGAGAGAGAGATTATGACGTATGAACACTTCAGTTCATGCCTCGTACTCTAAAGAAAAGAAATGTGTACGCGTTTGGTCTGAAGATTATCTTCCAAGAAGAGAAATCTTCTTATGAAGTTTGAATACTTGATTCAAGCCTCGTACTTCAAAGAAAAGAAAGTGTACGCTTCAAGGCGCTTTATCTTAAGAAGAGAAATCTTCTTATTATGACCATTCTCATCAACATGCTTCATACTTTTCCATGCGCTTGGTCATCAAGTGAACCGGCTACCACCGATTGTTTTCTCATTCCACTTGCTCGATTATAATGAAGATGGCGACATCATGTGCTGATTTTGCAGGAGAGAAGTGTGAATAGAACATTCAGACAATTTTCACTTATTTAATCAAGAATGGAAACTCCGTATGAAATTCTTGAGGGGGAGAAGAAGTATGATAATTCTGCATGGTTGATCGATTTCTGAGAATAAATGGTCAAACGGCTCCATGGTGTTTCTTCTAAGAGCCGTTAGTTGACATCTTCAAAAGCTGATATGAGTTTATTGACAAAGTGCTTCCGATTAATGCTTCACGTGCACATCAACATGATGATTCCAACAACCTTCATTCTTGTTTGATGTGATTGTTTGCTTGGTGTTACCATTTCGTGTGTTCGCCGCGGGTCGATTGTCGATTTCCTTGATGAACATCTTTCCGTTCTTGTTTGATTGGGAGGATCTTAATTAAGGGATTTGCAAGATGTAAGTTAATTGGGATGCTTTTGGTGATGTTCTTGTGTTTTGGTGAGTCAAGATGTTAACTATCTAATCCCAACCGACAATCTTAAAGAAGGTCGAGTCTGATGGGCCTGCTCTACATTTTCATTGCATGTTAGAAGACTAAAGACAAGTTGCATTTGATTATCCAAAGACTTCTTCTTATTCAGGCATTTATTAAAAGATTGTCGGTTTAGGGAGAGCACTAATTGGGGAGGGTGAAATGTCCGATTTAATCCCAATTAGACTTGCTCACAATCTGCGACAAGTTGATTCTCAGATACATCCGAGCTAATGATGTTCTTCTCAAATGATTTCTAGTACATGGGCTTATAATATGTTGTCGCTCAAGTGTCAAAACCGGCAAGGGGAAGGAGACAAGCGTCTAAACGAGTAAACATTGATGAACTTAATACTTCTAAGTGATTGAAGATATCCCGGAAGACGATTGTCATTACCGCAGAGAAACTCAAGGTTTGACTCATGGCGCTTAGTGTTCTTATTCCAACCACGTGGGGAAGTGATGGAAGAAAGATTCGAAGATAAAAGAGGTACACAAGTACGACATATTCTGGGGAGATAAATGTGTAACATGAGGAGGTGTTATCGCTATTCTTTCGGTGGGAATGTGTACTTGATTCTTGAGCTTCATACACACTCATCGTGACGAAAGATGTGAACATAGGGGAGGTGTTCTTCATTACCATCATGATGTGTATTTGGGAGAGTTCTTGGATATTGGTGTACTTGATTCTTGAGCTTCATACACATTCATCGTGACGAAAGATGTGAACAAAGGGAGGTGTTCTTCATTACCCTCATGACGTGTATTCGGGAGAGTTCTTGAGCATTATACAAAGAGACCGACCGCATCAATTCAACTACTTGGGTGATAACACTCGGATTGTGCATGTTTTAGTAGCATTATGTGTACTTTTATATCTCGTTATTTGGTTATATTTATGCGTGATTTTAGTACTTAATCGTATCTAGAGATGTTTGTCTAGTGTTTATAACCAAGTGCAGGGAAATGGAGGAAAATGTGGAAATATGCATGATCTGTGCAGAACCGCCAAGTCTAACAGACTTAAAACAGCTTAAGCACAAATACAATGAAGATCAGAGAACATAATGAATTCCCGGGTCGTTATGTCCCACGGAGACTCAATGGTGTGTCAAACACTAGATCAGACGATAGAATGACCACTAATGATAGTGATCAGAAAGGATTGGGATAGGATAATTACACTCTTGAAAAGTTTATAAAATAAAGCGACTTAAATGCAAATTAAGAAAATTAAAAGATAAAATCTATTAAATAAACGCTATCACTATATTTAAAGTGATGAACGTTTAAAACCTAAAACTTACGCTTAAATTAAAAACTACGTTAACGTCAAAATAAAACGTGAACATAACGAAGGAAAATACCTATGAATATAGAAAATACATTTTACAATCCTAATTATATAAGAAAATTATTAGAAAAGGAAAATTATTTTTATAACTAATTAATTAATTATTATTAATTAAAACTATTTTAAACTATTTAATAATACTCTAAAATAAAAGAAAATATGAAATAAGACTAGAAAAATAAAATTAAGACTTAGAAAAATCTAAAATATGATAAAACTAATTTTAAAACTGAAAATATATTTTTAGACTTTTATGTATTTATTATTAATTAAAAACTATTTAAAACTAATTAAAATGCTAAAAAAATACTTTTAAACTAAGAAAATTATGGAAAAATACTTTTATTACTTTTATATTTATCTTAACCTAAGAAAATAGAAAACATATTTTTTAAGCTTTTTCTAATTTATTTGTATTAAAAGCTATTTAAAAGGATTAAAACTAATTTAAATTAAGAAAATAGCAAAACAACTTAGAAAAATCTGAAAATTTCAGGAAAACTCTAAAATAATATATAGAAGCTAGGAAAAATAGAAAAACAAGGGGTTATGAGTAATATTAAGGAACTGATGAGCAAGAGCTTATTGAAATAAGCACTTAAATGAGCAAATGGAGTTCAAAAGCCACTAACAGAATACAAAAGCTACTATAAGCTAAAATAACCAGAATTCAACAAAAAACAACAAGCTTAGACCTCTGATTAGCCAGATGCAATGATTTGATGATATGAGCTATAAGCTAGAAAACAGTAAAGGGGGGTCTACTTTAAGCAAGAAAATAAGTACTAGAATAAGCTAGAAACTGAAAAGCAAAAGAAGGGACCTAGAGAAGACCTGGGTAGGAACATGCAAACCAAAGATCAGACCTTGCCAAGCTCAAATGAGCTTGTGGCAAGGGCTGCAAAATCTGCAAAAGCCCTGTGCAGGCCACTGTGCTCTTCACAGGGCACTTGGACCATATTGACAAGCTCTATAAGAGCTTAAAGAAAATTTACAAAATCATGTAAAAATGACAACAAGGAACTAGAGTCGATGAACTTTTAAAAGACACAAATTTCACTTGAAATGACTTAGGAATGAGCTCACTAAAATTCTTCCTAGTTGGGCTAAAACCGACTTATTGCAATTTGACTTTTAACAAAACTAAAAGTTGACTATTTTGAGCTTTGATCCAGTTTAAGGACAAAATATGATGTAATATGATGAAACAAGGTTAATGAAAGCTATATCTAAGTACTTTAAACATAAAACAAGATTTTGAATGTTCAAAATCCAACAAAGGAGTCGCTAAGGACAGTGGAGATGGGATTATGACTTAAGAGCTTAGCAGGCACAAGATTAAGACTCAAATGAGTCAATTAGGACTAAACAAGCATGAAACAATAGAAACCTACTTCTGCAAAAGCCTTGAAGACAGATATGCAGTCACATCCAAACACCTCTTTAAAACATGTTAAGCAAATTTTAACTAAGCTAACTAGTGAACAGGTTTGAACCAATGACCAAAATGAGTTCATATAACCTAATTGCAACTATTTAAATACATTAAAAGCAATTATGACCACAGATACAAGTTCCAACTGAAACTGCAAAATGACTTGAAAACTGAAAGTGATAAGATTACTAACCACGATCCAATCGCATGCAGCTAAAACCGAACCAAACCTCGAGCTAACCTATTCTATATCCACCCAATTTCACCATGGATCACCCCAAAACAGCTTCCATGACTAATTTGAGCTAAGTTTGACTTTGGTTGACCAAAAAGCAATTTTGCTTGGAAACTGAAATGAGAGCTTATGAAAAGCTTTCAATGGCTTAAATGAACTTAATGAAGCTTAAAATAAACCTTTAACAATCTTGGGCAATAGAGTTTGTAACTGAAAAGTTTAACAGTGGGCATGAACTTAGGAGCTTAAATAAAAGACTTTGATTGATATTCAAAACACATTACAAAGTTAATTTAACATAATTGTGATATAAAGAAACTGAAATTACACATTTTAACTAAAACTAAAACATTTGATTACAAAACGACATTAAAGAAAATTTAAAACTAACTAACTACTCTTATTCTTCTCTCTAACTCCTCTTTTATAGCTCCACATGCATCTCTCTCCTCTTCTGATTGAATCCCACTTGGAATTGGGGCCGTTGGATGACTTTAGTGGAATTTGGCCGTTTGATCATTTTGGCGCCAAAGTGGATTTTTGACAGTTGGAGGGGTAGAGTGCTAAGAGGGGGAATGCATTAAATGGCTTTTGTTTTGTGTTGAGGAGGAGGGGACAAGGGAGTGAGATGTTGAGGTGGAGGTGAGGGCATGGTGGGAGTGATTTCAGGGAAGCAGTTGAAGGTGAAGACTAAGGGCGCGTTTGTATTAGTTTGACTGGGAAGGTTGACCGGGTAAGGATTTGGGTTGACTCGGGTAAAGGCCGGGTTAAAGGGTGTTGGATTGGGCTTATATTGGGCTTAAGTAGTGATTAGGGTCCGGTTTGGTGAGTAATAACACAAGGACTAGAAATGTAATTCGGCCAAACATGAGGATTGAACATGCCACTTTTCCAAACATAACACAAGGACCATACTTGACATACTTGAATAGTACAAGGAGCATATTTGACTATTTCAAAATTCCAAGGACCATTTATGACATTTTTAAAACTTGAGGGACCAAAGTTGTAATTTTGCAATTTTACATTTCAAAGGTTTGTTTTGACAACTTTTGAATCCCATGGACCTTAAATGACATTTTCTTTATTTTGATTTACCAGGACCTGCTTTTGACAACTTTTGAAACTTGGGGACTAAAGCGCCAATTTGCAAATTTGATACGTTTTCATCGATTTTGATCTTTTGCATTTAAAACACATAAAACACCGATTTGTGATATTTTCATCATTTTGATGCATTTTGAGTGTTTTCGGATGTTTTGCGATCTAGATAGTACAAAATGATGAGTATTTAGAGACTCATCAATCCCCACACTAAGATATTGCTAGTCCCTAGCAATGATTTGAAACTCTAATGGATTTTAAAACTCTTTACCAAAAGCCATTACTTCGGAGTAGCCAAATGTTTTAGTTCAAGTAAGAACCTTGGTACATCGATAACCAAATGATTTTGAGCAAATCATAAAGTCGTAAACGGATTTGATTAGTCTTTACCGAAGCCGTACCTTCCGGACTAGCCAACTCTTAGATAAATTATCGAATTATCTTTGGTGAGTGAATACCAATTATGGATTTTCCATCGCTTTACCACAAGCCATAACCTTGCGGGCTAGCCAACTCTTCACTTTTAGGATATGGTGAAATGAATACCATACAATTTTGGGCAAATTGCAAGCCATATAAACGGATTTGAGAAATCTTTACCAAGAGCCGTTTGCTCTGGATTAGCCAATCCTTTTGTCTTACGAGACATGGCGGATCGATAACCAAATGAGAAAGTGTAAAACACTTACTCAAAAAAAATTTTGGCCAAAACGGGAATTGGGTGGATAATACATGATAAAATTCGTGAGAATTCCCCACACTTAGAAATGAATATTGCCCTCAATATTCAAAGTACCGCAGTTATGCCGAAACAAAGAACGTAAAAGGGAAATACTACGGCCATTATTTAGAAAGAAGATTTTTTTTTTTTTTTTTTTAACCAATATATATATAACATGGGGCATCACCCCACACTTAGGTGGTAGAAAGGGGTAAGAAGGCGAAATATGGGTGAAAACCCATATGGTGAGTCTCTTGTTTTTGATTACCGAGTCGCTAGCTTGACTCGACCCGCATTAATTTGTTCATGGGAAACCGAGTGGAAGAAACAATCTCCATCGGACTTTCATTCAAGATGTTTGGATAAACATTGAAGCACGTGAAAGTTCCACACCGACGAGATATAGAGAAAGAGATGCACCCGGCTCACGGATGGTACATGAAAATGCCGGGTCAAAGATAATGTCTTCACTCCCGAAGGAGTTAAGACATGGAGAAGTCACACCGTATGTGAAGAAAAGAAGGAGAATCATGATGATGATCATGACTAATTCCTCATTATCGTAAGGAGAATTCATGATTTTGGATCATGAATCTCATCGATGAGGATAGAATCATCATCACATGATGGAAGAGATAAGATAGAATACGAGGTGGGACAAGTGGTGTGCTCGAGAGCTAGCAATTTCCACCACTTCCGTGATGGTCTCAGATCGGCCTCGGACATTTCATCGAAAAGAGGATTTACTTTCTCAAAAGTGTAGTCATTATTAAATTCAAAAAGAGGATTTGAGAAAATCCCGGAAGTAACCTCAGAAATGTCAAGAGAATCACAAAAAGGCAAATCACAATCACTATCGGATATATCTTCAGACTCACTTGGGATTTGGACGAAGTTCTCAACATTAGACGATTCCGTTTCCGGAATTGTGCCAAGATGCTCATCCTCCATTATGAGAGAGTCTTTGGAAGCAATAAAAGGTAAGATAGGTGTGATAGCAATAGACTGAGGGAGTTGAGAAATGATATCTTTCAAAGGAATAACACTCTCCTCGTCGTAATCATAGTATTCCTTCATTTGAATACTATCCTCATCATCATCGTCATCATATCTGATTCTTATATTCATCTGTTGAAGCTTACACACCATTCTTTTCATTTGCGCTTCTTTCGAATCGTATTTCTTCGAACTTTGAGGAAGATTACACCCTCGTAATCATTGAAATGATGTGAAGGCTCGGAAGTCGATGATCGATGGAATCTTGTGGGGTTGGAATTTGTCAAAACCGGAGAATTGGAATTTTGAAAATTTTGATTCACCGGTTGACATTCAAAAGTCGCATGAGGACCCCACAATTCTCACAATGAGATAATTGGAAAATAACTTTCACCAAAGTTCGATTGTAACATGGTTCCGGCTCATAGACAAGCGGGACCCGTGATGGACAATCAAAACCGTAATGAGAATCATTCCCACAAAACTCGCATGAGTAGGATTCGTATTACAATGTGGAGGTAGGTAGGAAAAATCGGGTGTTTCATTATTTGAAATGGGATCGGGATTATTGACAAACTTGTCTCCAAAACTCACATTGGTACATCACGACAATTTCCACCATTAAATGGACCTCCACACTGTGAACATGTCAAATACCATGACATAAAGAATTAAACGGATAAGAGGATAGGGAATGGGGAATTAAATAGGTTTGAGGATAAAGAAATGTAGAATTAAACAGATTCGAGGATAAAGGATGGATATTTTTGGATTTGTTTTGAAAAATATGCTATAAAAACAAAGAATAAAAATATTTTTGGTGTTGATAACACTTCAGGAAAAGTGTTAATGAACTTTTTGGATTTTTGATAACTTTACAAAAAACTTTTTACAAAAGATGGGGTATGCACAAGAATGGGTCTCGAAAAGGTTAACACACGCTAAAGCCTCCCGCAATGGCGCTAAATTTGATCTCATGCAGAACCGCCAAGTCTAACAGACTTAAAACAACAAGCACAAATACAATGAAGATCGAGAATATAATGAATTCCTGTGTCGTTATGTCCCACGGAGACTCAATGGTGTGTCAAACACTAGATCAGACGATAGAATGACCACTAATGATAGTGATCAGAAAGGATTGGGATAGGATAATTACACTACTAAAAAGTTTATAAAATAAAGCGACTTAAATGCAAATTAAGAAAATTAAAAAGATAAAATCTATTAAATAAACGCTATCACTATATTTAAAGTGATGAACGTTTAAAACCTAAAACTTACGTTTAAATTAAAAACTACGTTAACGTACAAAATAAAACGTGAACATAACGAAGGAAAATACCTATGAATATAGAAAATACATTTTTACAATCCTAATTATATAAGAAAATTATTAGAAAAGGAAAATTATTTTTATAACTAATTAATTAATTATTATTAATTAAAAACTATTTTAAACTATTTAATAATACTCTAAAATAAAAGAAAATATGAAATAAGACTAGAAAAATAAAATTAAGACTTAGAAAAATCTAAAATATGATAAAACTAATTTTAAAACTGAAAATATATTTTTAGACTTTTATGTATTTATTATTAATTAAAAACTATTTAAAACTAATTAAAATGCTAAAAAAATACTTTTTAAACTAAGAAAATTATGGAAAAATACTTTTATTACTTTTATATTTATCTTAACCTAAGAAAATAGAAAACATATTTTTTAAGCTTTTCTAATTTATTTGTATTAAAAGCTATTTAAAAGGATTAAAACTAATTTAAATTAAGAAAATAGCAAAACAACTTAGAAAAATCTGAAAATTTCAGGAAAACTCTAAAATAATATATAGAAGCTAGGAAAATAGAAAAACAAGGGTTATGAGTAATATTAAGGAACTGATGAGCAAGAGCTTATTGAAATAAGCACTTAAATGAGCAAATGGAGTTCAAAAGCCACTAACGAATACAAAAGCTACTATAAGCTAAAATAACCAGAATTCAACAAAAACAACAAGCTTAGACCTCGATTAGCGGATGCAATGATTTGATGATATGAGCTATAAGCTAGAAAACAAGAAAGGGGGGTCTACTTTAAGCAAGAAAATAAGTACTAGAATAAGCTAGAAACCGAAAAGCAAAAGAAGGGACCTAGAGAAGACCCGGTAGGAACATGCAAACCAAAGATCGGACCTTGCCAAGCTCAAATGAGCTTGTGGCAAGGGCGCAAAATCTGAAAGCTCTCAATGCAGCCATCGTGCTCGCATGGGCACTGACTATATTGACAAGCTCTATAAGAGCTTAAAGAAAATTTACAAAATCATGTAAAAATGACAACAAGGAACTAGAGCTGATGAACTTTTAAAAGACACAAATTTCACTTGAAATGACTTAGGAATGAGCTCACTAAAATTCTTCCTAGTTGGGCTAAAAACTGACTTATTGCAATTTGACTTTTTAACAAAACTAAAAAGTTGACTATTTTGAGCTTTGATCCAGATTTAAGGACAAAATATGATGTAATATGATGAAACAAGGTTAATGAAAGCTATATCTAAGTACTTTAAACATAAAACAAGATTTTGAATGTTCAAAAATCCAACAGTGAGCTGCTAAGGACAGTGGAGATGGGATTATGACTTAAGAGCTTAGCAGGCACAAGATTAAGACTCAAATGAGTCAATTAGGACTAAACAAGCATGAAACAATAGAAACCTACTTAAAAAAGCCTTGAAGATGATATGCAATCACATCCAAACACCTCTTTAAAACATGTTAAGCAAATTTTAACTAAGCTAACTAGTGAATGTGGTTTGAACCAATGACCAAAATGAGTTCATATAACCTAATTGCAACTATTTAAATACATTAAAAGCAATTATGACCACAGATACAAGTTCCAACTGAAACTGCAAAATGACTTGAAAACTGAAAGTGATAAGATTACTAACCACAGTCCAACTGCTATGCAGGCTAAAACCAGAACCAAACCTGAGCTAACCTATTCTATATCCACCCAATTTCACCACTGGATCACCCCAAAACAGCTTCCATGACTAATTTGAGCTAAGTTTGACTTTGGTTGACCAAAAAGCAATTTTGCTTGGAAACTGAAATGAGAGCTTATGAAAAGCTTTCAATGGCTTAAATGAACTTAATGAAGCTTAAAATAAACCTTTAACAATCTTGGGCAATAGAGTTTGTAACTGAAAAGTTTAACAGTGGGCATGAACTTAGGAGCTTAAATAAAAGACTTTGATTGATATTCAAAACACATTACAAAGTTAATTTAACATAATTGTGATATAAAGAAACCGAAATTACACATTTTAACTAAAACTAAAACATTTGATTACAAAACGACATTAAAGAAAATTTAAAACTAACTAACTACTCTTATTCTTCTCTAACTCCTCTTTATAGCTCCACATGCATCTCTCTCTCTCGATTGAATCCCACTGAATTGGGGCCGTTGGATGACTTTAGTGGAATTTGGCCGCTTGATCATTTTGGCGCCAAAGTGGATTTTGACGATTGGAGGGTAGAGTGCTAAGAGGGGAATGCATTAAATGGCTTTTGTTTTGTGTTGAGGAGGAGGGACAAGGAGTGAGATGTTGAGGTGGAGGTGAGGGCATGGTGGGAGTGATTTGAGGAAGCAACAAGGTGAAGACTAAGGGCACGCTTGTATTAGTTTGATCGGGAAGGTTGACCGGGTAAGGATTTGGGTTGACTCGGGTAAAGGCCCTTAAAGGGTGTTGGATTGGGCTTATATTGGGCTTAAGTAGTGATTAGGGTCCGGTTTGGTGAGTAATAACACAAGGACTAGAAATGTAATTCGGCCAAACATGAGGATTGAACATGCCACTTTTCCAAACATAACACAAGGACCATACTTGACATACTTGAATAGTACAAGGAGCATATTTGACTATTTCAAAATTCCAAGGACCATTTATGACATTTTTAAAACTTGAGGGACCAAAGTTGTAATGCAATTTTACATTTCAAAGGTTTGTTTTGACAACTTTTGAATCCCATGGACCTTAAATGACATTTTTCTTTATTTTGATTTACCAGGGACTGTTATTGACAACTTTTGAAACTTGGAGGACTAAAACTGCCAATTTGCAAATTTGATACGTTTTTCATCCGATTTTGATCTTTTGCATTTAAAACACATAAAACACCGATTTGTGATATTTTCATCATTTTGATGCATTTTTGAGTGTTTTCGGATGTTTTTGCGCCTAGATAGTACAAAATGATGAGTATTTAGAGACTCATCAATGCGCCTAATCAAGATTTCCGTTTCAGTGAAGCTAAATCTCAAGGACCTTTGAAGACCTTAGTGATTGAAGAACCAAGTTCTACAAGACATAGTGAAGAGAAAGATCAAGTTTTGTATCTCAGAAGATCCAACCGGATCCGGTTACACCTTCAGCCGGATCGGTTGGAATTTGGCCAGAATTAGTGTTTTTGCCATAACCGACCGATCGGTCACAACCCGCAACCGGATCGGTCGGTGTGTTATTATTGAAGACCAGCCGGATCGGTTGGTCATTTGACCGATCCGGTTGGAGAAGCTGCAGTTGTCAAATCTTCATCACTAAGCTTCCCTTTTGCATCCAAACGATTCTAGGTCCTTCTCTTGGTGTATTCTAGTCCCTTCCTTACTCCTTGGAGGCCAAGTTAAGCATTTAACACCCTAAGCCTTGGAAAATAGTATAAATAGAGGCTAATTGTGAGCTTAAGAGACACACCTCAATTACAAAGCTCTCTACTCATCAAACCAAGCCTTAAACTCTTAAAATTCGTCCTTAGAAATCCGAGAGAAGTTTGAGTTCCGAAGTTCCACCTTTGGAGGCCAAAACACCAAGAAGTCCACCACGATCCTTTGGGAATCATTACTTCATCATTTGTAATCTTATTCCAAGCATTGTAAGACTTTTAATCATGTTTTCTAATGATCAAAGTTATGAGTTTATGTTCATGTTTGCTATGAGTGGCTAGTTTCTTTATACACTTGCTTAAATGATGTTGATTATCATATGATTAGTTAGTGATTGTGTTAACATGTTTTAATTCAATTTCAAGTTAATTCTAAGATCCAATTGTGCTAAAGTTTCATAGTGACATTTGTTAATCAAGTTTGGCTAATTGGTAGTAATCGTTGGGGTCGAAAGAACTTCGTGTTATTCAACTAGTCATAATCATTTTGTCTATGGATGATTGTTTTACCCATTATTCTTGATTATACAAAGGAACTAAGGTGTGGTTGTAATAGAAACACTTTTGATTATCAAATTGGATTGGTTGGAAACATCTAAATGGTCGTAAGATTAGTTGTTGAGAATCAATTGTAGCCTTTTGTCTATGATCGGTTACCTTTTGTATTGACCATTTCTTAAGCAATTTGATGAACAAGTGGATGTTTTTGTGTTTAAGTTTATGTATGTAGACTTATGAAACTTGAATTGATCTTGAATTGATTGGTTAAACTTAATGCTTGTTTTTATAAACTAAACTCTTGATCATGGTTTAACTTGTAAGAACATTAGATTAGTACACCAACTAATTATCATAACCAACATGTTAAGAGGTTAACACAATCACATTAATCTATGATATGAAACTAGTTTAAGCAAGTGTAGGTTTTAATCATCTGAATTTCATTATATCTATTTTGCTCTATTATATGTTTTGGATATACTCCGTTAATTCAAACTTGTGCTTAGATTCACTCAAATCCTCGCGAATCGATCCCGACTTACCTTCATAATCTTGCTATAACGGACGAGTATACTTGCTCGTATGTGTTATTGGTAATATTGGTAATTCACCTTTATAAATTTAAAACTTGCACCAACCGGGCACATCAAGTTTTGACGCCGCCGGGATTTGATTTTGATTCAACAAGTTTTGAATTTCCTCGGTCGATTCAACTAAAAAAAAAAAAAAAAAATCTCGAAACCTTAACCGGATCCGTTGCCCTCAACCGAATCGGTTACAATTTTAACCTCACTCAATCGGTCTCGACCGATCGGTCGCCACCCGCAACCGATCCGGTTACCGCCTGCTCCATAAAAAGCTGTTGTTGTTTATCCGTGTGTTTAGATATTGCTCGGATTCTCTAGGACATTGTATGAACACTCGAGCAGCAGGAATAGAACCAATTACACCTCTTACCAACCCCGAACGATTGATTCAAGAAGAAGGAGAACACGTTTCATACCATTAGAAAATCGTGTACCAAGAGTACCAAACCCATCGATGAGTGTGTAAATACTCATCATTTTGTTAATTTCAATCGCAAAATGTTTAAAATGCTCGAAATGCATCAAAATACTGAAAATATCTCAAAATTGCATTTTATATGTTTCGGATGCAAAATGTTTAAAATCGATGAAAAATGAGCAAAGTTTGCATAATTGGCGCTTCAGTCCCCAAGTTTCTAAAATTGTCAAAATAGTCCACGAGTCAAAATTTCAAAGAAAAATCACCAAAGGTCCTTTTAAATCATAACTTGTCAAAATTAGTCCTTTGGTGAAAAATATCAAAAGTTTGAGAAAATTACAAAAGTGGTCCTTCAAGTTTGAAATTTGGCAGAAATGGCCCTTGGAAAATGGGAAAATTACAAGTTTGGTCCTTACATTATTGGAACTTGTCACTTTTAGTCCTTGGAACAACTTTGCAGATTTGGCAGCTTAGGTCCCTCAATTTTCAGGAATGGCAAAACTAGTCCTTGTTTTATTAAATCCTTTAAACACCTATTGGACCCTTGTCACAATCATTTTGGACCCTACCTTTTCCTGTGACCCCTGCCTAACTTGAACCCCCTTTGTATTATTAGACCAGTCAACCCAAGTCAATCCCCTTGGTCAAACCACCCAACTTGGCGCCAATAAGTCTTCCCTCCCACCTGTTCTCTGCAACTCAGGCTACCCCATTCCCCCTCCTCACCTTATCCTCTCCATGTCCCCCCACCTCCACACACATCCAAGATGCATTTATTGCTTTCACCCTCATCTCACTCAATCCCTCCAACTGTCAAAAAAGCCAATTCCCGCCAAAAACCAATCAAGGGACAAGATGACTTTAACTCATCCAATGGACATGAAAGAAAGTGGGATTTAATCAGAGATGAAAGAGAAAGCATTTGGGGTATAAAAGAAGGAAGAAAGAAGCAAGCAAGAGCGTAGTTTGTTTTTTAAGTTTTTCAAGTTTTTCTTAATGTCGTTTTTTTAAATCAATGTTTTAGTTAAGTCCAAATGTTGTAATTTAAGCTTTTATGTATCACACTCAAGTTAACACATCATTGTAATGTGCTTTTGATTTTAAATCAAAGTTTTTATTCTAGTTCCAAGTTATTTGTTCACTGTCTAATTTTCAGTTTCAAAACTTTATGTTCAAGCTTCTAATAAGCTCCTGTTATAATCAAATAAGCTTATTTGAGCTTACTTTAGCTTTTGACAAGCTTTGGAATCAGTTTAAGCAAATTTGGATGCTTGGTCAACAAAAGTCAACCTGAAACTCATTGATGACTTGGTTTTGGAATTTGGGTGATGCAGATGTTGATTAGGGTTGGAAATGGCTTAGTATAGTTGTTTTCTGTGTTTGGTTTAGCCTGCATACAGCTGGACCTCTTGTGAGTATTGATTGTTTCATTTTCATTTTTAGCTCCAAATTGCAGTTTAAGCTTGTCTATGTATCTGTAGTCACCAATGATTTAAATGTGTTTATATAGTTGCAATATGGTCATGAGAACTCAGTTTGATCAATGGTACTATCTAGTTTAGTGTTCTTATCAGTTTAAGTTTGCTTTTCAGTTTTAAAAAGGGTGTTTGGAATTGAGATTTAATCTGTCTTAAAGGCTTTTGCAGTGGTTAAGAGTTGTTGATTTCTGTTTGTGTAGCTATATTGAACTCAATTCAGTCACCTTTTGCACCTATATAAGCTCAAAGTCAAAATTCTCTTTAAACCATCTTAGCAGCTTTACTGTTGAGAATTTGTGAAAACAAAATCTGATTTTGTGTTTAAAATACATAGGGGTAGATTGTAGTCACTCTATTTCATCATATTAGATCATAATCAGTCCAAGGATTAGCTTCAAATCTCATTTAAGTCAACCTTTCACTTTTTCTTCAAAAGTCAAAATTTGCCAATTCTCAGTTTTTGCTCAACTGAAAGGATTTTTATAGGACTCATTTCTGAGTCATTTTCTATGAAACTTGTGGTTTTAGAAAGTACTACTGGTCTATTTTCTTATGTCTATTTTAGTGGATTTTTGTAATTTTTTCTAAAAGCTCAAAAGAGCTTGTCAATATGGTGTCAGTTGCCCTGTGCAGGGCATCAAGTCTGCACAGGACTTGTCCAGATTTTGCAGAGCTTGTGCAGAGCTCAATTGAGCTCCACTAGGTATGATTCTTTGTTTAGACACTCTCACCCAGGTCTAGTCTAGGTTCCTATAGTTGGTTTTCACATTTAGCTTAATTTGAAGCTTGTGCATAAGCTTAAAGCAGACCCCCTCTCACTGTTTTTAGCCAAAAGCTCACAACATCAAATCTGTTAAGCTTGATATCCAGAGGTTATAGCTTGTTGTTATTTGTTGTATTTTGGTTCTTCTTGCATATTATAGTCTTTGTTATCAGTTGGTGGCTTATTTTGTTCATCTAGCTTATTCAAGTGCTTATTTCAATAAGCACTTGTACATCAGTTTCAATTTCCCACAAACAAGCCCTTGTTTTTCCAATTTTCCTAGCTTCTTAATATTATTTTAGAGTTTTCCTGAAATTTTCATATTTTTCCAAGCTTGTTTGATATTTTTCTGCATTTAAATCATTTATTAGCACTTTTAAATAGCATTTAATACAAAAATTAAGAAAAGTTTCAAAAAATAAATTTTCATTTTTCTTAAGTTAAGATAAATATAAAAGACAAAAAATATTTTTCTAGATTTTTCTTAGTTAAATTTGTATTTTTAAGCCATTTAATTAGTTTTTAATAGTTTTAATTCATAAAAATAGAAAAATAATCGAAAATTACAAAATAGTTTTGAAAATTCTATTTTGATATTTTAGATTTTTCTAAGTCTTAGTTTTATTTTTCTAGCTTTATTTCCTAATTTCTTGTATTTTAGGTTAATATTTAATAGTTAAAAATAGTTTTTAATTAATAATAATTAGATAAATAGTTATAAAAATAATTTTCTTTTTCTAAATATTTTATTTTATCATTAGGTTTGTAAAAATGTATTTTCATATTTTTAGGACTTTTATTTCTTAGATCTCACTTTTTATTTTGTACGTTTACGTAATTTTATTTAAACGTAAGTTTTAAGTTTTAAGTTTTAAACGTTCATCAATTTTAAAATAGTGATAGCGTTTATTTAATATATTTTATTTTTTTAACTCTCTTTTATTTGCATTTAAGCCCTTGTAGTTTATGTCCTTCTCCTGTAGTTATAATAATTCAAATCTCCTTTTCCGTTCAAATCTCCCGATCACTATTCGTTTGATAATCCATTGCATAGCTCATTTGGGACATAACGACTGGGAAATCCTATACTCCTCGGATCTTCATTGCATTCGTGCTTGAGCGGTTTAAGTCGATTACGGTGCGCCATTCACAGTGGCGTGCTTGAGTGATTTAGCTTGACTGTTTGGCATGCATCAAATTTTTACGCCTTGTTCGGGAGTCAGGTCTTGATTATCTTACGCTTAGCGATTAGTGATTTGGATATTCACTCTTTGTTCATACCATCCATCTCAGATATGTTTATATTTTCTTATCCAAAATACAAAATACTCTTCTCATTCCTCTTATCCGTATGATTCTATTTCTCTTACCCCTCGCACTGCTTTGATTCTACTCTTCTTTAACCTCAAAACCGTTTAATTCTATTTCTTTAACCATCTACATGTTTAATTCTCATGGCGACGATCGATTATCCTCGTTGTTTCCACCGCAAAAGCCGTATGGAAGAGGATCAACTCGATTGTCGAATCCGGATTGTTTATGCAAGCGATGTGGAAGGATGGTGCAAGCAAATATTGTTATTGGTGCGAATTATCGATAACTCTCTCGATGATTCTCCAAGTTTTTTCGACCATCCGCCACAACCCGATGAACCCGCTCAAGAACCGGAGACCATAACGAAGTGGTGGAAATTGCTAGCTCTCGAGCACACCACTTGTCCCACCTCCCGATTTTCAAAATGTTCTTGAGACTTGATAGTCATCGGATCACCATGTTGGTTTTGTTGATTCTTTGAATAAACCGATTCCTTCTCGTGACTTTCAAATACAATCGTTTATTCCTTGTGTCGGTTGTGGTGAGCCTCTTTATGGTTCACCCATCGTTGATGTGCGTGTGTACAATGTGGTAATGATATTCATAACGGGAGTTGTTTGTTTTGTGGTTCAAGGAATTCATTTGATTATGATCCTAATCAGAACTCATTTAACGACCCCTCAAATTTTTTCAATTACCCACCACAGCCCGACTTATCTTCATATAATCAACATATCTGTTGTGAATTTTGTGGAGGTCCTCACCAAGGATTTGAGTGTCAATCCGGAAACACGTTTGTCTATGAACAGTTTTCCAATGATGCTCAGAACTTTGGTTATGACCAAAATCCATATGATTCACCATTCCGGACTCAGCAGTTCTCTTGTTGTAGTCTGTGGAGGTCCCCATTTCAGCTCGATTGTCAAATAGGGAACCCAATTCCTTGTAACAATCATGACTCTCACATGTTTGATAATTTCCAACCTCCACAAAGACCATACGGTTCAAACTCCACCGAGCCGTTATCTCAAGAAATCTCCCAAGATTTTGAAACCACAATGAAAACACTTGATGATATGATTAGTAACTTTAAGAATCAAGTGAGTGGTGAAAAGACCATAGGAGAATTGTCGGCGAAGAATGAGAAGAACGAGAAGCTCGCAAATCTAGGGAAGAATTATTAATCCTAGAGCAAGCACTCTAAGGCGCTCCCAATTTCTCAAGGCGACTCTATATGATGATGACGAGGAGAGTTTTATCCTTTTAAAGATAATATTTCTTAACTCCCTCGGTCAGGTTGATATCCCAAAGGTTGAGATTCCATCTCAAACAACGCTATCACACCCGAGATTCACACTCACTCTCTTATTATGGGGACGAGCATCTCGACACTGTTCTCGAAAAGGAATCGGACGAATTCATAAAGTCTAGTGTTGAGGACCTTGTCCCAATCCCAAGAGAGTCACAGGAATTCTCGATCATGTGTGATATCCTCCTCCTCTTGTCTTCCAAAATGATCATGTTGAGATATTCTCCAATTCTTATGATGATGATTCGTTATCTTGTGGAGACATCGCTTATGTGGAAGATTTACCTTCCGAGCTTGTTAGCTTAGAAGAAGAGAATGATGAAGTTATTGACATCGAAATCAAAGATGAAGCACTTCGTGCAACATTCTTGAATGTCGGTCTTCTCATTTCTAAAATCGAGGCTTTCAAAGAGAAACCAATTTCATCTCCTATCCCCATTAAGGATAGTGACATTCTTTCCGATGATTCTATTCCTAAATGAAAGCCTTCTTTTTGATAATATGGGAGAGAAGATTAGTGGTAGTACCACTTCTCATTCTCATAATTCTCTCCCGATTATGAATCATGTACATTGGAGAAGTTCACCAGTGAACCCACTCATATCAATTCGAATATGATTCATTCACCTTCATGGAGTTCTCGATGAACTCACTCATATCATATCTCCGTCGGAGTATGATAATTTCTACTTTGATCTAGACACTCCCATAATATGTCTTGATCAAGCAAGCTTAACGATGAGATTCATGAAACTATGAATTCTCCTATCGAGGACGAAGAGTTAGTCATGATTTCTATCATGATTTTCTTTCTTTTCTTCATATATTCATCACTTCTCCCTGTTCTTCACTCCTTCGGAATGAAGACATTATCTTGATCCCGGCATTTTCATGTACCATTTGTGAGCGGTTCTATGTGTATCTCATCGGTGTGGAACTTTCACGTGCTTCAAATGTTTGTCCAAACATTTTGAATGAAAGTCCGATGGAGATTGTTTCTTCCACTTTGCTTCCCCATGAACCAATTAATTCGGGTCGAGTCAAGCTAGCGACTCGGTAATCAAAAATAAGAGCTAAACATGGGTTTTCACCCATGTGTTCCACCTAGTGTGGGGAGTTACCCACATATTATATATATATAAGTATTCAAAAAAAAAATCATCTTTCTAAATAATGGCCGTAGTATTTCCTTTTACGTTTTTTGTTTCGGCATAACCGCGGTACTTTGAATATTGAGGGCAATATTCATTTCTAAGTGTGGGGAATTCTCACGAATTTTATCATGTAATTATACCGCCTAATTCCCCGTTTTGGCCAAAATTTTTTTTGGAGTAAGTGTTTTACACTTACTCATTCGATTATCGATCCGCCATGTTTGATAAACAAAAGGATTGGCTAATCCAGAGCAAACCGCTCTTGGTAAAGATATCTCAAATCCGCTTACGACTTGCAATTTGCCCAAAATTGTATGGTATTCACTCACCATATCCTTAAAAGTGAAGAGTTGGCTAGCCCGCAAGGTTATGGCTTGTGGTAAAGGCAAGTGGAAAAACCATAATTGGTAATCACTCACCAAAGATAATATTGATAATTTATCTAAGAGTTGGCTAGTCCGAGCAAACGGCTTACGTAAAGACAATCCAAACCGTTGAAAGTCGGTGGTTTGCTCAAAATCACATGGTTATCGGTGTACCATGGTTCTTACTTGAACTCGAAACATTTGGCTACTCCGAAGTAATGGCTTTTGGTAAAGAGTTTCAAATCCATTATGTTTTCTCAAAGATTGCTAGGGACTAGCAATAGTTTAGTGGGGATTGATGAGTGTAAATACTCATCATTTTGGTTAATTCGAACGCAAAACGTTTAAAATGCTCGAATGCATCAAAATACTCGAAAATATCTCAAAATTGCATTTTATATGTTTCGGATGCAAAATGTTTAAAATCGATGAAAAATGAGCAAACTTTGCATAATTGGCGCTTCATCCCCAAATTTCTAAAATTGTCAAAAATAGTCCCCGAGTCAAAATTTCAAAAGAAAAATCACCAAAGGTCCTTTTTAAATCATAACTTGTCAAAATTAGTCCTTTGGTGAAAAATATCAAAAGTTTGAGAAAATTACAAAAGTGGTCCTTCAAGTTTGAAATTTGGCAGAAATGGCCCTTGGAAAATGGGAAAATTACAAGTTTGGTCCTTACATTATTGGAACTTGTCACTTTTAGTCCTTGGAACAACTTTGCAGATTTGGCGACTTAGGTCCTCAATTTTCGTGAATGGCAAAACTAGTCCTTGTTTTATTAAATCTTTAAACACCTATTGGACCCTTGTCACAATCATTTTGGACCCTACCTTTTCCTGTGACCCCTGCCTAACTTGAACCCCCTTTGTATTATTAGACCACTCAACCCAAGTCAATCCCCTTGGTCAAACCACCCAACTTGGTGCCAATAAGTCTTCCTCCCACCTGCTCTACTGCAACTCAAAGCTACCCCATTCCCCTCCTCACCTTATCCTCTCCATGTCCCCCACCTCCACACATCCAAGATGCATTTATTGCTTTCACCTCATCTCACTCAATCCTCCAACTGTCAAAAAGCCATTCCCGCCAAAACCAATCAAGGGACAAGATGACTTTAACTCATCCAATGGACATGAAAGAAAGTGGGATTTAATCAGAGATGAAAGAGAAAGCATTTGGGGTATAAAAGAAGGAAGAAAGAAGCAAGCAAGAGCGTAGTTAGTTTTTTAAGTTTTTCTTAATGTCGTTTTTTTAAATCAATGTTTTAGTTAAGTCCAAATGTTGTAATTTAAGCTTTTATGTATCACACTCAAGTTAACACATCATTGTAATGTGCTTTTGATTTTAAATCCAAGTTTTTATTCTAGTTCCAAGTTATTTGTTCACTGACTAATTTTCAGTTTCAAAACTTTATGTTCAAGCTTCTAATAAGCTCCTGTTATAATCAAATAAGCTTATTTGAGCTTACTTTAGCTTTTGACAAGCTTTGGAATCAGTTTAAGCAAATTTGGATGCTTGGTCAACAAAAGTCAACCTGAAACTCAATGAGACTTGGTTTTGGAATTTGGGTGATGCAGATGTTGATTAGGGTTGGAAATGGCTTAGTATAGTTGTTTTCTGTGTTTGGTTTAGCCTGCATACAGCTGGACCTCTTGTGAGTATTGATTGTTTCATTTTCATTTTTAGCTCCAAATTGCAGTTTAAGCTTGTCTATGTATCTGTAGTCACCAATGATTTAAATGTGTTTATATAGTTGCAATATGGTCATGAGAACTCAGTTTGATCAATGGTACTATCTAGTTTAGTGTTCTTATCAGTTTAAGTTTGCTTTTCAGTTTTAAAAAGGGTGTTTGGAATTGAGATTTAATCTGTCTTAAAGGCTTTGCGGTGGTTAAGAGTTGTTGATTTACATTTGTGTAGCTATATTGAACTCAATTCACCACCTTTGCACCTATATAAGCTCAAAGTCAAAATTCTCTTTAAACCATCTTAAGACTTTTTATGTTGAGAATTTGTGAAAACAAAATATGATTTTGTGTTTAAAATACATAGGGGTAGATTGTAGTAGCTCTATTTCATCATATTAGATCATAATCAGTCCAAGGATTAGCTTCAAATCTCATTTAAGTCAACCTTTCACTTTTTCTTCAAAAGTCAAAATTTGCCAATTCTCAGTTTTTGCTCAACTGAAAGGATTTTTATAGGACTCATTTCTGAGTCATTTTCTATGAAACTTGTGGTTTTAGAAAGTAATCTTGGTCTATTTTCTTATGTCTATTTTAGTGGATTTTGTAATTTTTCTAAAAGCTCAAAAGAGCTTGTCAATATGGTGTCGATTGTCTCACTGCGTGCATCAAGTCTGCACAGGACTTGTCCAGATTTTGCGAGCTTGTGCAGAGCTCAATTGAGCTCCATTAGGTCTGATTCTTGGTTTAGACACTCTCACCCGTGTCTAGTCTAGGTTCCTATAGTTGGTTTTCACATTTAGCTTAATTTGAAGCTTGTGCATAAGCTTAAAGCAGACCCCCTCTCACTGTTTTTAGCCAAAAGCTCACAACATCAAATCTGTTAAGCTTGATATCCAGAGGTTATAGCTTGTTGTTATTTGTTGTATTTTGGTTCTTCTTGCATATTATAGTCTTTGTTATCAGTTGGTGGCTTATTTTGTTCATCTAGCTTATTCAAGTGCTTATTTCAATAAGCACTTGTACATCAGTTTCAATTTCCCACAAACAAGCCCTTGTTTTTCCAATTTTCCTAGCTTCATAATATTATTTTAGAGTTTTCCTGAAATTTTCATATTTTTCCAAGCTTGTTTGATATTTTCTCGCATTTAAATCATTTATTAGCGCTTTTAAATAGCATTTAATACAAAAAATTAAGAAAAGTTTCAAAAATAAATTTTCATTTTTCTTAAGTTAAGATAAATATAAAAGACAAAAAATATTTTTCTAGATTTTTCTTAGTTAAATTTGTATTTTTAAGCCATTTAATTAGTTTTTAATAGTTTTAATTCATAAAAATAGAAAAATAATCGAAAAATTACAAAATAGTTTTGAAAATTCTATTTTGATATTTTAGATTTTCTAAGTCTTATTTTTATTTTTCTAGCTTTATTTCCTAATTTCTTGTATTTTAGGTTAATATTTAATAGTTAAAAATAGTTTTTAATTAATAATAATTAGATAAATAGTTATAAAAATAATTTTCTTTTTCTAAATATTTTCTTTTATCACTAGGTTTGTAAAATGTATTTTCTAATTTTTAGGACTTTTATTTCTTAGATCTCACTTTTTATTTTGTACGCTTACGTAATTTTATTTAAACGTAAGTTTTAAGTTTTAAGTTTTAAACGCTCATCAATTTTAAAATAGTGATAGCGTTTATTTAATATATTTTATTTTTTAACTCTCTTTATTTGCATTTAAGCCCTTGTAGTTTATGTCCTTCTCTGTAGTTATAATAATTCAAATCTCCTTTTCCGCTCAAATCTCCGATCACTATTCGTTTGATAATCCATTGCATAGCTCATTTGGGACATAACGACCGGAAATCCTATACTCCTCGGATCTTCATTGCATTCGTGCTTGAGCGGTTTAAGTCGATTCTGATTCCGCCATTCACAAGTGGCATGCTTGAGTGATTTAGCTTGACTGTTTGGCACGCATCACCCACCATTTGATAACCTCATTGAAGCCAAAGTTGTTTACAACCCTTTCACCAATTTACCTTTTCCCATGGCGGACGATCAACCCATGTGGGAACCAATCGAACCGTAGCACCAACCCCGTAAAGTGCTATTGTTGCTATTAACCTGGTGACAACTTCACCGTGAAGGACATCACCTTTCTATGATCAAAGACCGACAATTCGATGGCGTGCGCGGGCCGATCCGCATAAGCACATTGCCGAATTCATCGAAATTTGCGGCAAGTTTCGTTATGGCAACACCGATGTCAATGCCATCAAACTCAAACTTTTCCCATCATCACTCACCGGAGATGCTAAAGTATGGTACAATGAATTAACCCCGGGAATCATCAATACTTGGGAGGAGATGAGGCAAGCTTTTGTTAGCCGATTCTTTCCACCTGCCATGTTTGATCGATTAATGGGAGAAATTCGTGCTTTCAACCAAAACCCAAGCGAATCACTTGTCGAAGCTTGGCTTCGAATGAAAGATTTGTCAGAGTTGTCATGGACATGGATTATCAAAGGAACCATTATCCAAATCTTTTACCATGGACTAGATGAAATTTCTCAAGGCATCCTTGATGTCGGAGGAATTTTTCTCTATAAAACTCCCAATGATGCACATCAATTGCTCAAGATCGAGTACTTCTCAAACTTGATTGGTCCAAGGATTCCAAAACCAAACCTCTCCGAAAACCGTTGCTTTTGTCGAAAACACCGATACCTCAAAACTCATGGAGAAGATGGAAGCGTTAACCTCAAAAATCGACTCAGAATACAAAGACATCAAAGATGAAATAAAGGAAATGCGAGATGGATGCAACAATTGTGGAGAAATCACCCATCGTCCGAAAAGGACGATAAACCTATGGGTGGACCGAAGAAGGAGAAGCAAATTACGCTCAAGGAGGATACCGTGGAGGAGGATATCGTAGTAATTATTACGGTCGAAATTCGAAATTTCAAGATCGCCGACCAAGGATGACAACCGTGATTCTCAACCACGAATTGACGATCCACCA
Source organism: Chrysanthemum lavandulifolium (assembly GCA_022545495.1). Classification (NCBI taxonomy): domain Eukaryota; kingdom Viridiplantae; phylum Streptophyta; class Magnoliopsida; order Asterales; family Asteraceae; genus Chrysanthemum; species Chrysanthemum lavandulifolium. The sequence continues at coordinate 140,917,102 of CM040239.1, forward strand.
CCACAAAATCCCGACAAAAAGACGTAAGAAACCGAATTCAAAAACCATGAGAGAATTCGTGGTCGGTCAAAATCCATAAATGATTTTATCAAAATCAATTTTCAATCTCAAAGCCAAAGTTGAGCAAGGACGGAAAAATCATCAAGCATCTATCCAAGATCTTGAAAACAAGCAACAGACTTTCGACCAACATTCCTCTAGACCATCCGGTTCATTGCCAAGTAACACTCAATCCAATCCAAAATCATCAAATGATAAGACGTCATCAGTCCACCACAAACAAGAAATGAACATATCAATGTCGTTACAAGAAGTGGTCTCGTACGATCCACCACCTAATCCTAATACTCCTGTCACCATTGATAGTGAGGATGAAAACGAAGAACCAAACACAACTCAAACCACCAAAAAGAAAGACATTCCATCCGTCAAGGCGTATACACCAAAAATTCCTTATCCTCAACGCCTAAAGAAAGAGAAGATGGAAGAGCGTTATAAGAAGTTTATAGAAATAATCAAAGAGGTTAGACTCAATGTTCCTCTCGTTGATGTTATAGCCGAATGCCCAATTACGGAAATTTTGAAAGAACTTCTTAATAATGAAGCAAGCTTGAGCAAATATCAACAACTTTTCTTAACGAAGAATGCTCACTATAGTTCAAAACAAAATTCCACCAAAGCTCGGAGATCCCGGAGCTTTCTTATTCCATGTACTTTGGAATAATGTTAAATGTGATGCTTTAGCCGATCTTGGCGCAAGTATCAATTTGATGCCTTATTCACTCTATTCCAAGTTGTGCAACAACACTGAAACCAACAAAAATGAGTATCCGATTGGCAAATCATTCCTATAAATATCCCGTGAATCACGAGAATATCCTTGTTCAAGTTGGTAAATTCATTTTTCCGTGGACTTTGTAATCTTGGAAATGGAAGAAGATAGTAAAGTCCCACTCATTTTAGGAAGACCTTTCCTAAATACCGTACGCAAATCATCAAAGTTAAAGGAAAGAACTCAACCTTGGAGTTGGGAAGATCGAATCACTTTTCTTATCGATAAAGCAATGCGCTACCCACATTCGGTGATGACACTTGTTTTAACGTCGATGTTATTGGTCACCGATGAGGAATTAGATGCATTCTCGAACGAATCCGATCCATTCATGACTACTTCTGAAAAAATCAATGAAACAGATTCTGACAAAGAGTTTGATGAGTTCATGAAAGTAGAATTTGAAGGAGATAACTCAGAAGAAGAAGAAATGGAGGAAGAGGAAGAAAATTTTGAGGAAATCACTTTCAATGACAAGATGCGAATAAAATCCTCTATCGAAGAACCACCCACGGATCTCGAACTCAAACCTCTCCCAAATCATCTTGAATATGCTTATCTAGAGGAGAACTCACTTCTTCCAGTAGTCATATCTTCATTGCTCGAGGATAATGAGAAAGAAAGTTTAGTTTCCGTGCTCAAAATCACAAACAAGCTTTTGCTTGGAAAACATCCGATATCCCGTGAATTAGTCATAATTTTGCAAACACAAAATCAATTTTGAAGAGGATTAAACCTGTGGTAGAACGTCAACGTAGACTCAATCCCAACATGAAAGAAGTTGTTAGAAAGGAAATCATTAAACTTCGATGTTGGAATCATTTATCCAATTGAGGATAGCCTTGGGTAAGCCCTGCTCACCTTGTGTTCCCAAGAAAGGAGGAATGACGGTTGTAACTAATGAGCGAAATGAGCTAGTGCCAACTAGAACATCACCGGTTGGCGTGTTTGTATTGACTATCGTAAGTTAAACAAAGCCACCGAAAGGATCACTTTTCGCTCCCGCTCATGGATCAAATGCTTGAAAGACTAGCAGAAATAAATTCTTTTGTTTCCTCGACGGATTTTCGGATATTTCCAAATTCCCATCGATCCTTACGATCAAGAAAAGACCACCTTTACTTGTCCTTTTGGAACCTACGATATCGGCGTATGCCATTTGGTCTTTGCAATGCACCGCGACTTTTCGAGGTGTATGATCGCCATATTCCAAGACATGCTAGAAACCTCCATGGAAGTTTTCATGGATGATTTTTCGATCTTTGGAGATTCATTCAAGCTTGCCTTTCTAATCTCGATAAAATGCTCGAAGATGCGAAGTCGCACATCTTGTTCTCAATCGGGAGAAATTGTGCTTGGCACAAAATCTCTAGTGCCGAATGGATGTCGACAAAGCAAAGGTCGATGTCATCTCAAAACTTCCACCACCAACCAACGCCAAAGCCGTTAGGAGTTTTTAGGACATGCTTGGTTTTTACCACGATTCATCAAAGATTTTCCAAAATATCTCGTCCGATGACAAAACTTCTTGAGAAAGAATCTATCTTTGACTTCGATGTCGATTGCATAAAAGCTTTCAATCATCGAAACCTCAACTTACTAGTGCTCCGATCATGGTTTCACCTAATTGGTCACTACCTTCGAACTTATGTGCGACGCGAAGCGATTTTTTGTTGGAGCCGTCTTAGGACAACGTGAAGGAAAACACTTTCGGCCTATATATTTTTCCAAGAAGACACCGAATAGTGCCCAACAAAATTATACCGTCACCGAAAAAGAATTATCGGTCATTGCTTTTGCCTTTGACAAATTCGATTATATCTTGTGCTCTCAAAAATGTTTTTACCATCATTCAAGACTCAAGTATCTGTTTCACCAAGCAAGACGCTAAACCACGCCTTATTCGATGGATTTTGCTACTCCAAGAATTTGACATCGAAATCAAAGATAAGAAAGGAGCGGAGAATCTTGTCACGATCACTTATCCCGCCTTGAAAATCCTAATCTTGAGGAGTTGAAAGAAGAAGAAATCGATGATTATTTTCCGATGAAACTCTCATGGCCATCGACGGAAATGACGATCCTTGGTTTGTTGACTTTGCAAACTACCTCACGGAGGAATTCTCGAAAAGGACTAACTCATGCTCAAAGAAGCAAATTCTTTTCGAACTCAAATACTACTTTTGGGAAGAGCCATATCTTTTCAAAATGTGTCCGATGGATGATCCGAAGATGTGTTTTGGTTTCAAACTCAGTAAAATTCTTGATGAATGTCACCATGGCCCAACTGGGGATATTATGGTCCTTCCACCACGCCTAAGAAAGTTTTTGATGCTAGATTCTATTGGCCAACAATATTCAAAGAAGCACATACACTTGTTCAAAATCATGGACGCTTGTCAAAGAACCACCAATCTTTCTCGAAGGATGAAATGCCATTAACAAGCATTCAAGTGTGTGAAATATTCGATATTTGGGAATAGATTTCATGGGACCTTTCCCTAAATCCCACAAATTCAATACATTCTCGTTGCTATAGATTACGTGTCCAAATGGGCGAAGTGAAGCTTTATCGACAAACGATGCTCGTGTCGTCAGTAATTTCCTCAAAAGCTTTTAGCTCGTTACGGAATTCCCAAAGCACTCATAAGCGATCGAGGAACTCATTTCGCAATCAACAAATGGAAAAACCATGAAAAGATATGGAGTTCATCATCGATTTGCGACTACTTATCATCCAAAACTAGTGGTCAAGTCGAAAATACCAATGAGCTCTCAAAAGAATACTTTGGAAAAAGAAAAGACAATCCGTCATTATGGGCAAGAAAACTTGACGATGCTCGGGCATTTCAATGCGGCTTATAAAACACCAATTGGTACAACTCCTTACGCACTCTTGTATGGGAAGACTTGTCATTTGCCGTTCAAGTTGAACATCGTGCTTATTGGGCGCCGGACATTGTAACACCGATCTCAAAATAGTCGGAGAGAAAGATTTTGCAATTGCACGAACTCGATGAATTAAGACTCCAAGCTTATGAAAACTCCAAACCGTATAAAGCAAGAACAAAAGCTTATCATGATAAAAGCTACGAATTCGAAAAGAATTCAAAGCGGAGATAAAGTTCGCTTTTAACATGAAATTCAAATTCAAAACTCCTAAGTTACAACCAAAATGGTTTGGACCATATGTCGTTAAACATGGATATCCATCCGGTATGTCGAACTCTATGACAAACAAGGTGGAAGTTTCATTGTTAATGGACACCGAATCAAGTTATACTACGACAAGGAGCAAATGAATGAAGTTTCATTGACGGTGTCTCGAGACACCATGAGAATGAATTGAAACTATCACCTTTGTAGCACCATTTCTCGGAAGAATCCCACAAACTGCTCCATGGAAACCAATTCTTTGAGTTCGTCTGGGACGATATTGAAGCTATGGTGAAGAATTCATGTACATCCCGAACTTTACAAAATGTTCAAGGCTGCCCTTGCGACTAAATAAATTGGAAGACTCGAGTCGGTGATGACTCGATAATAAACCAAGCACTTCTTGGGAGGCAACCGTGTGTTTGATTTGATTTTCTATGGTCACTCCCAAAGTTTAAAACTTCGGTTGAACTTAAGTGTGGGGTGCCATCCTTTAATAAAACCTTTTGTTTGTTTATTTGATTGTATGCGGTAATGATTTCTCCGGGACGCCGGGAATGAAGAAAGAATTTTAAGTCGATAAACTCGTTGACATATTCGGTTTCATCTCTATTTTCCTATTTCTATACTTTGAAGTTCGTTTTCATTGAGGACAATGTCTAACTTAAGTGTGGGGGGTGAATAGGAAAATTAGAGTTTTCATGCTTAAATTTAAAATTTTGTTTGCCCTTGTGATCTAGTTGTTTTCACACTTTTAGGATTATCTATTAGAATAACTGGATCATTCCACTGGTAAAATTGGTAATATTTGAAATTTCGAGATGTGTTCCGATTACTATTGCAATCCATTATGGGATCGATAACATTTGCTAACACATATTATACCCTTTCCACTAAATTGTGAGGATTTGAGCCTATTTCTTATTAGCATACATCTTTTATGCTTGGATCTTTTGTTATGAGTGTGCCGGTGATTTTATTTATTCTAGAACTTGTGCTTGTAAATCATTACTAGACCGCAGTGAGATTGCATTCGTGCGATATAAGTGAATTCATGTGATAAAGAGGCACCTTAGGATTTAACCCAAATGGCCTTCCATTTTACATCTAATGATATATTAGCTAGCCTCATTGGTTAGTTAACCACCCACATGGACCCATTTGTAGTGCTCATTTTAGCACTAGATACCCTAGTTACACCTTCCGAGCCATCCCTTTCATTTTGCTTCACCCGAAAATGCAAAAGATTTTACATTTTAAACCTTAGCCTATCCCATATCAATGTCTAACGGTTGGTTGCTAGTCTCATGGAAAGTGAAGATTGTTCAAATGATTATGAGTACCACATCCTTTGTGATTGATTGAGCCATGCATTACGTTATGAGTAAAAAAAAAAAAAAAAAAGTTGTGTTGAAAGTATGGAAATAATAGCCAAGATGCTATGATCGAAGAATAATTATCATGGCAAAGCAAAAAGTTGTGGAAAGTAGAAAAGAAGAAAGCAAAGCTATAATCATTTATTTGGTTCGTGAAATGTTTGATAGCTAGCAACTTGGGTATTAGACTTGATTTCATTTTTATTTTAACACCAATTTCATTAAGATTCCCATGCCTTATCCATACCCTTAACCCGAAGCCTATCATTATAACCCGAATAAAAGCCCTCTTTAGATGTTTTTACTTGGTGCTCACGCCACGTCGGTGGAGTTTTGTTTCTTGTACAAGCCTATGGTAATAATCTAATCACGACTGAGCAATGAGTGTGATTTATCTTGTTACTCCACTAAAAATAAGTGATTGAGTGAATTATATTCCATTATTTTTCGTGAGGTGTTTTGAAATGTTAATCATGCAAGAAAATCATTAGATATTGTCAAACATCTTGATGTTTCACCTTTATAAAGCATAATTGATGAATCCTCTCTCGTATTTATACTTGGTTGATTTGCATCACATTTTTCATAATCACAATCTTGTACCAGTGGATGTTTTTCCTAGATTTGCTTTGAGGGCAAGCAAAGTTTAAGTGTGGGGGAATTTGATAACACTCAGATTGTGCATGTTTTAGTAGCATTATGTGTACTTTTATATCTCGTTATTTGGTTATATTTATGATTTTAGTACTTAATCGTATCTAGAGATGTTTGTCTAGTGTTTATAACCAAGTGTGGAAATGGAGGAAAATGTGGAAATATCCACTAATCAAGATTCCGCTTTCGATGAAGCTAAATCTCAAGGACCTTTGAAGACCTTAGTGATTGAAGAACCAAGTTCTACAAGATATAGTGAAGAGAAAGATCAAGTTTTGTATCTCGAAAGATCCAACCGGATCCGGTTACACCTTCAAACCGGATTGGTTGGAATTTGGCCAAAATTAGTGTTTTGCCATAACCGACCGATCGGTCGCAACCCGAACCGAGATCGGTCGGTGTGTTATTATTGAAGACCAGCCGGATCGGTTGGTCATTTGACCGATCCGGTTGGAGAAGCAGCAGCTTGTCAAATCTTCATCACTAAGCTTCCCTTTGCATCCAAACGATTCTAGGTCCTTCTCTTGGTGTATTCTAGTCCTTCCTTACTCCTTGGAGGCCAAGTTAAGCATTTAACACCCTAGGCCTTGGAAATAGTATAAATAGAGGCTAATTGTGAGCTTAAGAGACACCCTCAATTACAAAGCTCTCTACTCATCAAACCAAGCCTTAAACTCTTAAAATTCGTCCTTAGAAATCCGGAGAAGTTTGGAGTTCCGAAGTTCCACCTTTGGAGGCCAAAACACCAAGAAGTCCACCACGATCCTTTGGGAATCATTACTTCATCATTTGTAATCTTATTCCAAGCATTGTAAGACTTTTAATCATGTTTTCTAATGATCAAAGTTATGAGTTTATGTTCATGTTTGCTATGAGTGGCTAGTTTCTTTATACACTTGCTTAAATGATGTTGATTATCATATGATTAGTTAGTGATTGTGTTAACATGTTTTAATTCAATTTCAAGTTAATTCTAAGATCCAATTGTGCTAAAGTTTCATAGTGACATTTGTTAATCAAGTTTGGCTAATTGGTAGTAATCGTTGGGGTCGAAAGAACTTCGTGTTATTCAACTAGTCATAATCATTTTGTCTATGGATGATTGTTTTACCCATTATTCTTGATTATACAAAGGAACTAAGGTGTGGTTGTAATAGAAACACTTTTGATTATCAAATTGGATTGGTTGGAAACATCTAAATGGTCGTAAGATTAGTTGTTGAGAATCAATTGTAGCCTTTTGTCTATGATCGGTTACCTTTGTATTGACCATTTCTTAAGCAATTTGATGAACAAGTGGATGTTTTGTGTTTAAGTTTATGTATGTAGACTTATGAAACTTGAATTGATCTTGAATTGATTGGTTAAACTTAATGCTTGTTTTATAAACTAAACTCTTGATCATGGTTTAACTTGTAAGAACATTAGATTAGTACACCAACTAATTATCATAACCAACATGTTAAGAGGTTAACACAATCACATTAATCTATGATATGAAACTAGTTTAAGCAAGTGTAGGTTTTAATCATCTGAATTTCATTATATCTATTTTGCTCTATTATATGTTTTGGATAGACTCCGTTAATTCAAACTTGTGCTTAGATTCACTCAAATCCCTGCGAACGATCCCGACTTACCTTCATAATCTTGCTATAACGGACGAGTATACTTGCTCGTATGTGTTATTGGTAATATTGGTAATTCACCTTTTATAAATTTAAAACTTGCACCAACCGGGCACATCATGGGGGGAATTGTTCTCTTGATACCTTTTGGAATGGATCGCTTCAGACTTTAGTGGGTATGGAATTTGAGAAGATTATTTAAAGGAGGGATGATACGTTGCTATTGTTCTATTGGATGATATAACCTCGAACGAAGAATCACGGAGATTATTCTTAAAACGAGCAAAGAAGATCAATGATAATGGTGTGCTTCTTGGTGCACTGCTATTGGAAGCTTGAAAGAAAGCTTTGAATCGCTCACTAAAGGATTTTCGGTTTGGGGGAAGTCGCCAAAGTCTCACTTTCGGATAGTTCAATTTCTTTCTTCAATGCAAGAGCCTCGAAGCTTTGGTGGTGAAAGTTTAGGGATGATGACTTATCTTCTACAACGGGTCGCTCGATATCCTTATCTCTAGATGTATCATCATCTTCTTAAACTATATCATCTACTCTATCCTTGTATATATTTTTCAGAAAACAAAATACAAAAATATAAAACCAGAAAAAGAAAATAGAAAAATATAAAATCATTAAAAAACCCATAAAAATCAGAAAATTTCAAAAATACCAAAAATATGTTTTCTCAAGACATGTCTTCTGGTATCGATAACATCTGCGGTCTTAGAAATGTCATTCAATAATGGCACGGGACCATAGATGAAGTTCGAGCAGGAGGTGTAAATATTCTTTTCCAAAATATGTCACAAACTATGGCTTACAGTTACTTCAGACTGTAACCCGTGCTTAAATGATGGCTTGCAGTTACTTCAGACTGTAACCCGCGCTAAAATTATGGCTTGCTATTATTTCAGATAGCAACCTGCTCTTTTAAAGAAAGGAAATTGCTGCGCTAAACCAAATTTTCAAATATTTCGTGCACTTATCCTATAAATAAAACAAAGAAAGCATGTCGTCAAAAAGACTGCTGTTCCTACACAAATGTTTTTCCGTCTAAAATTCTTCAGAAAAATATTTGGTGTTTTACAAAATGGTGGAAAATGAGTTGCTTATAAATCAATCAGTTTCAGAGTTTTTCGTTATAATTAAAAACTCAATCAATGACTTCAGCGCTTTTAAATTTTTCAGAAAAATAAGTCACTGATTGAGGGGGAGAATGTTTTGAAATTTACATCATCTAACGGACTTTCTTAATTATCCTACGTGCTTAATTAAAATATATAATTGCCTATGTTGAAGGACTAGGTTTCTAGGTTGTGATTGTTAGGATTAGATGATTAGAGTTTGAGGAACACATTATTCCCATGCCTTTTATGATCTGATTGATATGTTGGATTGACTTTAGTTAGTCAATTGCTGTTTGGGTGATGTCGACCACCATATATCTGTATGTGTGTTCACGTATGCAGGTATTTCGGTATATAAGAATGTTCCCGATCCGGATCCCACAACTGATGATGATTGGATGCCGAAAGGAAAGGGCAACTATATCTTGGGTCGACAAATGAAGAAACGGAGCTTAATTGGACTTCCATGGAGAGTTGGCATAAATGCAACGTAAGAGGTCTCACTGCATCAGCAGATGGTTTTCTTCTAAGTGATTGAAGAAACGGAGCTTAATTTGACCTCAGTTGGCATGAAAAATGCAACGTAAGAAGTCTCACTGCATCTGCAGACGGTTTTTCTTACAAACCCTACAGTAACAACAAAAGCTTCTCAACCACCTAACATATCATTGTGCAGGAAATTTGATACCATTTTTTTTAAACAATTTTGGAAATATTGTTTGGAAAAATGGAAAAATATTGTTTTTGAAAATATATCGGACTTAATTTGTAAAAATCACCGGACTTCATTTTTAAACATAAGTCACTCAATCAACGACTACGGTCATCGATTGAGGGGGAGAGTGATTTTAAATAAAATATTTTCAAACGATATTTCTTCATAAAAGGTCCGTGTGTACAATAATAAGTGGTGATCTAAAGATTTAATGTTATGTCATGGTATGATTTTCTTTAAAACTCAAAGATCTTTCAAAATGAAATTTTTTCTGTTCTTGTTTGATTTTGAAATTGTTTTATTTTACTTAAAGATCTCTTAAAACTATCATACATGACACTAACAATCTTTAATGTCTTAAAATGGTCCTTATCTCGTCATTTTCAAAATCAAATCTTGCCACGCCTTTCCCAAAATTTTCTAAATGATTTAATCAATTGGGATCACAAATCTCAAGAGGTTTGAAATTTTGATCGGGGAGAGATAGTGATTTAAATCTCTTATCTGCTTAAATGGAGTTGGTTTTAGTCCTTTAAAGGCACTCCTGCCTCCATGTGCCAAACGATTTCAATATATGATGCACATGATTGAGGAGGAGCATTTATCCAAAAACTAGATGAGTTTTTAAATCAGGCACATATTCTTTCATGTTTTCTAAACCTTATTAAATCACTTGGGATCCAAAATCTCAAAGGGTTTGATATTTTTGATCGGGGGAGAATTTGTGATTTAATAATGAAATCTGATAAATGATGATTGTTTGATTCAATTGTGCAGGCTGCTCTCTCATATGTGCTAAACGCTTTCGAATCTCGAAGCACATATTGAGGGGGAGCATTTAAAAAAAAAAAAATTAATTATCGAGGTATAAAAGTTTTTTAAAGTGATTTATAAAGTACCTTGATTGAGTTTTTCAAATCGGTTTCTTAATGGCTTTTGTGATCGTGGATGTGCTTCAAAAGAACTCTTGCCTCTATGTGATAAAATGATTTTACTTATCCTATGCACATATTGAGGGGGAGCATTTACCCAGAAAATCAAATGGCTTTTTCTATGAAAATTGTGATCAAAGAAAATATTTCAAAGTCCTCTTGCCTCCACGTGCTAAACAATTTCTAAATCATATGCACATGTTGAGGGGGAGGTTTTCTAAATGATCAAAACTATTAAGGTACAAAATGCTTTGATCTCGTATCAAAAGTACCTTGATTGATTTTCCAAATGATTTTTCAATTGGTTTCGAGAAGGAAAGAACAATACCAAAAGACCGACCAATTTACTTTATGCATGGTGTTATAAGGATGGTTATGTTAGGTATTCGTTCCCACGATCCCACCAGAGCCGGAGGGATCTACCCAGGGACAATCCACTAGATAGTGTAGAAGTCCTTAGGTATGATGAAAAAAGGAGAAAAATGAGATATGGGAAGAGTGCGGACTGAGACAGAGCTAGTACTGGAATAAACCCAACAAGGTTCTAGTAATGAAGTTTCGGTAAGCACCAAGGGGTTGAAGAATGAAAAAGAACCGAATGTGAAAAGGGTGAAAAGAAATAGCCCTCCATCAATTCAACCTTAGGGCAAAAACCGGGTTCAATGCATATGCTACTGGTGGTTACTAAGGTAACACGGTATTGAAGACAAGACGTCATGGACCCAAAGGATGCACCGCACCTAACTTCCCAAACTACTCAAGTTCCTCTTAAAAGGGCTTGTTTCATTCTCACGGGAACCGACATTATCTATCGACTTTCTCTTAGAGATTGTTGATATTGAAGAAGGAGACCCTCTCCTAGTCTCCCAGATAGGAACCAAATATGCACAATTGAGTCTAGAGCCAAGAGATCATCCACAATATCTCATTAGGACACTAAATTAATGAAGACTTGCTGTTTCACACAATGTGGAAAGTAAGTATATACTAAGAGTCCTACGCATTATCCTTGTGGTATTGCCAGAACATCCGAGTGATATGTAAAAATATTCACAATGAAGATGGAAATCCTTCTAGAGCCAACATCAAACAAGCTTTTGGTGGGTGACATGTGAGATCTTTTCGTAAGATCAAGCTTGTGACAACTGGATAGAAACGATGGGGCGATTCATTCTTGAATCAACCTTGGTCCAGAAATGGATTGACGGATACCTTTGAAAACCGTAGTTGTGCTCCAAAACTCTTTCTCTAGCACTCGATTGTATTATGTTTTAAAATCAAAAGGGTATTTATGATTGAAAATTGATTTCTTCTTCTAAACCTTCGTCGTATTGCAAAAATCTTTCTCTTAAGCAATACGTGATTGTTTTCAAATCATTTTCATCAATCAAGAAATCTCAATTTTTGGTTCACTCACTCCATGTTGTCTTCTTTGAAACGTTCCGGTTTGAGAATAGCTAGAACAACGCGAAACCCCATCAAGGAGATTCTTAGGAATCCTACCGATCACAGTAAGACTTATCTTCGATCAACGGGAACCGTGGGCGTGTACCTCAATTCAACGAAGTGATCAAAGACACTTTCGTGTGTTTTATTGCTAACTGTTGTTTGCGGTACATTTGGACGGTTTCACCGATCGTAATCGAGGAGTCAATCCAAAGCCGCATGCTCACAACATCCACACTTAATTTGAAGAAATCATGACAAGTGCTTATCTACATAACTGGCTCGGATATTTTTATACTATGCTTCGCTACTGCAGCAAATATCATGAACCAAAGAAAGCTTTCGCTACTCGATGGAAAGATGTTATGATTCAAAAGTGTGACCATGTCGGTCCGAAAGTCACAATATCACATGATGGCAACACAATAAAGGGTGATCCAGATATTTACTGTGGCTGATGATCTCAAAGAAAGCTCGAAGATCATCAAAGATGTGGATCAGTTCAAAGGCCTCCACTGAAAGTACAAAACTATGCGGACTTTGAAGTATCACTGCTAATGCACAAGATTGCGGATTTGAAGAATTGAAGTCTACGAGCTCAAGAACGAAGTCAAGAGAAGAATTCTAGGATTCAAAATGTAAATCAAGGGGTGACCTCCCTTAGGGGGAGATTGTTAGGAATTGGAAATTCCATGTTAAAGTGTCGGTCACCCCAATTAAGGTCTAGCATATGTTAGCTCATAGACGTGTCGGTATTTACGTTATTTAGTAGTTAGTCAGTTAATTATTAGCATAGTTTAGCGTAGTGTAACACCGTGGAGGAAGGACGGGTCTTTACCCATCAGATACCGATCCACAGCCGATGGGAGGTCGTTATGTCTCAGAATTATAAATACCCCTTCCATTCATGGAAGGGGTGGTACTTCTCAATCTAACATTCCATTTGTTTCAAAGCAAGTCTCTACCAAGAACACCCATCTCTCTACTTTCTCTCTCTAAAATGTCTAACATGTATTTCCATCATCCAAGACCACCCGAATCATCAAACACAATATTATATCGATCCTACAACTTTGAAATTTTATTCACTCAGGTTATTGAACTTATAAAAATATACGTTCAGGTTATTAACTTTGAAACTTTATTAACTCAGGTTACTGAATTTATCAAAAAATATACTTTCAGATTACTCGGACTAAAACTGAATTTATCGAAGTGTATGCTTCCCGAAAGTTCAGTAACCTAAGTGAACAAAATAAAACTATAGTAACTTAGGACAACTTATGGGTAAAGTTTAGTAACTTTTTTGTATAATAACCCTACTCACATAAGGTGCTAAATCATCATAGAACACACTTTTACAAATACACTTTTTGCGCAGAATTTCTGGTTTGCTGCTGTATTTTGCTCTTTAGACCAATTTAATTACCAATTTAGTCAAAAATTAAAGAATAAAAATTAAAGTATACTCAGAGGGCTACAATTTTCATTTAGGCCTCATCTTAACCCGACGCACGGTTTATTCTCTACGACCTTTCAAAGTCGACCCTTTTTCTGAAAAACCTTGTTGTCCCAAATTTATATATCACCAAAACGACCCAAAAGTCACAATAAGCTATTCTATTATTCACCAAACTCATATTTCAGCTTATTTAACATGTTAAGATAACTTTTTCTGGCCATTAGCTATCTTGCTAGTTTAAGCACTTAATAAGGTTGTTCCAAACACCCTTTATAAACTAAACTAGTTACTAACATAACAACTTCTTCAAGATTACCATTAATATGAAATTAACTCAATTTTCTAACCATGAACCTTAATAATTCGATAACTACATCAACATAATATATTAAACATGCTAGCTTGGTCAATAATCAGTAAACATGTTTATAACATGATGAACATAACTAAAAACATGCTTATTAACTAAAACCTTCAATTCTATCATAAACATAATATCAAAACTAAAGTTTAACTACTTACCTTTTATAGAGAATCACTTCTAACACTTTGAAGGCTTCTAAGGTTATACCAAATTACCAAGAACACAAACTCTTAATGTTGAAGAAACCTTTATATAAACTTATTGATAATAAAAGAACTAAACTAGCTATTCCCTCCTAAATGTTCTTAGCATGCCATGTTCCATCTCCAACACATACATTTGTGTTTAGTTTGTGAGAATTCTGAGTTTACTTCTTTATAAGGAAAGTTACTTAAGCTTATCACGTAAGTTTCAAAATTTGGCAAGGTTACTCCCTGTCGTTAAATCTTTAGCATCATTAGTCCTTTTCGCTAACTGTTTTGCATTCTAAGTCCTTATGTATATAAAATGCTAGCATAAAAACTTTTATTATTTTCAGACAATATATAAGTCTATTTATGAAACTTATAAAAATCAGGGTGTTACACAAGTTTAGGGCGAACACTCGGTAGAAGACATTTACACGGCTAAAAAAATAGACCTTGAAGTCAACCCTTACCTTAAAAGAACACGGGAAAGAAACTGACACCGGGACCTTAATGTCAAAACAGGTCCGGACTGAAGTGGAGAACGTCGAATATGAACCAAAGAAGACTAGCATAGTTGTCGAAGCAACGTGGGTTTTGAAATCGAGTGTCATCGAAGCTGGATATGGCACCGACGAAGTAATCCTATTGGGCGGTGGATCAGCGAGATGCGGGAACGACAAGTGGATAAAGTACTAGCGATGCAAGGATACAACCCTCTTGGATCTAGTCACGGTTTAGAATACTTGGTTTGTGAAATGAAAAAAATGAAAGAAAATGCTAAAAATTGAATCCTGAACAAGGTTAGAGACATTGATGGTGGTGAGCCCTTCAAACCGTCGGCATGACTTCGGCGGCCGGAGGCTGCAAAGACAAAAGTTTTTTGGGTCACTGATAACATCAAATTACCTGATATTTTACATATCAAATTTCCGTGTTTATTGCCTCATTATATAAATATGATACTTAATTCATTCATATTTGCATTTCAGGATAAATGAGACGTTGGATCGGAAAAGATGCAAGAAATGACCAACATGTGCAAAAATATATTTTGAAGATAGATTACGGCATAATCGGCACAATTGACTACGCCGTAACTCATACTACGAGGGCCAAAGATTTATGTGAGAAGGTTACGTCGTAACTCGTTAATAATGTTACGACGTAAAGACGATACCATGAAGGATACGGCGTAACCAACTCTTAAGGTTACGCCATAATTATTAATGTGAAGGTTACGGCGTAACGTAGTAATTTAGTTACGCCGTAGAGAGAATTAAGGAGTGGATAAGTATGTGCGGACGAATGA
This sequence comes from Chrysanthemum lavandulifolium, assembly GCA_022545495.1. Taxonomy (NCBI): domain Eukaryota; kingdom Viridiplantae; phylum Streptophyta; class Magnoliopsida; order Asterales; family Asteraceae; genus Chrysanthemum; species Chrysanthemum lavandulifolium. Next base: position 140,932,288 of record CM040239.1, read on the forward strand.
TTACGGCGTAACTCGGTGATTTAGTTAAGCCGTAATTAATAACTTGGGTGCAAGTTTTGAAGTCCAGGGACTGAAAGCGGCATAATAATATTAAGTTTATTTATTTTAAGGACCGGAGATATATTTGCAAGAACTATAAGGGGCTATTTCTGCCAATATCACAAAGTTTTAATACATATTATACATGTATTTCCGTATGAAGTAGAAGAAAAAGAATCACAAGGATCCCAAGTGAAAGTGGCGCAAACTCTGGAGTCAAAGGTGGACAAAGGCAAAAGTTAATCATTATAATAGGATGACATGATGTATGAGGAGAACCTTCATTATTCAATTAGAATTAGGTTTTCTGTCTTCTGTGTACCGTACGAAGAAAAAGAGGAGAACAACAGCAGCTGTTCGTTTGGTTCGAAGGGGCAAACCCTTCAGGATTTTGCCCCGGTACTCAACTAGGGGATCGATAGCATTTATTTGGCACGATATGTAACCATTTTCCGACTCCTATTATTATTTTGGTTTCATTATTTGTTAATACTATTTTTTATTCTAATTTAATTGTTGGCGAATTGATACTTATTGTGTTCTTATTAATTGACTATTAATTTATTATTAGCCATTTAATTTATCGATGTTTATTACTAGTTTATTTATTAATTTATATGTTTATTTTATTAGTCATTCCACTAGAGTATTTTGGTGATGTCGAAACTAAGTGTTATCCTAGTTTTGATTCCTTTATTATTACGATTTTGCGTTTACTAATTGCTTCTAGTGTATGCATGCATAATTCGTTGGTAGTTACCCTAGCTTTGGTAGTTTTAAATTGCGATCGTATTTTCTTGCTTAGGAGAATTGACTAAAGGAACCTAGGGAAGTAGGTAGAGAAGGTTGATAAGAATTGACCAAAGGACTATCAATCCCTCTCGTGCGAATTGACCAAAGATCACCGTCCGGAAGGCGGAACTTAAGAAGTTAGGGAAGTGTGTCTAAGATGCTAGCGCCCGGGCACACATTGTTACGGATCTTGCATGTAACGGAACTTAATGACTCAAACTAGTCTACCGTACTTCCGCTTACCAAAGGGAGGCCTTTGGTTCTGGAAAGGATTCTAGGGAGATAGGCTAGGCGAATTTACCAAAGGAGCCTAGTGACACTTATGCCCCACTTGAAGCAATAGAAAGCATAATTGCAATAGGAGTCTAGTGACTTTTGAGCCTCATGTATTGCGATAGGAAGCACAGACTCTTAATGACTGTGTATAAGTTGCTGAATGATCCCGGGTGACTAATAATCATCTTGGTGAGGTGTCTAGGATTATAGGGTAGACGAATTGACCAAAGGAGTCTACCGGATTTTGCCATGGTTCATTCGTGGATGAACACGGTTTGAGAATTGCATCACTATCTTTTCCATTAGCTTGTTTACCAGAGAACCTTCCCAATTGATCATGTGACATATTAAAATATTATCAACTAAACTTATCATTTAAACTTATATTATGTGACAATTTAATTAATTGGACAGCTAAGAATCAACCGTTCTTGGGATGACCTCGGTCTTGCCATTCCTTCACTACATGCGACTGGGTATAGTGCCCGTTAGTGCATTAGGTAGGCAATAGGTAGACGAGAATTTATAAATACTAAAACCTGGTTAGAAATCCTGCATCAAGTTTTTGGCGCCGATGCCGGAGAACGGTTTTCGTATTTTTGGTTGTTTGATTAATATCTATGATTATTCTCTTCTGTCCTTAAGTTACGGCGTAACATAGTAACAGTTGTTACGGCGTAACTTGTTTTTATTATATAAAATATTTCTATCATATTGAAGTTACGGCGTAGTTAGTAATTGGACTTACGCCGTAACCAAATCTGAAACATCTTAAAATTGTTTATTATGTGATATATCTCGCTTGTTGCTCATGTTTATTAATTTTACACATTTAATGCCCGAGGTTTTGATAGTGTGCAGGTTGAGCAGTAAGAACAAGTGGAGATGGACGTTGGCATGCCGCGATGACAAGAGTAATGGACATGATTGGAGACGTCCAATAGATGCCCGTTGATGATGGTTTCTAGAGTCTAACTTAAAGACTCGGGAGATTAAAGAAAATTGCTCGTCAGGAGACTATCCGTCCCCATCTTAGATTTATTTTTTTGTTTTTATTTTATAAACCTTTTTGAACAGGTTTGGTAGTTTTTAGGATTTGTTTTTGGTTTGGCATGTTTTGTTTATTATGTTTGCAGGTTTAAAGACCAAGGATAGATAACAGGAGTTCCGTTAACTCCTCTTGAACTCGTAGAAAAGTTGACATTTTGGGCATTACATACATTAGTATGTACTTACAACGTAATGGGCCGATCCAGCTACGCCATAACTGGCGATCCGTAAGGCCATCTGCCCAATTCTATATAACTACGTCGTAACTAGGCCGATCTAGTTAGGCCATAATGGCTCTCTTCCAGGTATTTCTATTCTCGGGTTTCTAACTACACGTAACTAGGCCGATCTAGCTACGCCGTAACCCTTCCTGTTATACATTTTCTCTAGTCAACTAAACCTACACCGTAACTGGGCTGATCCAGTTACGCCATAACTATCCCCTGTTATGAAATTTTTTTCTAAAAACTGTTTCAAAACATTCCATAACCTTGTATTAGTAGTTAATAAACTTTGTGGGTGTTCTCTGTAAACCCTCATGAGACTTCACTCGTCCACTCGGGACACCGAGTGGTTTAAAAGGCTTCTGCATTTGCTAAATGCAATTGTGATTCCTACTGAAAGTGAGTTAGTTTTTTTTTTTTTTTTTTTTTTTTTTATATTTCGTTATTTTGCTTTTTATCCGAATTATGCTTTTGGTATTAGTTTTTCTTGCGAGAATACAAAGTTGATGAATTTTGGAAAGATATTTGGTGCAAGGAAACACTTTTTTTATCCGACTTAGTTGAGTACCATAATGATTACAAGGATGAGTTGTTGGATGTTGCTCGTGGAGGCATATTTAGAGCATGTTACGGGAGGTGACATTTATTGATCATGCCGAGCAAATCCAGGGTAGTTTTCCATTCCATTTCTAACCCTTCTTATTTTTCATTTATATGCTTATTATGACCCAAGTGGGAGGAAGGGATTAGAAATAAACACCCGCTTGATTTTACTTGCCTTTATTTTTCTAGTTTTTAGTGAAAAGTGTTTCATTTGTAAAATTTTGACATGTTTTTCTTTATTTAACTGGACTAATCTTTACTGAGCACACCTTCCCTATATTTACATTGTGTAAGGATAAGCCTTTTCGTTTCCCCTTATACATAATACCATAAAAATGAGTGTGCCGGTGGTTGTAGTATCCTTTAGAACTTGGCCTTGCATATCTTTTTGAGACCATTATAATGAGTATTACACTGAGGTGACTTGGTATAATCGGCATATCTTTTTTAGACCTTTATAATGAGTATTACACTGAGGTAACTTAGTGTAATCGGTGTAGCTAGGATATAAGGAAATTTTAGGATTAAACCCAAATAGCCCATCATTTATGTTGAATCGTTGCAGCTCGAGGTTGTTTAAACCTCATATTATCTAGGAACAATTAATAACAAAGGCGGAATATTCAATAAGAATCAATTGTTATTAACAACAGGGTTTTTCACATCCAACAAGCTCTCAATTATATTAATAACGTGTTATCTAATCTATAACAAGGATCAAACGATCTTGAAAGCTTAAACATACCCTAGACGTTTTCTATGACGAACGTCTAAACACACACACCTATCTTAGTCTACTACATATTGGAAGACTTATATATAAAACCTACACCCATGTCCTCTTTATATACTAGAGGATTAAGGTTTACAAAATACTACAAAGGACTAATAAATAAAACTTCTTTTGCAAGCTAGTCCTTCCATCTTTTTGTAGGTTTCCTTCTTGTCGTATTAAGTCCTTATTGTTTCATTCTTTTTGTCTTATCAACTCTAACGTATAATTCCCAACAATTTATGTTATGTTTGTGTATATTGACTTTTTACATCAATCAGTCAATCCCCCTGTTAAACCCTTTTTGTTAAACTCATCATTAGTGCAAGATACCCCTAGTAAACCCGTCTGAGCCATTCTTTTCATTTTGTTCACCCTATATATGTTGTTTCGTTACATCTATCGCCTAGCCTACCTTGTAGTTTCCTTATGTCCATGGTCCGGGGGCAGTTAGTCAATTTTGGTTCCACTAGTGAAAGTCGCGGGTTTTGAATAAAGGGTTTTGAAAGAAAATGGGGTTCATATGACAGTTGATCTCAAGTGGGGGATGTTTTGTTTGTTCGTATTGTTTCTTTTTTTCATTTTATATACCTTGTCTTGCATAAAAAAGATGCAAGCAAGATTTTGTTTATTAGTTTGTTTATAGCTGATCGTAATATAAATCAGCTTATGTGTCGTATTGTGGTAAGTACTCCCGCCTTGCGATGTTTAACCCGTGCATTTATATCTCTCCTTTCTATTTAAAGTTTCATTTTGTACAATGAGGGCATTGTACATTTCAAGTGTGGGAAGGGAGATAGAAATGATTGACTATATGGTTTTTGGTCGAAATATGTGCTAAATTTACCCAAATTTTAAATTTTTTTAGAGCACATAATTTTTTTCATTGATGATGAAGAACGAGTTAATGCATTTTATTTGCCTAATTTATAGAGATTATGAGGCACTACGCTATATTTTATATGCATTGACTCGTGTATTGAAGACCCCTTGACTCTTGACCCTCGATTTTTGCTATGGGATTGAATGCGACTAGTGGTGGGGTGATTGTGGACTTAGGAAATTATTTTTTTCGTGTCTTTTTATTTACACCCATTAAATATTTCCCCATGTCTCATCCTATCCTTGGTCGTGAATCGAGCTTAGGTGAGGAAGCGAGCAATCATTGGTGTCTTGGCCATGGATTTGGTCATGTATCATTGGTTTTGTCCCCTTCGCCGTAGCTCGTTAGTAATGACAAAATAACCCCATAAGCTCTATGTTGTGTCAACCCATTGCCTTTTAAATAGCTGCATCTATAGACTCTAGTGGTGGAGATTAGTATCTTTGCTAAGCCTATGATAGAATACTCGCCATGACTGACCAGTTGAGGGATCACCTCAAAGATAAACACATAGATTAATAAAAGAGAGTGTGATTTCAATTCCCTTTTCGTGAGGTGCTCGGTTTGGAATTTTCTAGCTTAGGTAATTTTTAAACACATATCTTCCAAGATTTTTTGGGAGATATCTTTTTTGAAATAATTTAAAAAGTCTACTTGAGGGCAAGTAGAGTTCAAGTGGGGGATATTTGATAACATCAAATTACCAGATATTTTACATATCAAATTCCGTGTTTATTGCCTCATTATATAAATATGTTACTTAATTCGTTCATATTCGTTCATATTTTTATTTCAGGATAAATAAAGCGTTGGAGCGAAAAAGATGCAAGAAATGGCCAATATGTGCAAAAATATATTCTGAAGATAGATTACGGCGTAATCGACACAATTGACTACACTGTAACTCATACTACGAGGGCCAAAGATTTATGTGAGAAGGTTACGCCGCAAATCATTAATATTGTTACGACGTAAAGACGATACCATGAAGAATATGGCGTAACCAACTCTTAAGGTTAAGCCGTAATTATTAATGTGAAGGTTACGACATAACATAGTAATTTAGTTACGCCGTAGAGAGAATTAAGGAGTGGATAAGTATGTGCAGACGAATGATTATTTTTAGTCATTTATGTCATAAATTAGGATTATTTATATTCTGATCATTATAACTCAAAAACGAGAAGTCATCTCGTGTTTTCCAATGTCCCAGCACCACACGCAGATCGACACCATGATAGTATTGGCACGAAAATTATTTTCTGATTTCAAGAAATGATAATACCGTATTAATCCACTCGTCAAAACGCTTCCAAAAATATAAAATTAATAAAATACGAATACCCGAAAAATATTCTACGTAAATAAACATTATCCTGTACGAAACAAATTATACAGTAAGAGGTACACGTAATAAATTTAATAATAATAATAATAAAACTAATAATTAAAATATATCTACTCTACCCTATCTCTATAATACGCCGCCCCCTATTTTGTTTATATTTTCTCTGTTCTTGACTTCTATAACCAAACTCACGCCTCACATATTCTTGTTCCCTTCCCCATAACTGCTCACTTTACTTTCTTTTTCAGAAACCTACTTCTTCTCTTTTGATGAAATGTCACTCTCCTCCAAACCTCAAAAACCCACTTTTGTTCCTTTGCCTAAGATGTTGATACATAAGCTTGTGACTCAAAGATGCCCATTTGACTTACCAATTCTTTATCCATAAAGTAAGACCATTAACTTCACATGCTCTCACACAATCAAACACATATCAAAACTGATCTCCATGTAAAGTCAAGCTAAATTTTGTTCTCTTTCATCTTGGTTAACCATTCTTATCTTCCGAAGAAGTGGTTTACGATAAGGTATGGCTACGTCCAATGTTAAATTTCATTATAACCATTTCCATGTGTTCCTCGTGTCTTCTCACACACGGGAAAACATACAGCTTTATTTTTTTATTGCTTCTTCCGGTGAGATTCGGCGAGTTTTGTACGATTTTTCGAAGAGGTAAAAATGTGTTTCTTAACCCCCGTTTTTCTCCTCCATGTGTTTTGTATACCGTATTAATCGAGTGTCAATTTATTTTTATGCAAATGAACCCAACAGTCGTGTTTCATCATTCTCCGACGAACCCTTCATCTTTGTCACACCCCGAGCTTCATTCTCGTCTTGTAACGGTATTAAGGTAAAACTTGGTTCCATGTCCTTTAATATATTTTTGGTAGAGACTTCATTAGCTAAATCAGTATTCGAATGGAAATGGGTTAAGTGATTTATCCTACGATTTGCATTATAGAAGATGATCATATATTTAGTTTAAATAATAAATATTAAATAAAGCAAAAGGAATGGACATGTATCTGTACGTACTCATGCGTTACAAAATGTTGTAATGTGAATTAATTTACAAAATGTATCCCTCAAGTTTACATAATTGGCAAAAGAAGTCCCTCAACTTTGATAAACAGTTATATAAGCTATTCATAAAGACACTAATAGGAGGGAGCATTCCATACTTTATTATTTTTCCTCTTTTGGGCCTTGCCCTTTCCTGTTCGGGCTTTGCCATGTCTCTTAATGTGGCCTGTTTTTTATCCGGGTATGATGGCATCGTTTTTTTACCCGGGGTATTGTGGCTATATATGTGTTATCTGGGACTTTTGGTATCCTTTCTTCTCACAGAAGAAAGCTTGAATCCCTGGGTCAGGTAGGACATGCATCTCTGAGCATAGCATATCTAATCAAAGAGATTGCATCTCCTTTTCACCGACTTCCAGATCTAATCAAAGAGATTTCATCTCCTTTTCACCAACTTACAGATCGAATCAAAGATAAATTGGGTTAATGTATCCAGGAGAAAATTAGAGGTTAGTAGGTTGTTTAAGCTTTGATTTTATGGGTTTTGATTTTTTGTCAGCCATACTTTGATCGTTATCGATTTTTATTTCATTTTTGGACGAATTAGGGTTTCGGTGGAATTGGGGCTTTTGTTAATTTCCGTGTAAATATTAACCGTATCTTCTTGGGTTCCTTCAGCCCAGTCTTTGATAGTATAGCATCGGCAAGGATAAGTATGTTCCACACATTTCCAACTGCAACATTTCACCGCCTCTCTCTCTCTCTTAATCCTTATCCTCTGTCTCTCTCTCTCTCAAAGCGGATCTAGAGGACGAAATTGCATACCATTCAATTCAATGGCAGCAGCAGTATCAGATGCAAAGCCATTTCGATGTGCTTCTTTTAATCAAGATAACAGGTACTTATTTTATAGCTAAATAAAACCTTAGTTAATTATGTTTTTTATTAGGGTTAATTGTAGGTTTCAGGTTGCTTTAGGTTGTGTGACGAGACGGATATGGAGAAAAAGAATAACAGACTAGGGTTTAATTCTTGAATGGCATGTAGAAGGTACACTTAATTTTAGTTTTAAAATTTTGATATTTCAAATATTGAATTGGGTTATTATTATTATGATTATTGTTATTATATTTCTTAGGGAAAATGACAAAAAAATGCATCGAACTTGACACCTATTGTGATTGTGTGTAGCCAACTATTTTTTTTCATTGTAACACAAAACTTTTGAATTTTTGTCATTGTATGTACGATTTCCAACGTGTCACAACACGTGGACTGCCAACTCATCGGGGTATTACACGTGGACTGCCAACTCATTTACCCACTATTACTTTTTAGGGATAATAACAAAAAAATGTATCGAACTTGACCACTTTTGTCATTGTAACACAAACCTTTTGAATTTTTGTTAATGTATGTATCCAGTCAATCTAAACTTGGCATCGTTAGTCCTTTATACTAACGGCCGTTAGCACATAACTTAAAATTTCGTTTTCTTACGTTTTCATCCCTTTTTATACGTTTCATTTGTTTCTTCGTTTCATCCGTTTTATATATTTTCGTCCATTTTCACCTTTTGTATACGTTTTGTCCGGTTTTATACTTTTCGCCGATTTTCTTATGTTTTCATCCGCTTTTATATGCTTTCATCCGTAAAATCAAACAAAAACATGTAAAACAAAGTAAAACATGTAAAATCAAATGAAAACGTAGAAACGAACGAAAACGTATAACGGCTAACGTTGCATTAATAAAATAAACGGACGTGTGTAGCTATAAAACGGATGAAAACGCATAAAATGGATGAAAGCATATAAAATGGATGAAAACGTAAAAAATTGGTGAAAACGATAAAAACGGACGAAAACGTATAAAAACATAAGAAAATGAACGAAAAATGTATAAAAACGGATGAAAACATAAGAAAACGAACGAAAACATATACAAAGGGATGAAAACGTAAGAATTTTTTTTTAAGTTATGTGCTAACGACTAGTATAAAGGACTAACGATGTCATGTTTAGATTGACTGGATACATACATTAACAAAAATTCAAAAGGTTTGTGTTACAATGACAAAAGTGGTGAAGTTCGATACATTTTTTGTTATTATCCCTAGAAAGTAATAGTGGGTAAATGAGTTGGCAGTCGACGTGTAACACCCCGATGAGTTGGCAGTCCACGTGTTGTGACACGTTGAAAATCGTACATACAATGTGACACCCTAGGCAAATCCCACATCGGATGTGGCCTGGAGAGATGCTGGGCTCATAAGATAACATTCGCTTTACAATGACACAACGCGCTTTGTGGTCTACTACGGTGGAGTTCTTAGAACTGCGCTAAGCGTGCTCGTGTGAGAGTAGTATTGGCTTGGGTGACCGCCGAAGTCTTCAAATGAGGCCACAAAACAAAGCCGTGAGCTCAAGGCAAAGCGGACAATATTGTGGTCAAAAAAGGCGGGGTGTTACGGATGGTATCGAGCCACTCCGAGCCGCTCGGGATGGTGGGGCAAACCTCATCGAGGACGATGAGTCCCTGGGGGGGTGATTGTGACACCTAGGCAAATCCCACATCGGCCGCGGCTCGGAGAGATCTTTGGGCTCATAAGATAACATTCGCCTTACAATGACACAACGCTTTTGTGGTTCATCATGGTGGAGTTCTTAGGACCGCGCTTAAGCGTGCTCATGTGAGAGTAATACTGGCTTGGGTGACCGCCGAAGTCTTCAAATGAGGCCACAAAATAAAGCCGTGAGCCTGCGGGCAAAGCGGACAATATTGTGGTAAAAAAAAGGCGGGGTGTTACATACAATGACAAAAATTCAAAAGTTTTGTGTTACAATGAAAAAAAAAATAGTTTGCTACACACAATCACAATAGGTGTCAAGTTCGATGCATTTTTTTGTCATTTTCCCTATTTCTTATATTTATGTTGTGTTATGATTTTATTGTTAGAAATTGTAGTTAAAAAGATGGTTGTTAGATTAGATAATAGAATAAATGTTGATTTAGACTTGCGAGGGGGTGTTTTAGCTTATGTTTTCGGATTTTTGTATATCCACTTGATGGCTAAATTGGTTCTAGGTTTATGTTTCTTAACTGAAAATGAAAATATTTTTTTTGGAAAAGCTAATTTCCGGATATTGATATGTTTTCAGGTATCGGGTTTGCTTGACGCATGTTTCATGCCTGCTTTGAGGCATGTAACACAACGGTTTGAAATACTGATAAAAGAATGTAGTTATTGCCATGTGATATGGTAACATGTCGAGGTAAGAGTCATTTTACATGTAATTGTTTACAATTAGAATTTGTCATTTACGTGAACATCTTTAGACTTTAATTTACCAACTGAGACACTTGGGATAAGTCCAAATGACTAAATCCTTGAGAAATACTTGAATATTTGTAGTCAGTTGAGATGGTATTGTGGGAATTGGTGAAGTGTTTGATTCATAATTGGAGCTTGACTCAATGGTCTTTGATGAAAGATTTTCAGCCATGTTCGGATATATTTGAGGTCCAGATGTTCTGGCGATACAAAAAGCGGGGCTTACAAACTTCCAATATGTTACCGTGTGAAACTGCACGTATGGGCAACAACAGGAACATACTCAACCACAAGGGTTTTTCCAGCCTTTGGATTGCAACTCCAGTTTGCAAATCGGGTAAGTGCATGGACAAGTTTCAATTTGTTAGTGTATATTAGGATATAAATGTAACTCTTATGCATGTTATTTACTCACTTGCTACAAGCGCAAAAAAGGAAGTGGTAATGGCATGGGGATGGGGTGAACAAAGTCGGACTGGTTTAGGAGTTACAAAATTGGATTACAAGAAAAGACTTCAGTGGCATGGTTCAGTGGCACGATACGTATTTCCAACATTTTTTTTATCCCGCAATAAAAACAATTCCAAACACTCCCAAAGTTATTGTCATATGACGAAACACCGTACACGTCTAATTAGAAAATTCTTTTGCAGGTTAGTGGCCCTTCTGGGCAAATGACTCGGGTTCGAGGTGGCATGACAAGTTTGGATGGTAGGAATATACATGAGGCTATTGACAATAGGTAAGTTCACATTAGTTTATGACATTCAACTGCTCTTAATATACATATGTAGTGTATTGATGGGAGGTTTTTGTATGTTAGAGATTTAATGATGCTTGCTGTGAGCAGGTTTTTGTATATTTTGGAAAGGATAGTTCTGATTATTTATGCCCCAAGTAATGAGAATCCCATAAACAAGTAAGTTGTTGCCAACTAAATGATCTTTCAATATTTATATAGCAAAATTGTCTACATATATCTAACTCTACTTAATTATATGATCCAAGTTTACTTTTGCAAGCCTCGCTTGTAACTTATAAAACTCGACCACCCCTCGAAAAACCCGAAAAAACATCAAAATTTGATCTCATAAATGTCACTATTGAGACAGGTTGTAAAAATGTAGTTATTTACTTATGGATTGTTTCTTTTAATGTATATAGATTCTTCAGCATCCATGGGTTATTAGAGATTGCAACAGAATGCCAAATTGATCAAGAGATTGTATCAAGGCTGCAAAGCTTTAATACAAGGTGCAAGTTGCGTGCAAATTGGTTATGTACTATTGAGTTGTTCCAAACTAACTGCACTTTGGTCATTCTTCGTTGTAAACATATGCCTAAACTATTTTCGGCTAAGCTCAAGTTAAGAGTGACTTTTTTTAAATGTAGTATGTAGTTGTGCCACTCTGATTTGTTAATGTGGGTTGGGTGTTGTAATGGTACAAGATATTGTGTCTCTTAGAATTGTACTTTAAAGTTGTAACGCAAGAATACCAAAATCCTAAAAGACAAGCGAAACAACATCAAAAACCCGAGGTACAGAAAAACTCCCTCCGCGGAGCGGCGGGTATTAGATACTTGTTTAGTTAATGACTATATTATTAGTTTAAGTTGTTTTATTTTATTATTATTTTTGTAAATAGAGATTTTGGAATTAATAAATTATAAGGTTAGCAAAAAAATGAGTTTTGTACATACATTTTAAATAGGACTTATTTTATTATAAAAACATATATGAATTTGATAAACAAATATGTACTTTACTTATAACATTATTAAGCCAAACTTTCTTTATCGATCAAACATTATATTTTTCTATAGAGTTTCGTTTAAACACTATATGTAACCCATTTCTAGCCGAAATATATACTTTCAACAAAGTTTTTCAAAACAAGTTCTATTAGTCGAAATATACACATTATTTTGAAAATAACATTTTTAAAACCTAACGTCGACACAACAACAACAGCAACAACGCTTGTGAAATAGATAAAGTTAGATAAATTTTTAGTTAAGATAAAAAACTGAGACTTGCCATACTAATTTAGGTCACGTGTCGGTGCCACCCACTTTTGACTTCACTCTGTTCAGACTGCGTTACATGGTGAGTATTCACAACCCCCCCTTTTTTTTACTGTTTTACTTATTTGGGGTGAAATGCATGAACATAAACTTAAATTGTTTTTATCTGAATTAAAACCTTTAATATATTTGAACCTTTGATTTATATTGAACCCTTTTGACTTAATTTGAACCCTTTAATATATTTGAAACCCTTGACTTATATTGAACTCTATTTTGACTTGATTTAGACTATTTAATATATTTTGAACCCTTAGACTCTTGGACTTAATTATGAGCTTATGACTTGTTTGGACCTAATGGACCGTACGTCCTTGACCTAAAGTCTCCCCTGTTCGGAGCAACGCAAAGTCTCCCTTGTTCGGAGCAATGCCGAGTCTCCCATGTTCGGAGCAGTCTTAATTGATAGTATATAATAGTTGTTATTGTTCGTACATTCGCTTGTTAGTCCCCGATTGGTTTGCCGTTCGCACTCCAATTATATGTACTGTTAAATGACGGCTCCCTTGCGAGCAAGGGTAGTATGGATAGCGCTATTAGAGGTCGGCCAACCTCTCGTTCCCTCGCTCACCGAACGCATATTATTTATTTGTGGGGCTTTGCCGCATAAATTTATTATATATGAGGCGTTAATATGACCCTAGGTGCATTGACTACCAGACTTACCACTTGAAATATGGAAATGTATGTCAACTTATATGATACAAGTCTTATATGGGCGGGACTTGTAACATGGTGAGTTGACAAGACATTTGCAAAACAGACATACTCAAAAATGTTTTCGTATTATTTAAAGACTTTCTGAAAAATGGATTTTATAATATGTAAAAGGACTTTTATTAAAAATGGCTTTTTGTAATACATAAAACCTGTGTACTCACCAACTATTTTCATAGTTGACCATTTTTCTCATGCATTTCAGGTGATCGTCAATAAGCTTGTTTTATGAAGTCTTTTGCATAAAGGAGTCTTCACGTGTCATCTTTGGTCGTCAATTATAAGAAGTTATCTTTTGGAAATCAAGTTTTAAGATTTTATTGCCAATGTCGGCTTGAACAATGTTGTAACATTGTACTATTTTTTAAATTCAAATATGGTGTTGTACTATATCTCTTTTGCGATGTATATTGATTTAGTCGCACCTCGCGTTTCCGCCTCTGGCGGGGTGTGACAGATTGGTATCAGAGCCGAAGGTTATAGAGAATGCCAGTTTTTTCTAAAATAAAAACCTCAACTATAACAAGACTAAAGTTTTTATAAAAACCCCAAACATTGTACGAGTCGATTAGCCCGAGCATTCCATCGTTGTTCCTAAATTATGCATAGCCTGATCAACTATGCACAATTCAGGAAGAATCATGGGATGATTGGGGTAGTTACCTTAGATCATGTTTGGTAGGAGTCAGAGTCTAGGTCACCTGAGAATGCATTTGTCTATGTGTGTGCATCTGCGTTATGTGTTTTCTGCATTTATGACTATGCTGCTAGACATTATATGTGCTAAGATTTTTCCTTTATGACAATATATGAGCTTGAACTTAAGTACTTTGATTTGACTTGGCATGATGTGCATTGAACCCTGTAGTCAGACATGTACCTTTAGCATTAGCCATGCCTTCATTTTTGTCATGTGGCGATCTCGACGTCATGAGCCTTAGTTAGACCTTTAGCCTTCTCACTAATCTGAACCGCCACTATTTATTGAATTTATTGGTTTAAACAATTTCAAACTCGAGCCGAACCTTCAAAAGGCCTCTTACAAAGATGAGAAACCATCTCTTTCTGACAATTGTTTCCTAGCTTGATCTAGTGACACTTCTTGTTTGATGAGTTGCGAAAATCAGGTTAGAGTCAAGTTGTTACCCAACCTACACAACTTAAACACATGACCGGTCAGGTCGACAAGTTATGGGAATTCACCAACTAAGAGTCTTTTGAGGGCAAAGCTCGAGAATGAGAAAGTTCGAACCATGAGAGCGTACACCTGTAGGGCAGACGGACTGAATCTCGAGGACGGGATTCGTTTTAAGGTTGGCAGACTGTGACAATCCGTAAATTTCCCTGCTATTATTTTTAGTCATTTTCATAAATTAGGATTATTTATTTTCTGATCATTATAACTCAAAAACGAGAAGTCATCTCGTTTTTTCCAATGTCCCGGCACCACACGCGTACTGACACCATGATAGTATTGGCACGAAAATTATTTTCTGATTTCAAGAAAATGATAATACCGTATTAATTCACTCGTCAAAACGCTTCCAAAAGTATAAAATTTATAAAATACAAATACCCGAAAAATATTCTACGTAAATAAACATTATCCTATACGGAACAAATTATACAGTACGAGGTACACGTAATACATTTAATAAAAATAATAATAATAAAACTAATAATAAAAATATATCTACTCTACCCTATCTCTATAATACGCCGCCCCCTCCCCCCTCTATTTTGTTTATATTTTCTCTGTTCTTGACTTCTTTAACCAAACTCACGCCTCACATATTCTTGTTCCCTTCCCCATAACTGCTCACTTTACTTTCTTTTTTAGAAACCTACTTTTTCTCTTTTGATGAAATGTCACTCTCCTCCAAACCTCAAAAACCCACTTTTGTTCATTTGCCTAATATGTTGATACATAAGCTTGTGACTCAAAGATGCCCATTTGACTTACCAATTCTTTATCCATAAAGTAAGACCATTAACTTCACATGCTCTCACATAGTCAAACACATATCAAAACTGATCTCCATGTAAAGTCAAGCTAAATTTTGTTCTCTTTCATTTTGGTTAACCATTCTTATCTTCCGACGAAGTGGTTTACGATAAGGTAAGGCTACGTCCAATGTTAAATTTCATTATAAACATTTCCTTGTGTTCCTTGTGTCTTCTCACACACGGGAAAACATACAGCTTCATTTTTTTTATTGCTTCTTCCGGTGAGATTCGGCGAGTTTTGTACGGTTTTACGACGAGGTAAAAATGTGTTTCTTAACCCCCGTTTTTCTCCTCCATGTGTTTTGTATACTGTATTAATCGAGTTTCAATTTATTTTTATGAACCCAACAGTCGTGTTTCATCATTCTCCGACGAACCCTTCATCTTTGTCGACACCCGAGATTCATTGTCGTCTTGTAACGGTATTAAGGTAAAACTTGGTTCCATGTCCTTTAATATATTTTTGGTAGAGACTTCACTAGCTAAATCAGTATTCGAATGGAAATGGGTTAAGTGATTTATCCTACGATTTGAATTATAGAAGATGGTCATATATTTAGTTTAAATAATAAATATTAAATAAAGTAAAAGGAATGGACATGTATCTGTACGTACTCATGCGTTACAAAATGTTGTAATGTGAATTAATTTACAAAATGTATCCCTCAAGTTTACATAATTGGTAGAGCCATTTCTTCCTTTTGGCTCACCACTTTCACACATACTTTCTCCAAGTATTGTACCTCTCTAACCACTGATCCTAAGAGATCCTTCTATGTAGTTTGTCTTTTGTTTTTGTGTGATTCTCTATGTTCCTCTTAAAGGCGAGATCACCACTTCTTGAAGACGAGCAAGCTCAAGTCCATGAGTTGCCATGCTTCGTCATCATCAAGACAATTGAGGTTCTCTTGTTGATAGTTCTTTCTTCCTCCATAGAGATGTTGTGTTGAAGGCATTAGTGAAGGATGCCGAAAGAGTCAAGACGAAAGCATTAGTGAAAGATGTTAAACGTCCGTGTCAAAAATATTAGTGAAGAATGCTAAAGGTGTCAAGACGAAGGCATTAGTGAAAGGTGTTAAGCGGTGTGTCAAAGGCATTAGTGAAGGATGCCTAAGAATCAAATCAAGTGGCATTAGGGAAGAATGCCTAGGTCGTATAATCGATGTGGTGCATCGTTATACATATAAGTATTTGTTTATTTCCAAGGATGGTGATATCCTTGATGGTGTTGTAACAAGGAGTGGATCTCCTTGAGATTAGGTGTTGTGTTGTGATGGGTAGTAGTTCCTCCATAATAATGGAACTAGGTGCTTAGCCTAGTACCTAATAAAGGGTAGGCGACGCTATGATAGGTGTAGTTCACCTTGGAGTGAAAGAACCCGTGGTTAGCCTAGTACCGAGAAAAAGAGTAGGCGGCGTTGTGAAGGCTTCTCCGCCATAAGGAGATTGGTGTCGTGTAGTGTTTACGAACTCTCGAGTAGGTGACTCGGGGAGTGGAGTAGGGCAAGGAAGGTGTCCTTGTAGCCGAACCACTATAAATACTCGTGTCGTGGTTATGTGCTTCTTACTCTTTATCTTTCTGTAAGATATAACTTTTCACATACACATCAAACCATAACACAAGGTGGCGAATAAGTTGGAATTCTAGAGAGAGAAAGTTAGAGGTTTAGGGAACTTAGTGAGAGAAAGTGAAAGATATTATTATGAGCTCCAACTCTACCTTGGAAGGTAGAGAGTATTTATAGTCTTACATAACTCGCCACACTTTGGGTGTGGATCGGGCATACGCTGGGTAAAGACCGTCCATCCTCCACGGTGTTACTTAACTAAATTACTACTTAACTTAAAAGAACTACGACTACGAGCTTTCTAACGATTACATATACTTGAGGTGACCGACTCTTTAATCTTGGAATTTCTAATTCCTAACAATCTCCCTGCGGAGGTCACCTCAATCATGTACCAAAATTACATTGAATACAAATAGATAATACATTAAACATAGTTCTTGCATTCTTGATGTAGTCCTTTGTACTTGAGCTCGTAGTCATTGATTCTTCACAATGCATGATTGGTTATTCCAAGTGGAGGTCTTTATCGATCCATGTGATGATAATTATGAGCCATCATTTGAGATCATCAGCAATCAACAATCTCGAGACATCCATTGTGGTGTTGTGACTTTGGGACCGACATGCTCACATTCGGATCATGATATCTTCTCATCGAGTAGCGGAAGCTTTAGTTGATTCATGATATTGGCGCAGCGAAGCTTGGTGTGAAAATATCGAGTCATTGATGCACTAATCATGATTTCTTTTGAGATGAATGTGTTAAGTGAGCATGCGGTCGTGGATTGACCGCTTCATTACGATCATTTGCAAACGTCGGGCGTACTGCACACAATGCTTAGCAACAAATCGCACGAAAGTGTCTTTGATCACTTCGATGAATTGAGGTACACGCCCACGGTTCCCGCTGATCGATTACAAGCACGCCTGTGATCGGTAGGATTCTAAGAATCTCCTTGACAGGTTTCGCAATGTTCTAGTGTTCTCAAACCGGAACGCCTCAAAGAAGACAACACGGAGTGAGTGAACCAAATAATTTTAAGTCCACCGATTGATGAAAAGAGATTTGAAAAGCAATCGTATTGCTCAATAGAAATTGTTTTGCAATACAACGAAGGTTTTATTGAAAATCAATTATCAATCATAAAATACCTTTTGGTTTGAAAATGAGTACACGATCGATGTGCTAAAGAAAAGAGTTTTAAGCACAAAGACCGGTTTTCAAAGGTATCCGTCAATCCCTAACTCGAACCGAGATTGATTCAAGAAATTGAATCGCCCATTGTTTCTGTTCGGTTGTCACATGGTTGATCCGTATGATAGATCTCACATGCCACCTACCAGAGCTTGTTTGATGTTGGCTCCGAAGGCTTTCCATCTTCATTGTGAATGTGTAAACACATCACTCGGATGTTCGCAATACCACAAGGATAATGCGTGGGACTCAAGATATAATCTCTTTCCACATTGTGTGAAACAGAGTCTTCATTGAAAGTGTCCTAATGAGATTTATTGATGATCTCGTGGCTCTAGACTCAATTTGTGCATATTTGGATCCCGTGTCGAGACTAGGAGAGGGTCTCCTTTTCAATATCAACAATCTCTAAGAGAAAGTCGATAGATAATTTGGTTCCCGTGAGAATGAAACAAGTCCTTTTAAGAGGAACTTGAGTGGTTTGGAAAGTTGAAGTGCAAGGTCACTGGGTCCATGACGTCTTGTCTTCAATACCGATGTTACCATCAAGAGCATATGAAGTGAACCCGGTTTACGCCTAAGGTTGAATTAATGGAGGCTACTTGTTTTCACCCTATTCTCATTCAATTCTTTTAATTCTTCAACCCTTCAAAGCTTACCGAGACTTCATAGCTAGAACCTTGTTGGGTTTATTCCAAGACTAGCTCGCCTTAGTCCGCACTCTTCCCATATCTCATTTTTCTCCTTTTATCATCATACCTAAGGACTTCTACACTTACTAGTGGATTGTCCTCGGTAGATCCCTCCTGCTCTGGCGGATCATGGGAACACATACCTAACCTTATCATCCTTATATCACCGTACATAAAGTAAAGTTGGTCGGTCAATTTGGTATTGTTCATCCGCCAATGGATCCAATTGAAAACCATTTGAAAATCAATTCGTATACTTGTGATATATTATCAAAGCTTTTTGTACCGAATTGTTTTGATATTTTAGAACGAGAACTCCCCTCAACATGTGCATCAAGTATTAAAATGTTTTGCACACGGAGGCGGAGAAAGAATTAACTTCTTTTGATTACCATTTTCTAAAGATATCAACATCACTTCCTCAACAAATCAAGTAGATATAGCAATTCCGGGAAGGATGAGGTTTCCATAAATTTGCTCCCCTCAATATGTGCCTCGAGGTTTGAAAAGAGTTTTGCACATACTAGAGGGAACCCGCACATTGGGATAAATGATCACGTTTTAAATCAAAGGTTTTAAGATAGATGCTCCCCTCAACATGTGCATTGAAAAAAATTGAAATCGTTTGTCACATGTGGGCGGATAGCATGTACATCCTATTATAACCATTTACCTAATTATCGCTTTAAATCCAATTTAAATCACACATTCTCCCGATCACAATTATCAAATCATTTGAAATTTGTGATCTCGTATAGATTTAAATTGATTTGAAAGCTTTTAAGGAGAATTGTGACTTGATTGTGAAAGCGTTTGAACCGATAAGGATCGGATTTAAGACTTTAAACTCCATTTATAAAACATGCATGTATATCTTTTGAAAACAATTTTAATGCCAAATAACTTTTTAATTTAATTGAAATCATTCTCCCCTCAATCAATGACGAGGTTGTTGATTGAGAGATAAGATTTTGACAAATAAGTCCCGATGATTATCAAAATAGAGATTGAGTTATTTTTCAAAGCATTTAGTTTTCAATAGATAGAGTTTATAGAATCGAGCATAAGATTTGAAAACTTGGTAAGATATGGCTCGTTTTTCTTTAAAACCGGTTATTGCACGAAGATGACAATAAACCATTTTTCTCTTTCTCCCAAAAATATTTTTGATTTTTTTTTTTTTTTTTTTTTTTTCAAATTCGAACAATATCTAAAGACCCGTGTCATTCTTTGAATGACAAGACAAAGACCGTAGATATTATCGAATCGAGAGAAAATTGACAAAAGACAATATTTTTGAAGATTTTTTCGAATTTTTCAAATTTTTATGGATTTTGAAGGTTTTATATTTTTCTATTTGATTTTTCGAATAGATATATACAAGAGATAGATGAAGATAGACCTTTACTCCTTGTCTTCCTCCTGAAGACGTTTGAGAGTTTCTGGTTGAAGGCTTTTCAAACCAAGACGTGGAAGAATAAACTCAAAACGTTCTCTTGGAAGAGCTTTGGTGAAGATGTCAGCTAATTGATATTCAGACCTCACAAAATATAGTTCCACCACACCTTTTTCAACTTGTTCTCGATGAAATGATGTCGAATGTCGATATGCTTTGCTCTTGAGTGTTGAACGTTGTTGCATGAGAGAGCAATAGCACTTTTATTATCACAAGACTGTAGGGATTTTGTTGAATTCAAAGCCATAGTCGATAATCGAGATCTCATCCATAAGATTTGAGCACAACAAGATGACATGGCTATGTATTCACCTCAGAGAGGAAATAGAAGTACTCATTTGCTTCTTTGAAGACCACTCACAAGCTTATCACCCAAAACCGAGCACCTCCCGACGTGCTTGACGTGTATCTTGACAACTGCATGATCGGCATCTGCATAGGCCGTTAGTGACATACCGTGTCCTTCGGGTACCATAGTCCCATATTGATGGTTCCTTGGAGATACCGAAGACCCGCTTAATCGCTTCAAGGTGCTTTTTAGTAGGCTTAGCTCTGTATCTAGCACACATGCACACAGAGAACAAAATGTCTCGGTCTACTAGCGGTGAGATACATCGTGATCCAATCATACTCGATATTTTGTTTGGTCAATCATGATCCCGAGAGGTCCTCATCTAGTTTGGTTCGGTCAATCATGGGGGTGTCAATAGGTCACATGAATCAAATCCAAATTTCTTTAAAATCTCTGTTGCATATTTAGATTGATTTATGAAGATGCCTCCGGACTTTGTGAAATTTGTAATCCCAAGAAAATGACATTTGTCCCATCATTGACATTTGAAACTTTGAACTCATTTCATTAGAAAACGATCACATTCCATTGGGTCGGTCGAGGCAAAATAATATCATCAACATAAATTTGAACATGAGTTAAATGTTTGCTGACTTCGGTGAACAATGTAGGATCAATCGCTCCTTTCTTTGAATCCGGTTGAAAGAAGAAACTTTGAGAGTGTATCATACCAAGCCCTTGGAGCTTGCTTTAAACCGTAAAGAGCCTTCTTCAAACGATAAACGTGAGTAGGATGCTCTTGATTCACAAATCCTTCAGTTGGTGACGTAGATGACTTCTTTAAGATCTCCGCTCGTAAATGCCGCCTTTACATCCATCGATATACCACCATGTTCTTACTTGCAAGATTAGCCAAAAGATTCTCGATTGCCTCGATTCGAGCAACCTGGAGCAAATGATTCTTCAAAGTCTATACCTCCTCTTGACGATATCCTTTAGCAACCAATCGAGCC
The DNA here is from genome assembly GCA_022545495.1 of Chrysanthemum lavandulifolium. Taxonomy (NCBI): domain Eukaryota; kingdom Viridiplantae; phylum Streptophyta; class Magnoliopsida; order Asterales; family Asteraceae; genus Chrysanthemum; species Chrysanthemum lavandulifolium. The sequence continues at coordinate 140,953,660 of CM040239.1, forward strand.
TTGTTTTCAACACATCACCATGCTCATCAAGTTTTACTTTGAAGATCCATTTAGAGCTATAATCATAGCACGCCTGGAGCGGTACTAACTCCCATACATCAAGACGATCAAACTCATGAATTTCATCTTGCATAGCATTGAACCGCCTATCTTCATTCATGGCGCTTTAACGTCTTTTGTTCGATCTTAGATAGTACGGAGTTGAAGAAGCACCATAAGGCATCGGTTGCGAGTTGCTTCCGGGTTGATACAGACGAGAGGATTACCAATGATGTTGTCTAATGGATGATCGTGAGTCCATTTTCCGAGGTGTTCATGTGGCATTTGCCGAGGAACCGAGGTAGGCGAGTCGATGTCTCCAAAGAAGATGGTTCTGCGATGATTCGTGAGTAGCAAATATGTTTTCAAATGGAGCATCTTCAGAGTCGCAGGGATTAACTTCATCATTGATGCCGAAACATTTCCATGATGTACATTTGAAGAATGATGATTTGTTGATGAGATCAAGGATCGCAGCAGTGCTTCTTGACTTACGATATTGAAACCGATGGATTGACTTCATTTACCGGAATCAGCATCCTCTGTTGTAGGGATCAAGACTTCATTAGTAGTGGACTCATACAGTTCATCAAACATTGGATCAAACAATTTCTTTACATCATCTTCGATGGAGGTACATATGGTGTTTCTTGAGAGGAGTTTGGAACAAGGGATGAACCAATAGGTCATTATGAAGTGCTGGTCCCGAGTTGGAGTGTCCAGAGCCATTTGACCGGTCACCATCAAACGTAACGTGAATTGTTTCCATGATATTTCGGGTTCTTTTGTTGTAGATTCGGTATCCCTTTTGTTTGGTGCATATCCTACAAATACTCCAATGTCGACTTTAGCTCTAAGTTTGCCCAAGTCTTGACCTCATTAGTTGGATAGCACAAGGCACCAAACACACGAAGGAAAGATAGATTGGGTTTCTGTTGTGGACAAGTTCATATGGAGTTTTTCCATGAATGGTGTGAATCGTGAACGATTTTGTGTAACATGCAAGGCAATTGCTTCACCTGTAGAAACATTGGAACCTTTGAGTAAATCAAGATTGTTCTAGCAACTTCAACAAGAGTACGATTTCGCCTTTCAACTACACCGCTCGTTGAGGGGTTCGTGGCACACTTCTTTGATGGTGATTCCAATGCTTTCATAGAATTCACTAAGTTGTTTGTTGACAAACTCGCCCATTGTCTGCTCGATAATTACGACAGCCTTGTTTAGTCTAACTGCAATGTTTGATGAGTTTGATGATGATATCGAGTTTCATCCTTTGTCCTTAAGAACTTGACCTGTGAATCTAGAATAATCATCAACCACAACTAACACATATTTCTTCCCAAAGATATTCTCGCACCTCATTGGTCCACATAAATCCATATGAATCATATGAAGAACTTCGATGACGAGTTAGAAGGTTTGGGTTTATGGGCATACTTCTGCTTTTTCCCGCTTGGCAAGTCGAACAAAGATGATCCTTTTCATACTTTAGTCTAGGTAAACCTACAACTAAGTCCTTTCGAAAGATCGTTGATGGTGCCGAAGTTCAAGTGATTGAGACGACGATGCCATAACCATGACTTTGTTTTGAAGCCTTGATAACAAGCAGATTGGTGATGCTCTCATCATGTCATCGATAGAGATAGTGTAAAGGTTTGAGCCACGAGTTCCTTTCAACAGTTCCTTTCCATTAAGATCTCTAACAAAGGTGTATGTTTTCTCAAGGCTACTTAGATCGTAATCACGAATTGACCAACGAGAATGTTTATGACCTAAACCTTCCACATAATACACTGGAGATGACACTATCGCCAACAACATAATCTCCATAACCCATAATAGCACCGAAATGATCATTACCAAATCTAATAGTCCCGATGAATTTGCTCACGGTTCATGAGTCGTGACCGGTCTCCAAATATATGCTTGGAATGACTGAGTCCGTGTACCACGTAACGATTTGAACGATCTGCAGTTGAACACGCATAAGAATGGATAATCGATATTTGGGATCCCCATGCAAGAATGGGTTCCATTTGGTTAGTAGCAACAGTTGGACCACCCACATCGAAATAGAAGCATTCATGTCGACAAAGGAAGTAGTGGAATCATTGTGAATAGATGCAATACTAGTGTCTCAGATAGCCTATTTACAAGGTGACCACTTCTTAAGGGAATAGTTCTACCAAGAGGGCATCCATTTTCTAGTGGGCATTATCTCGATTAGTTTTATGACCAATGTGTATCCAATACAAGCCTATTCTCAATAATGTTCTTCCCGGGTTTCCATTGTTTTCTAACTCTCTTTCGCTTTTGCCTTTTAGCCTTTTTAGCATGAATTTTAGCATTAATAACATTAATCGGACAATTAACATCATTAGGCGTAACATTAACATCACATTCATGATTAGAAATGTAATTCAAGCAATCATCGGTACAAGGTTTGCAAATAGTATCAATTCAATTAATTACAAGACGCCTATGGCTAATACTAGAATCAACACGATTCGCTTTATTCGATTCAAACATAAGGTTCCTAGATTGTTCTTCTACTCTCTTCCAAAGGCACATTCTTAGCTTGAGAGGTCCTATTATTCCTTGTATTGTCTTGAGACTTTGACCGCTCCCTTTAATGTCACCGATTACTCCCATAGAGGAATGGGAACATTAGTTTGTTTTACTACTCTTGCACCACATTTAGATGTGCTTGATCCGAACTACATCATGCAGTGCACTAAGGTTCACTTTCTTAATAAGAGAGGTAATTGAGATTAGTACTCCTAGAAGGCACATTTGAGTTCACTTTCCTAGTATTGATGCATCTAAAATCAACTACTCACCGTGCACTACTCCTCACATTCAAACCATTGGGAATCGAGTGCATGTCATGTTTGGCCTTAGGCATTGAGCATGGAATCAAGGGTTAACTCTCACCTAATGTTTTTGGGCATATAGTGATCAAACATTCTAAGATTTCTTGAGATCGTTTGGCATATAGGCATGCATGTCCAATTGCATTATCATGAGGTTTCTCTAGCTTATCCTCTTCAACAATCTCACGCAGTATTCTAAGCAATCCTTAAGGGATGAGAAATATGTTTGAATGGCAAGTTTGTTGTTCCTTAGGTGAGGGGACATATGTCACGATAAAGTAGATTTATTCCCAGTGAACCTTAGAAACAACATTCTCCTCATTGATCATTGGCATTTTCCTTTACCGACTCTTCAAATTCTCAATTTCCTTTTGCAATGAAGTTATTTGTTCGTTGTTTTGTTACGAGTGACTTTAATTGATTCAAACAACTCATTGAAATGACGTTTAACCTTTTCATTCTCTTCTAGAAAACTTTCGCTTTCCTTTTGTAAAACATTTACTAGGTTTTGAAGATGAAACGTTTGAGAATTCGAGAATCTAAAGAGGAGGCATTTGGGAGCCCGCATATTGTTCGTTTGACCCTTTAATTGAGAGATTTGGGCTTTCAACTTTCGATCGTGTTGGTCGAGCTTGAATGCTTCATCACGCTTGTTAATTTGAAAACGCATCAAACTCGGAGCATCCAAGATGTCTTGATATTTGAAGTTTTGACATTTTCTTTGAGATGTTGATATTTTAGTTGTAAATTAAAATACTCAACTTCTAGTTTAGAAAAGTGTTTAACCAACGTGTCGTGATCATCCAGCTCAATTTTCTCGCTTAGTTTAGAATTAGTTTTTCAAGCTCAATGACACGATCATGGGAGACTTTCAGGGCCACAGATAATTCATGAAATTTTGAAGCATTAATGGAGCAATTTGAGCGGTGAAAACACATCTTGAGCAACACATTCAAGAATAAGATTCTCATTTAATGTATGCAAGTTCTTTCTCTCAATCTCATTATATTTTAGTGCACGCTCATAATCACTAACTTCAAGAACCATTGCATCAAATTCCTTTTCCATACCCTTAATATCGCCTTCTACCCCTTTTAAGACTCTCAAAGTGATCTTTTAGAAGTTTAAAGAAAGGCATGACCTCGCTTAAATAACATTCTTTCATTTGTTCAAAACCTCTTTCACCTTCGCTATACCGAATGGAGTGATCCTTTTCTTGCAAGTTTTTCAAAATCAACAAATAGTTGGAATATAACGTATTGGCTAATTAATGTCTTGCTTTTAGTGGCAATTGTTCTAGGTACAAGATGCATAGGTGTATTAGGAGGATACACAGCTGCTCTAGGCATTTTCCCAAGGGAGGGTTTGTTTCTACAATATTTTCGACTTCGCTTATCTAAATCCATTTTCCAAGACTTGTTCGGAGTCAACAAAGTCCGAGGCTTAAACTTGTTTAATGCAATCCAGCTTTTCCTTTTTGTAATCGTGAGGAGAGATAATTATTTTTTCTCTTTGCATTTAGGGTCATCTAGTTTTTGTTCATCCTTTCCCTAGTGACTTCATCGATTTCTTATCTTCCTCAAGGCACTCAACGCAACTAGGTTTCGCTTAGGCTTAAGAATTTCATTACCATCATAAATCACCTTATGAGCATTTCTAGCCTTTTGATTACCTCTGGATTTGGTTCCTCAACAAGGGAATGCTATGCTTATCGCTTAAGACTCGATGTTTGGTGACCATGAAGCGATCTGAATGGTGTTTCCTTGTATGTACAACTTGTTTTCAAGTTTGTTTTCAAAGTTTTCGATTAGAAAAATCTCTTAAGAGCTTTGATTCTTTTACATTAAATTCTTGCTTAAGCATTTTCACGTTTCTTGAAGTTCTTGTTTTGCTTAGTGCTTTTAGAAAGTTTTCTTGCAAAGAATTTAATTCTTGTTTCAATACTTCTTCTAAAATTACTTTTTCTAATTACATGCACGCACTTGGTCATCCATTTCCGCTCACGGTGGTCAACTCAAATTTTGCACGTTGTTCATAAATGGCAACACGCCCTTATAGGCATTTAGTTCGTAGATAATGGAATCATCGGGAGCACATGCGGTGTATTCATCAAAGACATAGTCATTGTTGATCGCATAAGATGCATCACTAGGTACAACTTCACTTTCACTTTGTTTCACGTATTGATCATATGGGACAATATTGATATTACCCGTATTTTCAATATTTGATTCAAAAGTTTCGGTTGGTTGTACTTTGTCATGCATCTGCTGCACATCAACATCATCATATAGCTTTAATACCTCGAGATGAGTTTGTCCTTTGATGGGCCACCTTGTGGTGAAGAAGTGACCTTGGGAGACACCATGGGAGAGATGCTAGCCATAAATATTGTGTGCGATGGGTCCATCATCCACATCGAGTCGTAAGCATCGCATCACCGACTTGAAAGGCATTTTGATGATTGTGACCTATCTCCGAATGGGTCAGCTCATCTACATCTCGCATCATAGGTCTTGGCATTGCCTTCAAGAAGAAATGCTAGCCTCTTCATTCAAAGTAGCACCATTGTCCCGAGCTTGAGCCAAGAACATCTTATCTCTGAAGTATTCGGCATTTGTGGACGCTTTGGAGATGTGCGGTTCCTTACAAAGTGTCCTCACCACCACGCTTAAAGCATTTGATTGGCTTAGCTTGACTGGGTTACCATTCCTTCCTCGATTCGGTTTCCAACATAACCTCTCCCAGCTCCACCTCGTCCTCTGCTCATACCGCCTTTCCGAATTGGTTGCACCACCATCCTTCCATCTTTAATAGTGGCTTGATTATGTGGGTTAGATGCGCTCGAGGTTGTTGTTGGTTTGTGGAAGAGAATTCATGTTTTGACTAATGAGAAGAGCAAGTTGATTAATGATGTTACCCACGTGTGCATCAAGATCGCTTGTTTGAACCGAGGATCGTGGATGAGCTTGTGATTACCATTACCCAAGGGAATGACTTGTGATGCTTTGGTTGTGATTCCAATGTTTGAGTAGAAGCGCTTGAATCATTAGACGAGCTTGTCTCTCCTGGGTTAGTTTTGAACTGATTGAGAATCAATTTTTCAAACATGGCATGTCTTTCATTCTGAAGGAGGAAGGCATAGAGTTGCTCATAGTTTGTGTTCTTCAATCCTTTAGTGAGCTTCACAGCGGTAACAAACTTGTGCCATTCGGGATTCATGTTGTTCACAAATTTTGAGTTCAACTGAATGTTAGGCATAGTCATCTTGATATTCCTCATGTCATTCACTAACTTATGAAATCTCACATAGTACTCATAGACACTCTCATCTGGTTTCATCTTGAAGTGCTCAAATTCATCATAGAGTTGATTCCCTGCCTTCCATAGTTAATTCAACCCCGAGAGAAGCATCTTAACGTTATCCCAAACAACCTTTTGCATCGTTGTTATGATTGATCGCCTTGTAGATGTCTTTAGGAAGACCTTGAAGAACAATGTTTGAAGCCCCGATATCTGCATCGAATCTCTTTTTCTCCTCATTATCAAGCTCATTGTACATCTTAGGTCCATCCATTCCGAGACAGAGTACCATCTTCATTAGTATCAAGTATGTCTCTAGTCGTTTCAACCCGATATGGTCCTTCATCAATGGATTTGAGAATGTTTACTCCATTTTCCTTTCCAAGGCAATACAATCGATTCGCTGAGCCCAAGAGTCGTAGTCGGGCCTCGCAAGCATTGGTGGGCGAGTATCTCGAGCCACCGCTTGAACATCCTCGCAACAGTGGAGATGACAAAGTGGGAACAAATGGAATGTTGGTAGACATGTTAATGCATTATACGGGATTTTATAACTCTATGATCAAACCGGAAATAGATTCTTTCAGGATTTTACTAAATCAAGAGAAAACCATAAACAATCACTCAAGTTGCTAGATGATAAAGTGCTAACTCGCTACCAAATAATGCACTAAGTCGCTAGAAATTAGTGCACTAAGTCGCTAACCCTTAACTCGCTACACGCCTAAGTCGCTAGAGTCCTAAGTCGCCAACGTAAAAGCAAGTCGCTAAGTAGTAACTCGCTCTGCACTAAGTCGCTAGCCAAATTTGTGCGATGATTAGCTACAAGTCGCTAGATATGCAAGTCGCTAAAGAGCAACTCACACTGCACTAAGTCGCTACCACAAGTCGCTAACCGTAGTGGAGATTCCACTACTTGTACTTTAACTCGCTAGCTCTAACTCGCTAGCTTTTATAACTGTAAGTCGCTACAAAACTATGAAGTAAGTCGCTACCAAGAAAACAAGTCCGAGAGCTAAGTCGCTAGCTTGAAAACCAAATAACCTTCACTTTTCAATCCAAAACAACCCAACCAAGATGATTCAAGCTTACCAAATGAAAACCTAAACACTTTTGATGATTCTAAACATAAAAGTACCAACAAAATTCAAACTTTAACACAAGAAATCAACCAAATGATGCAAAAACCACTAAACTTTTCAAACTCAAAACCACCTAAAACCACTATAAATCCAAAGATGTGCAAGATATGATCTAACCATGGCTCTTGATACCAATTGTAAGATATAACTTTTCACATACACATCAAACCATAACACAAGGTGGCGAATAAGTTGGAATTCTAGAGAGAAAGTTAGAGGTTTAGGGAACTTAGTGAGAGAAAGTGAAAGATATTATTATGAGCTCCAACTCTCTACCTTGGAAGGTAGAGAGTATTTATAGTCTTACATAACTCGCCACACTTTGGGTCATGGATCGGGCATACAAAGGGTAAAGACCCGTCTGTCCTCCACGGTGTTACTTAACTAAATTACTACTTAACTTAAAAGAACTACGACTACGAGCTTTCTAACGATTACATATACTTGAGGTGACCGACTCTTTAATACTGGGAATTTCTAATTCCTAACACTTTCATTACACTTTTATATATCTATCTATCAACGTCAAACATAAACAACCAAATAGATTGACATAAGTCGCTCTAAATGTATTAAAACAAAGTTTTAATCGGTAAAACTATTCAACCCCCCCTTCTAGTTTTCCACAATTGGCATCAGAGCTTCGTTACTAAGTTTCTTAGAGTATGTTGTACTTTAAAAACTTGATACGATCCGTGTATGTTTGAAAACTACAAAGAATGATTTTTGTAAAGTCATATTTTAAAAATCATTATAATGTTTATTGTTGGACAATGATAGAATGTTCTAACATTTTCCTTGTTTAGTATTGTCCTTCTCACAACATGAATCTGGAGATTCTAAGAAGATCATAAAGCATTTCATCTAAATACTTCTTTTCTTAAAAGGAATATTTAGCAAAGTATTATCCTTCTCACAACATGAATCTGGAGATTCCAAGAAGATCACAAAGCATTTCATCTAAATACTTCTTTTCTTAAAAAGAATATTTAGCAAATGTATGATCGCTAATAATTTACTTTTGATTTTATTATTGTTAAAATCTTAGTTACATGATTTATATCTATTAGTAATTACTTAAGTAGTTATCTATATTAAAGTCATCATCAAGAATAGTATTCTTCGACTAATTTGTATAGACTACACTACCAACTCGTAATAATGATATCTTGGTTATTCGACAGCCTCATCATTATTCATCACAAAGGGCTTATTGACACCTCATCTATGTCAATAAATATCCATGTGAAACTTCTTATATTATGATAAAATGGGATTTTATTATAATGTTTGAAAACTTCCAAGAATTATGACTAATTCTTAAAAGGGAACCACGTCTAATAGAATAGTATTAAATCTTCAAAACCTCAAATCACAAGTTTTAGAGCCTTAACATCAAAACACTAGATGTTTAGAACCCCAAACCAAAGTTATCAAGGAATGTTTGAGTGATTTTTGTTGTCATGCCGGATCCTGCGCTTACACTAGCTTCGGATCCCAAATGAGAGGATCCGCGGGATCCGTGCAATGTAAGACAGTATAAGTTAAAGAATGATCACCGTGGATATTCCACAATTATATTCACCTCAAAGACTCACTAACAAGAACTCGCCATCGTTCAAAGGAGCAATTTGATCATTTCTCTCAAGCTTAACAATCACTTGTGTAAGTATAATCTTCATTACATTGTTAATTTAATTCCTTGATTTCTAGGATTACAATTTCTTCATCTTTAAGAGTTGGGTTCAAATGGGTTTATCATAATTTGTCACCACAATGATTTCTAAGATAATCTAAATCAAAGAATTAACATTGTTAATACAAATTAAACATATTTCTTGAATTCAACAAAGATGATGAGAGCAAAATTGTGATCAAACCCTCTAGGTTACTATTCACAATTAACACCACATTGTGGTTGTATTGTTTATGAACAATCATGCCAAGCAACAAGATTACCAAGACACTGCTCACTACATACCCATGTACCATAGGAAATATGGACTAAGTCCGGACGATAGGAAAGCCTTTAAGATGCTTGAAAGGAGACTCTTTCACGAAGGTAGAGTTGTTGAACCTTCATTTCTTGCCAATACCGACATAAGGGAAGTTTTTGGAACTATTGGGTTTGATTGCCTATTGGACATAGACGAACAAATTTGCCCGGTCTTTGTACTTGCTTTCTACAAGACCATGAGAATAGTTAGAAATGAAGATGGGTCCATCTCGATCATTTTCACCATCAATGAGCAAGAGTTTAGTCTTTCACTTGTAGAGTTTGGAAGAATTATAGGGGTTCCATACCAAGGGGTTTGCATGTACTCCAATGAATGGTCTTTGGAAGAACTACACTCAATGGTTGATCATCATGCTATCTACCACTCCATGATCCCGGAAGCAACCACGGTAAGGGACACCGTGTTCATGCCAAGAGCATCACCATCTAGAGTCACTAGGAACTCGAAGGTGATCTATAGGGATCCTTTCCAAATGGAACTTTCGGAGATGTATGCATTGTATAGGAAATGGGAGAATGTGGTGAGGGAGAATGTGGTGTGTCTAGTTGGAAACAAGGATCACCCCAACGCTTGTCTAAGCTTCATGATCTATTGCCTAGTGACCGAGACTCGCTTCAACGTTGCTTACTACATGATCAAAAGAATGGAAAGTGTAAGAAGCATGGACAAAATGGTACTCCGTGCACGCAATGCTCCTAACCCGCCTTGCTAAATTCATCTTTGCATTAGATCCTTCTCAAAGAATCCTATGATCATAGCTTTTGCAACAAAGTTATGGTACCATTAACCGATGGTAGAACAACAAGGTTTATGGTGGAAGGAGAGAGGCCTCACCCACCCACCTGGATTCCTCGGATGAAAGGGAGACAAGGAGGAGGTGAAGGAAGTCGTAGCAACCCACTCGAAATACCGATCTTGACCCTTGGACTACATTAACCAATTTCCAAACATTCCTAATGAATCACCCGAATGGCAACAAACCAAGGGATTCTTCGAGTGCTTCCCCAATTTCTTGAGGAAGAAGAAGTGAAGATGGTATGATAAAGAGTGGAGGACGAGTGAGGACGTAAAGGAGAAAAGAAATGAGGTAAGGTCATAGACCTAAATTTGTGAAGAACAATTTCAAAAAATGGGTTGTAACACTTAAACAATGATTATGTAGAATAGTGTAGTAGGTAGATCTTGCCATATCTTGGCACTAAACAATCGTAACTTAGGAACTTGTAGAATGAGATTTTACGACTCCTTGAAAATATTCAGTGGTCGTAAATCCACTCATTTTAGGACCTTTTAACTCTCCTACTTTGCTATGACTTATATTTGTTGTGTTCTTGCATTTAGTTCCTATAGAAACAACTAGAGAAGCACTTACTAAAAGTGCAAAGTTGCACATTTGTCGAAAGACTTCTCGATCCGCAGAGGCGATCCCAAAGATTGAACTAGCTTGATCCCTCCCGAAGGGGAACCGGGATCCGTGACCACCGATAAGCAATTCAGACTTGCTTACATCAAAATACCTTACTAGATCACCTCACACTAGTCAAACATAAGATACTAGAGCCAACTAAGTCTTCCTCAAATAGTTGAAAGCCCCACACTCATCCATGGCTTACCTAGGATATATTTGAAAGTGTTTTTGATTTATCAACTCATCAAAACTCACCATAATTCCGCTCCAACGCTCACACATTATTTTCCACATCTCATAACACTTAGTTTGGTATATCCATCAATTTTAGCAAATTGATCTTAATCACTTTTTGACTCAAAATTAGGCTTAAAACTAGTTTTTTATTTATTTTTTATTTTTAAAGATTTTAGTAAATTTTTCTTAAGTCATCATCTGACTTCTAGAACTAATTACCACCATTTCTTCATATCAAATTAAATGGTATCCTTGTCAAAACACATAGTGAGACTACTTAAATTCAATTGTCTTACCCAAAACCATCATTAAGCACCATCACTCATTATGGTTGAGCACTTAAGATATCCAACAGTTAAAAACTTCAAGTTTAAGTCAAAACCTCGAAATCCATAGATAATAAACCTTACAAAAGCATAATCATTTCACCTAGAACTCGGCTTGACACCCGGATCCCTAGTCTTTAACCGACGGATCCTCACGAGAGGGATCCGTAGAGATCGCAGTAGCTAAAGCCTTAATCGCCTTCCATATTCAATTTTAAGTCACCTTTGGTTATCTAACCACTTTTAGCCTTCATTTATTGTTGGAATCGCTCCTAACTCGTAAATGGAACGACATTGACAGGATTACATTTTCTATCCTTGTTAGCTAAAACACATGGGCTTGTTATGTCATATAGCCATAGTTGTAAGTGTTTAGCTATAAATACCCTCCTAGACTTTCCTATGAGGGTGAGATTCTTAGTGTAAGCTTCACCTTTCAATAATAATACACACACTAGTTTTTCCCTTCTCTATAGTTTCTCTCTCTAACTTGAAGATGGTGTTCTTCCATCTTCCAAGACCTCCCGATTTACCAAATCACCCAAATATACGATCCTAACATTGGTATCAAGAGCAAGGTCGGTTTTGTATCATTGGTTGTTTTTTGGTGATTTTATCTTGTCAAAATCTTGTATAAAAATCTGTTTTTTTTAACAAAGTTGTTAACTTTTAACATTATTTTAGTGTTTAACAGTTTTTTATGGGTTAGAAAAAAAGTAAAGGTCAAAAACTGTTTTGCACAACATTTGTATTATATTTGTTACACTCGTATACGTTTTGTCTCATTTCTCGTGAAATTTTTGATTGTTTCTGGTCAAGTCCTCGTGGTCAAAGTGGGTCAATATATGTATTTTTCTGGGTTACTTGCAAGCTGAACAGATTCTTTGGTCGGAAAACTCGCCAGAGCAAAAAAGTCAACAAGTCAAAACCCTTGTTTTTTACGCCTAAGCATCTTCAGACATGTTACGAGTAACTTGGAAAGTTACTCGTAAGGACCTCTTGTTTATGCGTAACATAACGAGTAAAATCGTTTTACGCATAAGGTTTGAAATTTACGCATAAGCGTTTGGCTTACGCCTAAGAAACCCTACGCGTAAGGTCTTACGCGTAAGCCGTCTTTACGCCTAAGGTTCTTTGTTTACGCGTAAAGTTTTTAGACCAAGAAAAAGTTACGTATAAGAACAGAAATAGGAGATGAAGAAAGAAGACTCTCGACCTTAACGAAACCAAAATACCAATCTCTACTCTTTTATGTGACTTCAGTCTAGACATCATTAGTCAATTTCAAAACTGAAAAAAAATAATAATAATAACAACTGATGTTCTATCGACTTAATCACAGCCATCAACCACTCGACCAAACCCTATAAACCAACTCCAACAATCTATCCTATATCCCATCTCCAAACATATTCCAATCGAAACAAACAAAACATTGTTTACATTTAAATAATCTCGATTTCTTTTCGTGGTACTCATCGAAATATCAACCACCTTCAAGGGTCTAAACTCACGAAAAGAACTTCATCACTAATTTTATTTGAAGCCTTGCTTCATTATGAATATTCGAAACAAAAAGAATAGAGTTATAACAATTTTGTTATACTCTTTTTCTTCAGATCGCTTAAAATCAACTCAAGACAACAATTAATTAAAGCCTACCTGAGACCCATTATTAGATCTTGATGCCACGTTAATTTTTCTTGATATGTTTACTACAAAAACGAAGAACATCAAGTACGGCTGAGTTTGTTAGAAGTTTTTGTTGATTGATTCATTCATGATTTTGTTTTGATAGTGATGAAATAAGATCAGTGTATTGGTTTTGATTGGGAGATGTGAGAGTTGATCTGTTTGGTGGCGTCACAATATGTGTTTTAGGTCAAATGATAAGAAAACGATTTAGGGCAATTTTATAAACGGATATTTTCAATTGAATCGGATCTTAGGTTGTGAACCAGATATATCATATTCCTTCTTGTTGGGTTGGATTGCTTATTGGGTCGAAGTTGTTATCCAGACTTAATCGTGGGCTGCAAAGAAATAATAGATTGATCCTTGTGCCTAAAATGGGATGAAATACGTTATCACTCAAAATGTTAACTTATTGCAATCTAAGGTGGACCCGAATTTAATTAAGTTAATGGACTGAAATGCTTTTTATTATCAAAATGCATTTTAATTATTGGCAAAAGGAGGGTATTTTGGTCATCACAAATTTTCACGGGGATACATTTTGACAAGATCGAAACCATTATGAAAATTCATTTTAAAGCCGTTAATGAAGGCTAATTTTGGGCAATTAACCGTAAAATGTAACTACGGCGTAAATTCTTTATTATTGATTTGAGGTTGAAGTGGGATATCACGGGTGCGTGTACTTAGTATCTGAAGATATCGGGGTTGGTTGGATGCATGATTCTTTGAGATCCTTGTTCGAGCTTTAACCGTTACAAATGACAAAGACTTGAGTTGTCTAGTTGTACCTGATGTAAAGAGTTACGTTGTTGTGCTCACAGCGTATAACTATCACTTTTAAGGAGTTACGTTGTTGTGCTCAAGTGTCACACTAAGGTGTGGATAATTTGAGAAACTTTAAGTTTACCTTTTTTTTTTATGGTGTTAAGAAAAAAAGGGTTCTTCGTCTGACAATAGTGCAAGTTTAAGTCACAAGTTCGGGTTATACTACTTCGCCTCAAGTTCATCATATTGGGTTTTTCCATTAGTAGTCACTACAAAAGTCCGTAGAATGATAAATTGGGTCGTAAAGAGTTAGTGAGAAGAGTATACACGAGTAGAGAAGTCTTATCGAGAATTGATTCTCACAAGATATTTATGGTACTTCACAATTGTTCGATTAATTGGACATACATGGTTTATTGTCTTCAATTCATCATAAACATACGTGGTGTATGATTCGATTCATTGAAAACATCGGGGGGAAGAGAGTGTAGGTGGTCATTGCTTCCTTTGATGTTTTTGGATTTTTTTCGAAAACCCGTTTCCCTTCATGAATTTCTTCAATCAGGGGGAAGAAATGAGACGATCTGTGGTGCAAATTTCTCAATTTGGTGTTATCGTCTCACTTTCACAGAGTTATCGTGCGTGAAGTTACCTAAATATGATGTTATGATGCCTTACACACGGTTACTTTATCGAGTAATTGCATATTCACAAGTAACTATTATTCCGATAGACCGCAACATTCAGGGGGAAGTCGTTTCATCTCGTCTTTCACGGATTGTTTGGTGTGAAGCATCTACATATGTGAGAAGATCTTGTTGGTTTCTTGCATGCTACCCCCAAACGAATTTTCTGTAATAAGTCAGATTTACCTTGTGTGGTTTACGGCTCATCTACAAATTCCGTTGCGTAGTAAAAACTTCAACAGTTAGAAGAAATGTTCACTACATCAAAGTTTTGAATCATGAAGACGGATGTCATTTGGGAAGTCGACTAAACTTCGCCAAAAGGAGTGTACGGAGAAGTGCTAAAGACATGCGACATGAATTGGGGGGAAGTTAATCAAATTTATGCATATTACATCATTTTCCTACAAGTGAAGAAAACGGTTCTCAAGTCGAGGTACAAGAAGAAGACAAAGAGTGTAAACTTTCATCATCCTCAGCACCTGAAGAGCTTATGAAGACCTTTCTTTATTTTTTTCTATATTTGTAGTAAATGTTGTAAGTAATCCCTTATGTTGTCCCATTGGGGGAAGATTGTTGGAATCGCTCCTAACTCGTAAATGGAACGACATTGACAGGATTACATTTTCTATCCTTGTTAGCTAAAACACATGGGCTTGTTATGTCATATAGCCATAGTTGTAAGTGTTTAGCCATAAATACCCTCCTAGACTTTCCTAGGAGGGTGAGATTTTTAGTGTAAGCTTCACCTTTCAATAATAATACACACACTAGTTTTTCCCTTCTCTTTAGTTTCTCTCTCTAACTTGAAGATGGTGTTCTTCCATCTTCCAAGACCTTTCGATTCACCAAATCACCCAGATATACGATCCTAACATTTATTATCTTCCTAGAGCTGATCAATATCCTAAGTGCATGCTTAACCCTCTTAGTGGCCAAGAATTTAATTTCCTAATTCAAATTATCCTTTATAAACCAAACAACCTTAGAGTTAAGGCACCACTCTCACTTACCTCTCTAAAATCAAGAACTAGAAGTTTATATTAGCATCATCATCACTATGACTAAGGCTCTTAGCAATAACTCTTCAACCATAGGATCATCCAAAAGAAAGGGTCAAATGATCCATGAAATCTCATCCAATCAAACATCTCCCATTAGATAATAATGCTAGAATCCCACCTCATCAAACTCATCCAACAAGTGCTAAGAGAACCGCAAGGATTAGCATCAAACCTTTCATACTAGAAAAAGGATCATCTAGTTCAAAACCAAACATGGATAGTTCTAGCAAGCCGTCAAAACCCTCATTCCTTGAGCATGGACTACACCCCTTGAATGAGCCTCTTCCTCACCCAAACATCTACTCGTTGGATCATTCGCAACCAAGAGCCACTCACTCACCCACCTTTTCATTGAATAAGGAACTACTAACAACACCAACTAGTCCATCATGGGAGACAAGGAACAACCTTGATCATATGGAAGAATTTCCATTACCACCCTCATTCTTAGAACCTCATCCCACTTCTCAAAATGAAGACCCACAATCACACATAGAGCCCCCTCAAAATATCCATTTCCCTCCGGTTCCAAACCAAGACAATAATTGTCCAAATTGTCTAATCACTCAAGGACTTGTTCAAGAAGCACGAAATGAGATACATTTCATGTTTAATCATCTTCTTGCAAAGTTGGATCAAATCAACAAGTCCACTCATCCCTAGACTCAAGCACATTGTCGCGTTTTAAGTCTAGTAACTAGTTAGTATTAGTAGTATTTGTATGGCTAGCTCATTCTCTTAGTTTTAGAGATTTGCTTGATTATCTCTTGTTTTTTATTGAATGAATACTTATATGCCATGACTACTTTATGAGTTGTGCTTGCTACATTGTACACATATCCCACCTCTTCGTTAGCATTGTTTGGCATATGTTCATTGATGAAGAAACTGTCACCAGACAGCCGGATCCCCAGAAATGGCCTAGACGGATCCCTACATAAAGGGAATTGTGGGATCCGTGGTCCAGAAGCACAAATTACTACTAACTTGACTCTTATTTCCAGGAAATTATGCACTATACTCTTGTTTTCTAACCTTTATTTTGTAGATTTTCAAAATACACATGAAGATTTTGACACCATAAAGCTAGGGGGCTTTGTGTCAAACCATACATTGCAAATCCATTTGCAACTTGATCCTTATTTGGATTATTCTTCATGACACCCCATTGCAAAGTTACAATCTTCAAGGGGGAGCATTTTTCGTCACAAGGACGAACCAATTGCAAACATAATTGCAATAAATTAGCTCACTTATTTTTATGTACTTGACACCCTCACAAAGGGATAGACTCGTCAAGGGGGAGTTAAGACGAGAACCATTCCCGTCACTTACTCACTTTACTTCTTTTCTTTTTACATATTTTTCTTAAAACTTTGTGTTTGTTTCTTTTCGACGCTCTTTTTGTTTCGACAAAAAGGGGGAGAAGAGAGTAAAAAATCAAATTCAAACTTTTACGAATTTTAGTTTTTCCTTAAAATAATTTTATGTTTTGTCATCAACAAAAGGGAGATTGTTAATACAAATAAGCCGTAAAATGTTTATTTATATTTTACGATCTTCAATGTTTTGTCGATAACAAACTTAAAATTATTTTAACTAAACAAATAAAATAAATAAACTGCTTGAGCCAATAGTTTTCCAACACACTTACGTTTCACATAAAACAATAAAACAAGTATGAGTGATTTTATGATTTAGAGATACATATGTACAACAACTAGTGTTTACATATTGAGCTAACATACTTAACTAAGTATATACTAAAATGGGTAAAAACAAGTATATACTAAAATGGGTAAAAACTAACAAATGTTATTGACCCATAACCCATGATTTTGTCCAAACCACTTAACTAGGTTCATTGTATTCTAGAGATACATTGTATCTAGAAAGAAACCCATGGATCAACCCATAACCCATGACCCATGACCCATAATCAAAAATACCCATGGGCAAAGAGGAGAGTCCTACGGATCCCTAGCTTTACGCTAGCCGGATCCCTTGTGGGAGGGATCCGTGGGATCCGGGGAACAGTGAACTTTCTCCTTTATAAATAGTGAGCCATTTCTTCCTTTTGGCTCACCACTTTCACACATACTTTCTCCAAGTATTGTACCTCTCTAACCACTGATCCTAAGAGATCCTTCTATGTAGTTTGTCTTTTGTTTTTGTGTGATTCTCTAGGTTCCTCTTAAAGGCGAGATCACCACTTCTTGAAGACGAGCAAGCTTAAGTCCATGAGTTGCCATGCTTCGTCATCATCAAGACAACTGAGGTTCTCTTGTTGATAGTTCTTTCTTCCTCCGTGGAGATGTTGTGTTGAAAGCATTAGTGAAGGATGCCGAAAGAGTCAAGACGAAAGCATTAGTGAAAGATGCTAAACGTCCGTGTCAAAAGCATTAGTGAAGAATGCTAAAGGTTTCAAGATGAAGGCATTAGTGAAAGGTGCTAAGCGTTGTGTCAAAGGAATTAGTGAAGGATGCCTAAGAATCAAATCAAGTGGCATTAGGGAAGAATGCCTAGGTCGTATAATCGATGAGGTGCATCGTTATACATATAAGTATTTGTTTATTTCCAAGGATGGTGATATCCTTGATGGTGTTGTAACAAGGAGTGGATCTCCTTGAGATTATGTAAGATATAGGATTTCACAAACACACTAAACCATAATCACAATGGGGCGTTCAAGTATGTTTAGAGAGAGAAAGTTCTAGAGAGAGAAAGAGCGTAGAGTTAGGAACTATGTGAAACAAAGAAAATTGGTATTGAGCTCAACCCTCTACCTTGGGAGGTAGAGGTATTTATAGTGTCTTACAAATAACGCCACCCACGGGTCATGGATCGGGCATACTGAGGTTAAGACCCGTCCGTCTCCACGGTGTTACTTAACATATTACTTACTAACATAACATGACTACGACTACGAGCTTTCTATCGAATACATATACTTGAGGTGACCGACTTTTAACGACATAATTTTCTAATTCCTAACAATCTCCCCAAGGAGGTCACCTCAATTTACAATGAATACAAACAGATATTACATTAGATTGTTCTAGGATTCTTGATTAAGTTCTTTGCTCAAGAGCTCGTAGTCATTGATTCTTCATGTTCCGCATGTTTGGATAATTTCAAGTGGAGGTCTTTAAGCGATCCACGTGATGATAAGTTATGAGCGAATGAGATCATCGGCAAATAAAAATCTCGACTCTACCTTTGTGGTGTTGGTATTATGTGATGTTGTGACATTTGGACCGACATGCTCACATTACGGATCATGATATATTCTTATCGTAGTAGCGTACGCTTTTCTTTGGATTATGATATTTGCAAAAAGACATAGCGAAGCATGGAGTGAAAGTATTAGAGTCGTTGAAGCACTTATCATGATTTCTTTTGAGATGAATGAGTAGTGTGAGCATGCGGCTATGGATTGACCGCTTCATTCGGATCATTAGAACGTCGGGCGCACGCATACAACAGTTAGCAATAAAGTGCATGAAAGTGTCTTTGATCACTTTCGTTGAATTAGGTACACGCCCACGGTTCCTCGTTGATCGCGACAAGTACCTTTCGTGATCGGTATAATTCAAGAATTTCCTTGATGTGGTTTCGTAATGCTCTAGTTGTTCTCAAACCGTAACGTCTCAAAGAAGACAACACGGAGTGAGTGAACCAAATAATTGAGATTCACCGATTGATGAAAAGATTTGAAAACAATCGTGTATCGCTTAATAGAAATTGTTTTAGCAACACAACGAAGGTTTTAATGAAAATCAATTATCAATCATAAACACCTTTTATTTTGAAATATTAGTACACGATCGATGTGCTAAAGAAAAGAGTTTTAAGCACAAAGACCGGTTTTTCAAAGGAATCCGCCAATCCATAACTCGAACCGAGATTGATTCAAAAGATTGAATCGCCCATTGTTTCTGTCGGTTGTCACATGGTTGATCTATTGGATAGATCTCACATGCCACCCACTAGGAGCTTGTTTGATGTTGGCTCCGAAGGCTTTCCATCTTCATTGTGAATATGATTGCATATCACTCAGATGTTCTGGCAATACCACAAGGATAATGCGTAGGACTCATAAGATATAATCTCTCTTTCCACATTGTGTGAAATAGAGAGTCTTCATTGACAGTGTCCTAATGAGATTTATTTGATGATCTCGTGGCTCTAGACTCAATTGTGCATAATTTGGTTCCTATGACGGAGACTAGGGATAGGGTCTCCTTCTTCAATATCAACAAACTCTAAGAGAAATTCGATAGATAATGTCGGTTCCCCGTGAGAATGAAACAAGTCCTTTTAAGAGGAACTTAAGTAGCTTGGGAAATTGTAGTGCAGTTCGTCACTGGGTCCATGACGTCTTGTCTTCAATACTGGTGTTACCTTGGTAACCACTAGTAGCATATGAATTGAACCCGGTTTCTGCCCTAAGGTTGAATTATTGGAGGGCTATTTCTTTCACCCTTTTCTCATTCCAATTCTTTTCATTCTTCAC
This sequence comes from Chrysanthemum lavandulifolium, assembly GCA_022545495.1. NCBI lineage: Eukaryota > Viridiplantae > Streptophyta > Magnoliopsida > Asterales > Asteraceae > Chrysanthemum > Chrysanthemum lavandulifolium. The sequence goes on from CM040239.1 coordinate 140,973,738, forward strand.
CTTTCAAGCTTACCGAGACTTCATTACTAGAACCTTGTTGGGTTTATTCCAAGACTAGCCCGCCTCATCCGCACTCTTCCCATTTCTCACTTTTCTCCTTTTTTCAATATACATAAGGACTTCTACACTATCTAGTGGATTGTCCTCGGTAGATCCCTCCGGTTACGCGGATCGTGGAACAAATACCTAACCTAACCATCCTTATAGCACCATGCCTAAAGTAAAGTTGGTCAATCTATGTGGTATTGTTCATCTGCCATTGGTACCAGTTGAAAACTATTTTAAAATCAATCCAAATACTTGTGATATATTATCAAAGCATTTTGTACCTGAATTGTTTTTGATATTTTTAGAACAAGAGCTCCCCCTTAACATGTGCATCAAGCATCATTTTATAATAGAAATAATTTTCATCTTTGAGGGGTTGGCTTGCATTTAAGAGTAGTTATTTAAAGAATGTGGTTTTCAAAATAGTTGCTCCCCTTGAATATGTGCATAGAAATTTGAAAATGTTTTGCACATATTAGGAAAAGACCGCATTGAAATAAATTGATTTCGTTTCAAATCTTTGTGGTTTAAGAGATGCTCCCCTCAACATGTGCATGGAAAATTTGAAATCGTTTGGCACATATGGGAAGGAGAGCTTGTAAATCCTTATAAAGCCATGTATCGAATTATCAGTTTTAATCCAATTTAAATCACAAATTATCCCCCGATCACAATTATCAAATCATTTGAGATTTGTGATCTCTGTAGATTTAAATTGATTTTGAAAGCTTTTAAGGAGAATTGTGACTTGATTATGAAAACGTTTTAACTGATAAGGATGGGATTTTGAGACTTTAAACTCCATTGATTAAACATACATGATTATCTTTTGAAAACAATTGAATGACAAATACCCTTTTGATTTCATTGAAATCATTCTCCCCCTCAATCAATGACATAAGTTGTTGATTGAGAGATAGAAATTTTGACAAACGTTAAGTCCAGATGACTTTCAAAAATAGAGTTCGAGTTATTTTTCAAAGCAATTAGTTTTCATTAGATGGCAAGTATTTTTAAGAAGAATCATTAGACGAAAAAATATTTGGAAGGATAAACATTTGTCTTGTTGATGACAAACATTTGTTTTAAGAATCGAGCATGAGATTTGAGAAATAAGATAAAGCATGGCTCGTTCTTTACTTTTTAAAACGGGTTACCGCTGAAATGACAATAAACCAACATTTTTCTCCGCTTTTTTTTTTTTTTTTTTTTTTTTTAACAAAACTATGTGATTCAAGAACATCTAAAACCCGTGACATTCTTTGAATGTCAACACAAAGTCCGTAGATGATATCGAATAAGGAAAAATATGACAAAATAACAATATTTTTTTTTGGATTTTAGAGAATTTAATATTTTTATATTTTCTTTTTGAGGGTTTTTCAAGTTTTGTATTTTGCTTTTTGAATAAATATATACAAGAGATAGATGAATAAAGACCTTTACTCCTCGTCTTCCTCTTGAAGACGCTTGAGTGTTTCCGGTTGAAGACACATTAGACCAAGACGGGAAGGATAAACTCAAAACGTTCTCTAGGAAGAGCTTTGGTGAAGATGTGCGCTAATTGGTATTCAAGCTCACAAAATAGAGTTCCACCACACCTTTTCCACTTGTTCCCTAATGAAATGATGTCGAATGTCGATATGCTTTGCTCTCGAGTGTTGTCGTTGTTGCATGAGAGAGCGGTAGCACTTTATTATCACAAGATGAGGGATTTTGTTGAATTCAAAGCCATAGTCGGTTAATTGAGATCTCATCCATAGGATTTGAGCACAACAGATGACATGGCTATGTATTCAACCTCTGTAGAGGAGATAGAAGTACTCATTTGCTTTTTGACGACTTGCTCACAAGCTTATCACCCAAAACCGAGCACCTCCACGCATTTCGACGAGTATCTTGACACCTGCATGATCTGTGATCCGCATATGTCGTTAGTGACATACGGTGTCCTTCTGATACCAAAGTCCCATGTTGATGGTTCCTTGAGGTACCGAAGACCCGTTTAACCGCTTCAAGGTGATTTTTGGTAGGCTTAGCACGTATCTAGCACACATGCATACAAATGAATGAATATGAGGTCTCCTGGTGCATGAGGTACATCGTGATCCAATCATACTCACGATATTTCGCTTGGTCTACCATGATCCCCGAGTGGTCCTCATCCGCTTAAGTACGCTCAATCATGGGAGTGTCAACAGGTCACAAGAATCAAATCCAAATTTCTTTAAAATCTCATTTGATATTTAGATTGATTTATAAAATGCCTCCGGGACTTTGTGAAATTTGTAATCCCAAGAAAATGACATTTGTCCCATCATTGACATTTGAAATTTGGAACCCATTTCATTTGAAAAGCAATCACATTCATTGGGGTCATCGAGGCAAAGATGATATCATCAACATATATTTGAACGTGAATTAAATGTTTGCACGACTTCACGGTGAACAATGTTGGATCAATCGCTCCTTTGTTTGAATCCAATATATAGAAGAAACTTTGATAGCGTATCATATCATGCCCTTGGAGCTTGCTTCAAGCCGTAAAAGCCTTCTTCAGCGATAGACATGAGTAGGATGCTCGATTCACAAAACCTTCCGTTGGCTAACGATACGACTTCTTTAAGATCTCCGTTAAGAAAAGCCGTCTTTACATCCATCCGATAGACAATCATATTCTTACTTGAAGCATTAGCCGTGAAGATTCGATCGCCTCGATGCGTGCCACGTGAGCAAATGATTCTTCAAAGTCAATACCTTCCTCCCGACGGTATCCTTTTGCAACCAATCTAGCCTTGTTCGTAATACATCGCCATGCTTATCAAGCTTTACTTTGAAGATCCACTTTAGAGCAATGATCATAGCAAAATCTGGAGCGGTACTAATTCCCATACATCAAGTCGATCAAACTCATGAATTTCTTCTTGCATGGCATTGAACCATTGCCTTCATTCATGGCGCTTTAACATCTTTTGGTTCGACCTTAGAGAGTACGGAGTTGAAGAAGTACCATAAGGCATCGGTTGCAAGTTGTTTCCGTGTTGATACTGGACGAGAGGGGTTTCCAATGATGTTGTCCAATGGATGATCATGTGTCCATTTCCTAAGGTGTTCATGTGGTTGTTGTTAAGGAACTGAAGTAGGCGAGTCGATTTCTCCTGATGAAGATGGTTCTGATGATGATTCATGAGCAAATATATTTTCAAACGGAGCATCTTCAGGAGTAGCAAAGGGATTTTCTCCATAACTGGTACCAGAAACATTTCCATGATGTACACTCGATGATTGATGATTTGTTGATGAGATAGAGTGATCAGCAGCAAACGCTTCTTGACTTAGCGTCATAGAAACTGAAGGATTAACTTCATTGACAGGGATAGAAGCAGCCTCTGATGATGGAATTGATAGATCCTTTGGGGTTGGCTCATAGTGTTCATCAAACATTGGATCGAACAGTTTCTTCAAGTCATCTTTTGAAGGAGGTACATAAGGAGTTGCTGGCGAGGAGTCGAAAATAAGAGTAGAACTAATAGGACTACATGATGATGTGGGTCCAGAACTGGGTTGTCCTGGAGCCATAGGACCGGTCAGCTCATCGAACGTAACGTGAATTGTTTCCATGATATTTCGGGTTCTTTTGTTGTAGATTCGGTATCCCTTTTTGTTTGGTGCATATCCTACAAATACTCCAATGTCCGCTTTAGCTTTAAGTTTGCCTAAGTCTTGACCCTCATTAGTTGGATAACACAGTGCACCAAACACACGAAGGAATGAGAGATTAGGTTTTCTATTGTGGATAAGTTCATACGGAGTTTTTCCATGAGCAAGTGTGAATTAGGATCGATTTGAGTGTAGCATGCGGTGGCAATGGCTTCAGAGCATAGAAACATTGGAACCTTTGAGTAAATCGGATTGTTCTTACGGCTTCCACAAGAGTTCGATTTGCCTCTTTCAACTACATGCTACGCTGAGGAGTTCGTGGAACACTTCTTTGATGACCGATTCCAACACTCTCATAAACTCACTAAGTTGTTTATTAACAAACTCGCCCATTGTCTGCTCGGATGATTCTCGACGGTTTGTTAAGTCGAACTGCAATGCTTGATAAGTTTGATGATGATATCCGAGTTTCATCCTTTGACCTTAAGAACTTAACCTGTGAATCGAGGGTAATCATCAACCATAACTAACACATATTTCTTCCCAAAGATATTCTCAGACTCTCACGGGTCCACATAAATCCATGTGAATTGTATGAAGAACTTCGATGGCGAGTTTGTAGGTGCGGGTTTGTGGGCATATTTCTTGCTTTTTCCCAATTGGCATCTTTGAGCAAAGATGATCCTTTTCATACTTTAGTCTAGGTAAACCTACAACTAAGTCTTTTCTAGAGATCATTGATGGTGCCAAGTTCAAGTGATTGAGGCAGCGATGCCATAACCATGACTTTGTTTTGAAGCCTTTGACAACAAGCAAATTGGAGAAGACTTCATCATATCTTCGATAGAGATGGTGTATACATTTGAACCACGTGTTCTATTAAAAGTTATTTACCATCAAGTTCTCTAACGAAAAAGTATGTTTTCTAAGGCCACTTCTAGATCGTAATCACAAAATTGACCGACGGAGAATAAGTTATGACCAAGACCTTCTACGTAGTATACCACGGAGATAACACTATCACCGACAACATAATCTCCATAACCTATAATTGCACCAAAATGATCGTTCCCGAATCTAACGATCCCGATGAATTTACTCACAGTTCATGAGCCGCGACCGTCTCCAAATATATGCTTGGAGCAAACTGAGTCCGGTACCACGTAATCGATTTGAACGATCTGCAGCTTGAACACGATAAGAATGGATAATCGATAACGGGAACCCCATGCAATAATGGGTTCCACTTGGTTAGTAACAATGATTGGAACACCCACATCGAGTAGAAACATTGGAATCATCGAAATAGATGCGGTGCTAATATACAGATTCAACCTATTCAAAGTGTGTCCACTTCTTAAGGGAATAGTTCTACCAAGAGGCATCCATTTTCTAGTGGGCATTGTCTTAGCGTATTGAGGGCAAACCGATTAGTCTTATGGCCAAAAGGCATCCATTGATAACCTATCTTACTAAATGTTCTTCTGTGGGTTTCCACTGCTTTTCTAACTTTCTTTCACCTATGCCTTTTATCCTTCTTAGCTTGATTCTTAACATAAACACTTTTAACGGGTATTTAGCAAAGATTAGACAAATCATTCACACCACATTCATAATTAGTAATGTAAACAACGCAATCATCATTACATGTTTTGCCAAAAGTAGCGAATCGATTAATTACAATGACGCTTAGAGCTAATACTAGAATCAACACGATTCTGCTTTATTCAAATTCTCCCTAAGGTGGTCTTCTACTTTCTTCCACCGAACATTCCTAGTTTGCAAGGTCCTATCATTCTTGGTATTGCCTGGAGGCTTTGACCCGCTTGCTTTAATGTCACTAATTACTCCTGTAGAGGGAATTATCGGAACATTAGTTGGTTGAGCTACTTTTTGCATTCCTGAACTAGATGTGCAAGGATCTGAACTACTAGAAGGCACTTTAGAATTCACTTTCAAATTACTTGGCACAGAGTGATTTGTATGCTTGGCACTAGGTATAGAACAAGGCATCACAGATTTACCTTTCGCACCTAAAGATTTAGGACATGTTGCAATTAAACATTCTAGCAGCTCCTGAGATCGTTTGGCCTGAATGCAAGCAAATCTAATTTCTCTATCAAGACGCTTATTGATGAAGTCCTCTTTCACAATCTCACGAAGACATTCTAGACTATCCTTAAGGTGAGCACAATAGTTATGAAACACAAGTTGATTGTTCCTAAGGTGAGGAGGAATGTATTTATGATCACAAGATATTTTCAAATTCGAGGATGACTTAGATACAACATTCTAATTAAAGACAAGTGGTAGTTTCCTTTTCCGACTCCTCGATTCTCAATTTCTTTTTGTAAAGAAGTTATTTTTTCGTTGTTTTGTCACGAGTGACTTTCATTGAATCATATAACTCTTTAAAGTGTCGTTTAACTTTTAATTTTCTTCCGAAAACTCTCGTTTTCTTTTGTAAAACATTAACTAAGTTTTGAAGATGAAAAGTTTGAGAATCTTGAGAATCTAAGGAGGAGGCATTTGGGAGTCAGTCACATTGTTCTTTTCACCCTTTAATTGAGAGATTTGGGCTTTCAACTTTCGATCGTGCAACAATGAGCTTGAATCACGTCGCGTTTATTTATCTGAAAAATCGCATCAAACTCGGAACATCGAGGATGTCTTGATATTTGAGGTTTTAACATTTTCTTTAAGATGTTGATATTTTAGTTGCAAATCGAATGTTCAACTTCTAGTTTAGAAAGATATTTTACCAAATTATCGTGATCATCTCGATCAATTTTCTCACTAAGTTCGAGTTTTTGTTTTCAAGCTCAATGACACAATCATGGAGACTTTCAATGCAATAGATAATTCATGAAATCGAGAAGCGAGAATGGAGTGATTCGTAGCGATGTAAAACACATCTTGAGTAATACATTCGTAAATAAGATTCTCATTTAATGTATGCAAGTTCTTCCTCTCAATCACATTATATTTTAATTCATGCTCATAGTCACTGACCTCAACTGTCATTGCATCAAATTTCTTTTCTATTTCTTTAATATATGAATCCATCCCCTTTTTAAGACTCTTAAATTGATCTTTTAGTTGTTTAAAGAAAGGCATGACCTCAGTTAAATAACATTCTTTAGTTTGCTCAAAACCCTTTCCCAAGAATCCCAGTGGGTGTGATCCTTTTCTTACAAGTTTTCTCAAAATCAACAAATAATTGAAAGATAACATATTGACTAATTAAGGTCTTGCTTTTAGTGGCAATAGTTCTAGGAACTAAATGCATTGGTGTATTTGGAGGATACACATCGTGAAGGCATTTTCCTAAGGGAGGTTTGTTACAACAAGATTCTCTCTTTTGCTTTTCCATATCTTTCTTCCAAAAATGCTGCTCGGGGTTAATTGAGTTTGAGGCTTAAACATGTTAAGGGAGATCCAATTTTCCTTAATGTAATCGTGAGGTTTGATAGTTATGTTTTTCTCTTACATGTGGGTTGTTGAGTTTCTTATTCATTTTCTCCTAGTGACTTCATCGATTTCTTATCTTCCTCAATGGCACTCAAGCAACTAGGTTTCTGTCTAGGCTTAAGGATTTCATTACAATCATAAATAACCTTATGAGCGGTTCTAGCCTTTTTAATGACCCTTGGATTTGGTTCTTCAACAAGGGGAATGCTATGCTTATCGCTTAAGACTCTATGCTTAGTGATCATGTCACACCCCGCTAAGAGCGGAAACACGAGGTGCAACGAAATGTAACATCGCATAAGATAGTAGAACAACACCATATATGATGAGTTTACAATGTTACATAAAGATTTTATAATATACTGGATAATGAAAACATAGTTCTTAATATTATCAAAGTTAAGTCTTTAGAAAAAGGTCTTGGCCACGTCACTCGGTCTTTGATATGAGAAAAATATATGACTTCAAAATGCATGACTTCAAAATCGACTATCAATCACCGAAAATAATACTCGAAACGTCAACATAATGTTGGTGAGCTCATGAGTTTAAGGAAATATAAGTATAAAACAGTTTGTTGTGCATGGAAATTGTAAGTAGGACATGTATAAATAATGGCGCAGAGCAAGTAGTAAATGAAATATAATCCACATAATGAAATCCGACCACCACGTGGTCCCGTGCACAATAGGAATCCAATCAGTTATTATCGCAAACCAGCTGGAGCTAAACTGTAGGATAAATGAAATAATAGGAATCCAACCAGTCCCGAAGACTGTTGGATAAATGAAATCTGTCAACCACTACAAGCACTCATGCACACAATTACATACACATATATGTCCAAAAATGAAATAAAATGAATTTAGCACAGCGAAAGAATAGTGTAAATGAAATAGTAGTTGAGTATTATTTTCCCCCAAGAAAATATCGAAAAATGGGGCCACGAGTACTCACCTTAATAACTGAAGAGAAATAATGATGATAGGCAAACAACTAGAACACACATATCGCAAGCTACTCCTTCTTCAATGCATCTACACGAATTCATAATCATGTAGAAGTCTATTTACTATTAAATGCTAGAACTGATTTGTAGTGATTATTCTTTGTTAACATTTTAGGGTTTACTCTTATTTAGTGATACATTGCATTAATCCGTTCAATATTTAAATCACGGGTAGTAGAAACATGGGTGTAGGTGTAATTTGAAATATGAAGTCGATTATGAAACAACAATGAGTTGAAATGAATATAACGAAACTCATGACCGCATATGATTACGATTAAAAGACACAAGGTAAGACGACCATGATTTTAACCAAGCAAAGCCGGACCGTAGACTTATTCTGTTAATCCAATCTTCTAGTGTATAAAAACAATCAGGTTATAACTTCACATGACCTTCTTTATAAATTGTAAAACTTTAAGATTAGTTTTTATTAATAAGCCACAAGTTTTATTACTAAAACTCCTAACAGATTTACCATACGCCCCAAGTTTTATTACTAATATTAGTTATATTCATAAGTCACATGTCCTGATTTTAACCAACTCACAATACAACTAATCACGCATGAGGTGACGATCAAATCAAGACTAGGCCACACAATTTATAAATCATCTTTATACTTGTTCCAAAAAGCTACACGACACAATCATGTTTATAAATCAGTTTGATGTTTGTTCTAAAACCCACACGACATAAATCAGATTATACATTGATAAACTAGTTTAATATTTGTTCAAAAACTCACACGACACAACAGTTTATACATTGATAAACTATAGTTTAATATTTTCTCTAAAACTCGTACGACACCCATTAACTTCTTTATACAGATTTATTACTATGTCAACGCATACATTAGACACCGATTCGACACCCTACAATAGCATGCACACACGACACACCAACACCCTTTTCGAAAACCAATGACGGGATGAATGACCACGACTTAGTCCACGTCCCACATGTATACGAGACACATAACATGATCTTTTTAATAATTAGTTTAACATGTTTCTTAACCAGTTAAAGTGACATTAACCCCTTTCTTTTTCAAATGTGATTTCATGTTAGTGATATAGTATAAGTTTTAGTAACACATGCAAATGACCAGGTTTACACATGAAGTCGCATAGGGTATTGCCTAGGACGAGATTAGGTTTACACATGAAATAGAGTAGTCGACAAGAAGAGAACTAACACAATATAATCGATCACCACTGTCTTGTACGAATAGAAAACCAAGGCCGTAACAAAATCCACAAGTCGACCACCACTCATACACTTTCGGTGTCGCTATGAAATACAAACAAAAGTCGATGTCCAAAATCGACACACCCAACAAAGACACGACACAAACAATAACATATAGTCGTATATTTTATGAATTCATGTGACACTTAAATGAGTTTTCGAACAGATTATGGTTTGAAAGTTAATCAGATTAGATAACATATGAATGAGTTAGGTTTAAGGGTTTTATAGGCCATACGACTACTTGTGTGTCAGATGGGTTAAAGAAGACAAGAGTGAGGTTACCTGTTGTGAGCGAGACCAGAACAGGAAGGAACCAAGCACCAAGAAATGAACACAAATCGAACAACCAAACCCTCGCGAACGAAATCCTAGTACCCACGAGTTCAAACAGCAGCAACCTTAAATTATGAGACGTATAGAATGAGAGAAAACATCCAGAACCATTTTTACCTAGCGAGATTAATATGACGGGAGTTCAACAAAAGGATTACATTCGGTTGATATAGGAGGATTTAGAGGAGCGTACTTGGCATAGATGGAAGGTTTTTATTTCCTGTTTATTGGGTTTTGAATGAGTCGGTTATGGGTTAATCATGCCGAAAATTATGGGACTTGATTGGGTGCTTGAAGGTTACCAAAATTTGAAAGGAGCGTTATGGTCTAGGTGGTATTAGGAGTGTATAAGTATTTATAAAAAAAAATTAGGTTAGTTTCATTATTATTTATAAATTTATAATGTAAAGATTGAAATGCAAATTAGCTTAGGTTAGGACTCGAATTAAATAAAAAAAGTGAATTTAGAACTTAGGATTTTACGAGTTTTTATTTGGAGAACGTAAGTCGGGTCAAAGTTCTCCATTGACTAACCTGCTTTTGTGAGGGTTCTCACAGTATCACCCCGTTAGAAAGAATTTCGTCCCGAAATTCAATCGATTATACTTCTGAAAATTTTGTTACCGACTGGGTGCAGGGTATTGGTTTCGTACAATTAATGCGTTCTCAGGTATACTCGTGTCTACTGTTCGAACTTCAACAACTTCTATAATCGAAATCTTAGTGCTTATAGATTATTTAACTTCCCGAGTGATCATTTTGGTTGGTTTTCCAGGTTGAAGTCAGTCATCAAACATAAAGTCTTATGGACTGATAAACCAGTTAATCACTAGCAAGGCATTTCTTAAGGCTCAACACATTTGGTATTCTAACAGGGAAAGGATATTCTAGATGTAGGTTGAAAAGTTCGCTATTGAGGCTGTTATCCCAGATCCAACGACCAAATTAATTATAATTGAGTGAACTACCCCAGTTGCTCTCAATGAAAATAAGTCAGTGTTTGAATGAATAATCCAGTGAAGGCCAAGGTTTTAATTAGAGGACTAGAAATCAAACTAGCACACCAATGTGGGACGAAACTTATATGCCAAAGTATCAAGTGATTATATTTGATGGTGTAAGCATAAATTTTGAGGGGTTGCTCCAATACAAAGCAACAAGTAGGTTTCAGCGACTTAAATTCATGAGATTAGTGAAGAACGTCATAGGTATTCAAGGTAAGTGGGTCGCATTTGAGAAAAGAAATTGGAAAGGCGATGAGGAAGAAGTTTTGGTTCACGAGGTTACGTAGGCAGGCCTTGAAAAAAAGATTTTATAAACTTGGAGTAAGGAGAAATTAAGCTTCAAGGGCATGAAAAGATATACCTGGAACTGTCTCATTATTCGGATAGTCAAATAGCTACAGAGGGAAGAGCAATCAACGACTCTCTAATCAAAGCTCAAAATGGTTTATAAGAATTGCAATACTAGAAAGTTTTGTGTAAGCAGTAACGGTAGGTACTGTTGTTGGTATGACTGAAGGGAATGAGTCGCTTGAAATTAGACTAAATGAACACAAGAATGGATAGGTGAAGTAGCCGAAACAAAAGAAATGTGATACAATTTTTTAATCGTAGCCGCACAATTGAAATGTGAATAAAGCAGAGTGATTTTTATTTGGCATAAATGCTTGCTAGCAGTGTAGAAGATCGGATATTTCTTCGCTGGAGGTTGCGCCACATAATTAACTGATGAATATTGTGGTTCTCGTGGGCACACTAGGGTCTATGTGTTTGTTAAAAGAGAATGGACGATGATATATCTCATACTGTGACGAATAAAGTGAATGAGGTTAATAACGATCTTACGAAGGTGATACCTTCTATCATCCAGGAAAAGTAAATGAAGTTTCTATCTTCATGAGTCGAAAAGAATGAGAAGTATTACATTGGGTCCGAATAATACGAATTACTACGCGACTCATAGTTGATATAAGAGGAAATTAAGGGAAGTCTGTTGAAGTAAAATCATCGGGGAAGGACGTGTAGTTAGGCGTGTATGACTAGTTGAAATTAACACTCTGAATTAAAAGGTTCAAGAATAGAATCTGGGTATTAATGTTTGGTTATGCTCAGAATTTATTATTAGTTGAAGCTCATGAGTTCAAGTATTAAACTCATATAGGCAGCATTAAGATGTATAATGACTTGAAATTGTTTTATTGGTGGTATGGGTAAGTCAATCAGGTACTATATTGGGAGATGTTTGCCTTGATAATGACTAATGATTTAAACATTATAGTTCTTTTGGTATCTTACAATATGTTGGTATTCTGATATAATAGTGACATCGTATTGAAAGTGACTAAGTTGTCTGGCACTCAAGAAGGGAGTATAATACCATAGGGTAATTGATTATTTAATTCGACGCTTTCTCCGCCAATGAGAGGTTCTTGTCAGGTGGGAGAGAAAAAGAAAATTGTTCATCGTAGAAAGTGTTATATTGTGATATCTTATTATTGATAAACTCAGATCAAAGTGTATTTAGGCTTGCTAAAAAAAATGAAAATTATGGGGAGGCGAGGTATATCATCCAAAGGTGTAGAAAAATAATTACTTGATCGTTAAACTAGTGTTCATAATAGCTTGTTTTATATAGCATTTTAAAAGTGAAATCAATAGGACCTTCCAACGACGCATTGGTAGGATGAATCCAAAGTAGTGTTCAAATAGCACGATTGATGTAAAGGCATACTAGGAAGCATAGTGCAACAAAACAGGCAAAGCATGACATAAATAAGGCATCCTTAAATTGTAGGAGGGGATCATGATGTAACACACTTAAGAATGTATATGATGATATATAAGGTATAAAAACACCTACAGAAATGAAAACAAGCAAATAATGCAATGCGTACATGCATACGGCTGATGTAATTTTCGGTGACCTAGCTTTTGGGTCCAACCAAACATGATCCAAGGCAACTACCCCCATCATTCCATGATCCCTCCTGAATTAGGCATAGTTGATCAGGCTATGCATAATTTAGGAATGGTGATGAAATGCTCGGGCTAGCCAACTCATAACATGTTTGGGGTTTTACAAAAACTTTAGTTTTGTTGGAATCACTCCTAAACAGTATTTCAAGTATTTATATTTCATATGTAATAGGTAGCTTTATTCGGCCTTTATGCTTGTTTAAGGTCCGACTTATGTAGAAGGCCCATAGTCGAGGCCCAAGCTCAATAAGGAATAGGGAAGGAGAGGAGTGTTGCCCTAGCTCCTTGCCTATATAACTATTGTAAACCCTCATTTGAGGGTTGGTTGTTCAAGTTATTTCTTTCACATGCTCTCTACGCCTAACCGTATACTATATTGTGTGTGTGTGTTTGATACTTGTTCAATCGCCTTCATCTCTTTCTCTATAAGCTTGTGTTGTAAAACTAGTGACCTTACAAAGGTATCAATCGCCAAATAGTTGGGTGTACTCGTTTGTTTTGAAGTTTTGGTTTGGGTCTTACGCGTAAAGATAACATCATCTTTGGTTCGCTTAAAACCGATTTTTACACTTTTAATCCAAGATTCTTGTACTTTCAACGTTATTAGGTGTTAAACTATTGGTTTTGGCAAAAGTTTGGAACTTTACGTGTTTTCCCTTGTTTTAAACTTGTTTTATGCAAGTGTAATCCTACGCCAGAACTAGTTTTAAGTGCTTTGGATCATCAAATTTCACACTTTTGTGTTATTTTGGTGTTATTGAAGCTATTTCAACACACAAAACCGGTTTAGAAACACAATTGATAGAATCAAAGTTACGAGTAGAACTACGCGTTTCAAAACCCTAATTCTCGCATAACTTTATCCTTGGTTTGATCTTCAATTTTACGGTTTTATTCCGTGTTTTCTTACTTGGATAAGTCCGAAAATCGTCGACTTTGGATATCTTTTGCACCGTGAAGTGTAAAGATCACTGGATAAAACCACAATCTTACGCTTTTAAGCATAAGCTTACGTGAAAATCTTACGCTTAAGATTCATCTTACGCGTGACCCAAGACTACGCATAAGGTAATCCTACGCCTAACTTTCTCGCCAACTTCATCGCTTACGCATAACATTAGTCTTTTTTCCCTTCGCGTAAGCTAAATCCCTACGCCAGAACTATTCTTGTTACGCGTAACTTTTGGTGTTTTTACGCATAAGTGCTACTTGGTTCTTGTCTTTTCTACGCCTAAGGATACTTCATCAACAAAGGTTCATTCGACTACAAAGATCCATATTTACCACAAAGTTTATCATCATGTCTCAACCACCATACTCTAACTATTTCCTACACTTATAATCATCAACAACAACAACAATTAACTCCACAACATCAACAATGGAATCAACAACAAGCCATTTATCAACAAAGAATTTAATCAAGAACATACTCCACAACTTGGTGCTATTCCACAACCACAAATGGTTCAACCACAACCAAGCATTCAAGTTCAACCCTACACAACCGATTTCAATCAACATCCATCACGGACAACTATGAAGGAACCTACTTGGTTTGCTAAGATGTGTGAAGCTTTAAGCGACAACAATCAATTCATGAAGTGGATCACTGACGGACCTCCAATGCTCACTCCGAAACTACGATCAATGGGTGATAAGGTTCTTTAGGTTACGTGATCCGAAGAAGCCACACGGAAAGTTCTTAAAGAAGGTTATCTTAGAAGGTCCATTTGAGATGCCCTCTTCGTCACTATACCCGGAGATCCAACTGCTGTTCCACCAAGAGATGAACAAATCAACATTGCTATTGTTGCGAGATCTTAATGCTCTGAACTTCTACACTATAGGCGGATGAACTTGCAATGGAATACATCCTCTTGGGACTACCAAACCCAATTCTTCGTAGTGTTGATGCTCAAAAGACCGCACAAAAATGTGGGATCATATTCGTCTTCTTATGGAAGGATCTCATGCTCAATCGGAGGATTTGGAATCCAAAATTTACTTGGCTTATGAATACTTCATGATTGAACACGAGAGACACTAGAGTCCTATCATCATCGTTTTTGATATCATCAATGATTTGGATAAACACAACATCATTATGCCAAGAATTGCAAAGAATACTAAGTTCCCGAGTAGTCTTGGTCCGAATGGGAGAAGTATGTCATTTTTCTCCGTCAGCGAAGAATATGCATCATTCTACTTATGGATTGTTGTACGATTACTTGAAGCCTCATGAAAAGGAAGTTGATCGGGAAAGGATTTTCCGTGCTCAAATTGCTAAACATGACAACCGACAATCAACAACTTGCCTTATATGCTCAGCGAATTATCCCTCTCAACCAAAGAACTCAACCAACGTCGCTTCAAACGCACCTTCACAAAGAATAACCTCAACCTCAACAAAATCAATTGGTTCCATACGAAGAACAATGCTCAAGCATATGTCGTTGAAGCTCTTGAGAAATCGATCCGTTCAAGCATTGCAACAAGGATTTGTGATGATTGCTAATGCTTTGGCGTTACCAACAAATCCAACAATCGTATTCGCTCCTCATCTAACACACGGACTCAAGTCATTGTGAACAATGGACGTGTTGAAGTTCGTAATCGTGATTATGGTCGTCGATGGGCGGTGGTCAAGGGTTTAATCTTGTGGTAGGAAAACAACGAGCTCAGTGGTGGAACAAGGAAATGCTCGAGAATCGGTTAAATGGTCTTAGATGCTACAAGCCGCAATGAGAAGGACACTGGCTAATGCATGCCCAAAGCCAAGGACTAGGGCGTGCTTACTTCAAAGAGGCTTTACTTTGGCTCTTAAGGATGAAGTCGGTGGATCTCTTACGGACAAAGAACGAGCTTTATGGCGGATGCGCACCGAGATGATGATATGGAAGACTTGCGTTTAATGCAATTGTTATGTTGATGGCTAATATGCATGAGCCGCACATGAGTGATCTGTGCCCGATGTATGACACCGATGGCTTGTCTCAGTACCGAACAAACAATCATCATATACGAACTAATATCTCCGCCAATATCTCGAATCCAAAGACGGATCGATCTGTTCAAAATGAGTCTTCTACATCTTCTTCGATGATTTTCAAGTTAACCTGTAGTTACATTTGACGATCAAGATGACCTTATGGTCCCTTTGATAATCAAATTGACTCCGTGGTCGCATTTGAGGATATAACGAATGATCATGTTGAGACTCACGATGAACAAGATGATCTGCCGCCTCATCCGGATTTTGCTCGGTTAATTCAAGACCATAAAATCAAAATGGAGGAATGTTATGCATTAAATCGGTCCTTAAAAAGTAAAAATGCATGATAACCAAGGATTTTGAGTGTTTACAAATGCAACTCAACTTTTTCAAAACTCAAGAAAACCGTGAAAAGGTTTTGAAGCCGCTTGCAAAATCTCATCAAAACGAAAAATATTTAGAGAGACAGATGCGTGATCTAGCCACCTCGAAGAATGCTTTGGTGTCCGAATTAGAACAAGCTGAAACATGAACATAAAAAGCAAATTAACGCTTTCACCTTGGAAAATCAAAATGCTAAGGTCGAGTTGTTAAATTGTCAAAAGCAGTTCTCCATACAAAAAGCATTCAACGAATCGGGTAGATGACCTTCTTGCAAAATTCTCGGTTTGCAAAACAAACTTAAAGAGTTTAAAGCTGTTTTTACAAACATGGTGAATCGAGAATGACTATTGAAAAGTTTACCTTAAAACCTAATCCAAATGGATATGGAAAAATCTAGGCGACATAAAACCAAAGCTTTCACTAAAACATTCAAACCAACTCCCGAAGTTTCGATTGCACAATACAAAATTGATAATACCGTCATGAGTGTTGTTGAATACCATCGTCAAGAGGAATTAGATGCAGAAGACGAGAGCCGATCTAAATTAAAAACCGTTGTTTACAACAAACCTTTTAATTATGAAAAAGCGGTAACTTTCGTCACACCAACGGATTCTTCAAACACACCAAGGGTTATCATCAAAACACCCGAGTCTTCTATTGTTAATCCCAAAACAGCTTTGCAAACTTATGGTCCTTTACCTTCCATTAGCGAAGTAAACTCACAACCCGAAAATCGAAAAATTCTTGATATTTTGACATTTTCATGGTCGACCTCAAAATTTTACAACATGAGATAGAATATCGATCCGAAATCAAAGTTGAACATTTTCAATCGCCTCTGGCGAGAACAAAGAGACATTTTTCGGAAAATCTTTTACCTAATGTTAAAAACTTGAAAAGTTGTGCAATTGCACAGGAAAAGGATTTTCATAAGGAACTTGGGGTAATGAAAACGTTTTCGAGAAAATGAAACATCTATAACTAACACAAAACGCAAAAAAATCGTTGAGAAAAGATGTTGATCGACTCTTGGAAGATGTTATACGTGCGATATCCATAATGTTGTGCTATTCTATTCGCTTGCCATATGCATCGATCATATCTCTGCGATATTGTTGAAGCTGTTTAATCATGGAGAACACCGATAATGTGCTTGGACGAGTCTTTAAAAGCGAGAAAATAAACGATTACACACGGAAATTCACAATGCAAACGTCGTCTTCAATGGTGTGAAAAGATATCCACAACCATCAACTTAGTTTTCAAAAGAAAATCGCTCAATTGAGTGCAAAATCTTGATCCTAAAATTGTTCAACCGGATGATCAAAGCGTGTCTTTGAAAAGTCAAATCTCAAAATATGAACAAGAACTTTTAAAAGTTAAACAGAATATGGTGTCATATTTGATTTACTCAAAAAGACTCGAGATGAAGCATCTAATGAACTTGATCACTATCTTGCTCACACTAGAGAAGTCATGAATTTTCTTTGGTAATATTCGTTACAAAATCAAGATCGATTCACACCATCTCTAAGTTACGGAAATGTTAGGAAAGTATGAACAACTCCGCGCCACTGTGATTAAGATATTAGCACCAACACACTCGATGTCGTGAACCTAGAATTCCCACCACCAAATCACAAGTTGCTAATGTGTTTCCCTCTCTTGAAGCAGAATAGTTGCATCTTTTCCAAACGTCCGCACTTCGCGACCTAGAGCATCGAAAGCGAAGAATAGGAAGTTGCACCTAAGAAAAGATCAATAAGGAATGCTAAAGTAGAAGAACACCCTAGGAATCTGAATAAAACTCAAGTTACTTCCACTATAGATGTTGCGTCGGCAAATGTAATAGAAATAGTGATGTAACGAATGATAAATCGTTGAGTACCTTTGATATTGATCGATGCACCTTGTAATATATGTCAAAAGAGTCTCGAATTACGATTGTCACGACAAATGTGTTGCTAAAGCTATAATCTCTAGATTACGGAATCCTAAGAATTGGAATACCTCTAGGCTCACTAATCATTCTAAGTCCGTGCTTGGTAAACCACCATCTTTAGATTCTAAGGCAACCATTGCTATCGCAAAGAGCTCCGCTTCACCTCCCAAGAATGTTGTACCACCTAGTTCTTTCACTAAGACTAAAGCAAAGAGTAGTTATAGATGGCAAAATGGATATATAACACACTAGGATTTAAATGGATTCCTAAACTTATGAATGTGTATATCGATATACACTTTGGAACCTACAACATTTTGGGTTCCACATCTACTTCTATTCCATCCGTGTAAATACGTGTGTAATGCGGTGTCTGAGATCATTCTCTGGATTGTTGATAGCGGATGTTCCAGAACACATGACGAGCAACCTCAAATCATTATCAAACTTTATTGCAAAGTTCATTGGCACCGCCGATTCGGGAACGATCACTGTAGCCATCATGGGCTACTGGAGATTATGTTAATGGGAACATCGAAATCGCTGGGGTTTACTATGTGGAAGGCCTCGGTCACAACTGCTTTCGATGAGGTCAATTTTGTGATGGAGATTTGGAGGTCGCTTTCGGGGAGAAAACTTGTTTCATTCGTGATCTACAAGGAAACGACCTTATGTCCTCGCGTAATTCTAGTCTCTACACTATCTCTATGCAAGACATGGTTGCTTCATCTCCCATCTCGCTTACTTTCTAAGGCAACATCAACAAAATCTTGGCTATGGCACGTCGTCTCTCACATCTAAACTTTCAAACCATCACCAACCTTGCTCGACAAAACTAGTTGAAGGACTCCCACGATTCCTAGTATTCAAAAGATCACCTTTGCTCGGCATGTGAACAAGGGAAAAGCACTCGTGCTCATTTTCCTTCAAAGGTGGAACACGCTCTCGATGTGCTTCATCTTCTTCACATGGATTTGTGTGGCCCGATGCGTGTGCAAGCGATCAACGGCAAACGCTACATTTTAGTAATTGTTGATGACTACTCACGATGGACTTGGGTCTATTTTCTTCGTAGCAAAGACCAAGCTCCACAAATGATCATCACCTTTCTCACAAAGATACAGGTTGACCCATGCACCGTCGAGATTATTCGGACGGACAAAGGCCCGAATTTGTTAACAAAACCCTTCGTGAATTTTATGAGAAAGTGGGAATTCACATCAAACATCTATTGCACGGACACCGAACAAAGCGGAGTTGTTGAAAGACGAAACCGAGCGTTAGTGGAAGCGCAAGAACAATGTTAATCAATGCTAAACTTCAGATTACTTATGGGGCGTGTCGTATCTGCGCATGCTATACTCAAAACCGTTCTATGATCACAAACGCCACAACAAAACACCTTTTGAGCTTGTCCACAACTTCAAACCGACCTCAAACACTTTCATGTATTTGGATCCTTTGCTATCCGAATAATGATCGTGATGATTTTGGAAAGCTCAAAGCAAAAGCGATATTGGAGTCTTTATTGGATCTTGACAATTCTAAAGGTTTCGAATGCGGAATCGTCGTACTAAGGAGGTAATGGAAGCGATTCATGCTCATTTCGATGAACTCACGAAATGGCTTCGAGTATATGACTTAGAACCCGTCACAACCGTTTAAACTTCCCTCAACCCCCATCATCAACAAGAAAGCCCTCATTAACTCGTCAACAAATGGAAGGTTATTTGCTCCTACGTTCGTGACGATATTGATGAACGTGCTCTGGTGTATCCATTGTTTCATTGCACAACCCGATAATATTCCTATACCGATACACTGCTACAACAACTCTGTTGAAGATGCACCTACACCAATTGACTCAACACAGCAGTTGAACACACCGCTTCCAACAATGATGAACGGTGATGATATTACGAATGAAGTACCCCCACCGCAGATTTTGATCCAAATCGTTCTTGAACCCGTTTGCTAATGAGATCACGCACCCGATGTTGCGGAATCTTCCACAAACCATTTGAATCCTCGAATCGCACAATGTATATCAACATCAACCTCTACACATAGATGGACAAAAGACCATCCTCGGCTAACATTATTGGCAACCCGAATCAACGGTCGTTCTGAGACAACGTCTTCACTCGGATGGTGAACATTGCATTTATGCACTCACATGTCGCCAATCGAACCTAAAACATTAAAGGCGAATGACAAAAGACAAGCTGGATTGAATCCATGCAAGAAGAACTCAACCAATTCAAGCGTCTTGAAGTATGGGAGCGGTTGAAAGACCAACAGGGTCTCGTCATTGGTCTAAAATGGTTGGAAAAACAAATTGGATCTTTGAAGGAATGTCATCGAAACAAGTCACGACTAGTTGCTAAGGGTTATCGTCGGGAAGAAGGATAGACTTTGAAGAATCTTTTGCTCGGTTGCTCGTCTTGAGGTCGTTTCGGATATTTCTTGCATTCATGGCTCACATGAACATGACGGTCTATCGGATGGATGTCAAAACGGCGTTTCTCAATGGGCAACTTAAAGCGGTCTATGTCGACCAACGGATGGATTCGTTGATCCCGAGTTCGAACCATGTTTACAAACCGAACAAAGCTCTCATGGTCTCAAACAAGCCCTCGGGCATGGTACGATAAGCTATCATCTTTCCTCATTGCCAATAATTTTACCAAAGGCTCGGTTGACCCAACTCTTTTCATACAATATCACGGGGCACATCTTAATTGTTCAAATTCGTGGATGACATCATTTTGGGTCAACACATAAAAGTTTTCAATCGCTTTTGCAAAACTCATGAAGAAAAATTTTGAAATGTCCATGATGGGTGAACTTACGTTCTTTCTAGGACCCGCAAGTTCATCAATCACCCGATGGTATTTTCTTGAGTCGGTCAAATATGCCTTGAACTGTTAAACAAATTTGGAATGAATACCTGTGATACTTATGCCACACCAATGGCTCGTACCAAGAAGCTAGATCTTTGATTTACATGGGAAATTAGTTGACCCCACCAAATACCAAGTATTATTGGGTCCCTCATGTATCTAACAAACTTGCGACTGATATTGTCTTTGCCGTTTATCTATGCTCCGTTATCGGTCGCGACCAACCTGAAACCCACTCTCTCGAGGCTAAAGAATCCTCCAGATACATAAAGGAACCATTAATTTGGGATCCGGTATCAGAAGGATTCTCGTTTTGAACTAATCGCTTTTGACGCGATCACGCAGGATGCTTAGACTCAAGGAAAAGCACTTGAGCTCTACAATTTCTCGATGATAAAGCGGTGTCTTGGCAATCAAAGAAGCGGATTGTACATCGCCGTCATCAATCGAAGCGAATATGTAGCCATGTCCGCGTGTTGTGCTCAAGTCATTTGGATGAGAACACAACTCAAAGACTATGGTTACGTGTTTGGCGAATCCGATGTCTTGCGACAATCGGAGTGCCATTGCAATCTCGTACAACTCGATTCGATTTTCTCGAAATCAAAGCACATTGATCTACGCTATCATTTCATCAAGGACCATGTGGAGCAGGTCTGAGTTGAATTATACTTTGGGTCTTGAATACCAATTGGCGGATCGCTCACCAAAGCCTTGCCTCCCGCTCGGTTTAATGAGTTGGTCCACCGAATTGGTATGAGGTGTTTGACTCGAAGGCTGGATGACCTCTTAAAACAGTCTTAAAAACAGCCGAACACCAAAACCTCTTTTGTAAATAAATTTTCAAAACAAAATACAAAATATAAAATCCGATAAAACAACAAAATATTCTTCTAATCTATATTTCTTTCAACATGGCAAGTACATTTCTTCCGTCAACACTTTAATCTTTCAAAATTCGGTATTTTTCCGATCAAGTGTTGAGGGGAAAAATAATCCATTAACGCTTCAAATCATCGTGTACTTGCATGTTATCACATCTCGGTTGATTCTTTTACAAATGGTGGTAAATTTACGGTTCATTGACACTCCTCGGACTTTAATTAATAACCTTTCATTATTTTCTCAAGTCGGGGGGAGTGTCGTCAAGTTCTTTCCCAAAAATCTTCGTTTGGTAACCAAATTGGAAGTTAAAGGCTTTGGATGAAAATGGAAAAGGTGGAGGGACCAAAGCTGTCAAAAACTTAAAGTGATTTTAAATAAAACCTCCACCTAACTTAACTCTTCTCATTTATTACTATCAACCAAACATATCCTACGACAAGAATCAATCTTCAAATCCGTGTTTGAGATCATCATTTTGTAAGTGATTCTGCGTTTACAACATGTTTTAAGCAATGGTTTGAATTTTCAAAAATCAGCGGTTAAAACTATGTATAATCTCGTTTTATGATCTACGCATAAGTGTATGATCATATGATCAAGATGTGTGTTTGTGGTTAAAGGATTGTTTCAAAAAGTGTATTTAGCATCAATGATAACATCTTTATCCTCAAATCTTACCCGAAACATGAATTGATTGATTTTGAAACTTAGGGTTTATCGTGGTTGGGTTCTTCCAAATGAGAAGTGTTTTTGGTCTAAATATTCTGGGTTATGTTCATATGATGTTGAATTAATCATACCCTTGCTCTATAACTACCCGAAACACTGATGAATTCGATTTTGAAATTAGGGTTTAAGGTTCATAAGATTGGGTATTTTTGATTCACCGTGAGTTAGATGTTAATACTTGGTATATAAGCTCATACAACTCTCTTGAACTACCGAATAACTTTGGTGCATAATCCATGGCTAGATTTGATACTGGCGTAGAACTAGGGTTTAGTCTGCGTAAGATACTCTGGCGTGGCGGTTATACATAATTCATGCCATGTGTTGTTATTGAAATGAATGTATGTCTTGATTTTGATGATTTGATAATTTATTTGAGTTGCTACACTTATAAGTCGGAATCAAGGTCATTTGATTATCTACGCATAAGGATCACCTCACGCGTAGATTGTTATCGTAAGACTTATCTTACGCGTAGCTTCTACGCAGGTTCTACAATGGACTACGCGTATCCCAGTGAAGGATATGCGTGGCGATGACCCTGCGCTTAAGGTCAACTCTTACGGTAGCCTTCACGCGTAAGGACTATATATGCCTGCGCAGACTCTCGCGCATAAGGACTCTTTTTTCCTACGCAACATTTCTTCACGCGTAAGTTAGGGTTCTGGCGTAAGTTTACGCCTAATCATATATCATTCACGCTCACGCGTATCTTTACCAAAACTACGCTTAACCATGGATTGACCTTCATGATGAATTGTTACTTGTACAAACTTGTAAATAAACTAATCATATCATCACGAATCAAAATGTCACTAATAAACTTAAATCGTTTGATATGTTGTGAACAATATGTGATAAAATAAGCTTTAAAACTTAAAGTTAACTAACTCATGAAACATTTCACGACATCATTGATTGAACATACAAGTGACTTAGAACTCAGAACAATCATTATCACTATACATTCAACAACTAGACAATAAGACCTTACATTGACTAACATTATGTCTTCGATATGTTGGTTCTTTTGGCTAATGTTATTTCGAGATCACGACATGGTGAACAAATGAATGTGGATGCACTGAAGTTCTCTCCATTCTTTGATATCTATCCTCATGGCTATCAATGAAGATTGGAAAGAATAACCTCCGTGTTGACTTTGACACCCTCACTTGCTCTCGAATCTTCATGTCTTATTGCTATCGATATTACGAGGACCCATCCATATCGAACATGCTTACTAACTCGCAACCATTCACGAGATCTACATCCAGCAGTTACGGAACACTATGGAAAGGGTCAAAGGAAGGGCTACGTATGTGATGACTCGAACCACAAACAAGTCACTATTACACCGAAGACTTAAGGTCGCTCTCCTTATTCCTCAAGTCAATCCAACCAAACTTTATGCCACACCTCTTTGAAGAGCTAACTCTCAATTCTTAATCAATATCGGTTATGGCGAGGCTACGGGAGTAATCACCAAGCACTCTCTCGTAGAGCTTAAGAGTATTCCTCAACCATGGAGAACACTCTACATGATCATCACCAAGTCATGCTTCGGTCGTGACGTGACTATGAGCATCCTAAACTCATAGAACTGCAAATATTTTGGGCATTCGTCAACATGAAACACATCGCTATTGAAGCTCGATTTGGGATGACATGATGTCATTTCTCAACAAACTTGGCTCAAAGATTCCCTACATCGGATACACTAAATCGTTGATCTGAGAGCACTTGGACTTCATCACGATATTCCCAAGAGGCTCAATGACCCCGACAATCACGACATGTTGACGGAACCTATTCTCTCCGTCGTAATCAAGGAAGCGTCCACAAAGAAACAAGGTCTTTGTGCTCCATTTCCTTCTAACCGAAGATGTCGAAAGCTCGAAGCGTACAAGAGATATCTGGAAGCGGTCGACAAGGCAAAGTTGGTCATCTTGATGAAAATCTTACGGAACACTGTCGGGAGAACCGAGAAGAGGAAGTGCGAGGAAGTGTCACAAGTACGATAGTCAAAGGAATGTTCCTAAGAAGAAACCCATTCCAAAGAGGAAACCCACTCCTAAGAAGAAAGTTCCTTCTCGAAGCCACTCGATCCTTTCTCTGAACCACAAAGACGACTTAGGGACGAGGACTGCGAGGCTCTTGAATCGAGATGAAGAGATCTCATACTGAAATCGCAAGGATGAAAATCCTCGGTGCCAAAACCTCAAGTCCTCAAACTATTAAAGGAAAGAAGACTCATCGCACTTGTACCTCGGGATGAAAGCTACGAAGATGAAGAAGAGCAATTGGATAAATCATACAGAAAAAGTTTCACTACGTCCGACACACTCAAAAGGCACGAATTTGCTAAAGATCAAATGGGAGGCCACGGAGGATCAAGTGGTCTTGCCCTCCTCTCCGGATCCCGATGCGGTTAATCAACCCGATAAGGGATGCGGTGCCGCCACTCTTCTCAGCAACAACAACCGCTGTTGAAGACACCATTGAGTATGATTTTGAGAAGCGAAACCGAGATCGAAAAGTCTAAGGATGAAGAGGATGATTATACAAAGTTTCTTACGGACGATCCAACTCACTCAAAGGAGAAAACCTCAGAAACTCCTAAGGACATGAAGTCTCCACATGTCTCCTCATCATCGGACTCTTCATCTCATTCATCACCACCACCATCAACTAAGTCAACGGATCATCATCCAAATCGGTGAAGAAACCACCTAAATCTTGGATTTCTCAAGCTCATGAGCGGATTACCAAAGTCACAACAAGTCGAAAAAAGCCGTGCTCAACAAGAAGTCGAATTTCTTTCTTGATCACATACAAGATCTCTGTATGACGAGAATGAAAAGATGCAAAAGGAAAGAAAGTTTGTTCAGAATTCATGAAACAACACCGTCGGGAGGAAGCTGAATGAAATGATTGAAGGTTACACTCAAAAGTACCTTCGGGATGTCGTTCCTAAAGTCCATAAGGAACCGGAGAAGTCGACAAGAGAACAAACACACAAGTTTCTTCTCGACCTTTGTCCCGGTGTGACTAGAAATATTTTCCGGACAACTCACCCCTAACATCGTCGAATTGGTTAAACATACAATGGCCAAAAAGTGATCTCTACGAATACGAGGTTAATCGCTAAACTAGTGATGCAAATGTCAAAGCGATCAGGACGTTTACTTCAAATGAAGCTAAATTTTTGAAGGTCTACTTGCTTTTCAACTCGGTTCATCATGCAAGGAGTCGACCGATCAACCCAAACGGCCAAGAGATGGCGATGATAAGGATAAGGACTCGCACCTAAGCGTCGAAGCGATCGGTCAATCTACATCTATGCCACCTCCTCCACAGCGGACTTCTTCTCAACATAAGTCTCCATCACCTCGGTCTTCTCTTGATAAACCTCGGGACGATTCAGAGTTACCACCCTGTCTCATAAAACGGTGACTACTTTGAGTACGGGGGTGGTGACGATGAAGAGGTCCTCGAGCTGAACAACGACCAACCTTACGAACAAGTGCGAAACCGCTTCATCATCAAAGCCTTCCAAAAAAGAAAGCAGACGACTCGGCCGGAGTCGTATCATAACTAGATGACGATAAAACCAAGAGTTTGAATGGTTCTCCACACTTGTCAATCAAACTCCTACCCCGATGAAGGTCAAGAATTGGTAGATGGTTCAACATTGGAGCATGCAAAGCATTGCAAGAAAAGTTCCATATGAAGAAAATGGCGAAATCAATTGAAGCGAATCAAGAATGAAGCATTTCAACTATGGAAAGACAGCTACGAAAGTGCCCTCGAGGTCGAATATCATCTTGAGAACATCGCTCGAGCTATGTCTAACAACATGGATTGGCTCAATCCGGAAGCAAACATTGACTTCACACAAAGGGACAACCCTCCATACTACACCGATTGGACTAAACCTCTACCAACCATTGGCCAGCAGATTTAACCAAGGATTCCTTCGATATTTCTTCAACAAAGACACGGAATTTCTTCTCCATGGTGGCGATGGTTAGAAAATACACTACATCATTGACTCTTCCATTCCAGTGACCATTTACTCTAGCGCATAGCTATCGAGGCGTGCAGCTCACTTGTTTTCGACAGCGTGCAAGCATCGACCAAGATGCATTGTATGGGATTCATCATTGGCACGAGCGCCAAGAATCTACTACAAGGCGCACGGTTCAAAAGTCTCAACATGCGATTGTATAGCTCGAAGGACATCGTGGCCATCAAACACATTGATCTCAAGTCTAAGTGGGACTACACATTCTTAAAGAATATCATAGTCAAGCGACATGATGAGCAGGACTATGGATTCTCCGGCGACTTTGAGAACTTGTCCTCAACGACATCGAAGACATGTATCTTGCCAAAGTGCGGTGGTATGAGGACGATTCTCGTTGAAGTTCAACGTGAATTTATCAAGTCGGTTCTCATCTTCATTAGGCGCATTGTGATCAAAGAGCGTGTCGAAGATATCCGGATGGTCATTGAATCATATCGGCGTAAACTTCACTCCACCACGACTTGACCTTCCGACATCAACCACCAAACAACTTACGCTCATCGGCCAAACCTTTCGGCATTGTTTACGCGGTGAACTTCGCGGCTGTTTAATGGCGTGTAGTGAGCTCCACAAATTCGGGATCATACCTTGAAGATGGTTAGGGATGGATTGGCATACTGATTGAAGGATATACGCAATAAAATTAGGAATCCTAAGCGTTGGAATTCTCGGGAAAGGAGGGATGTGAGGCGTATCATCACCTTGATTGATGAGCGGTTGTTGAAGGATCGATTCGAACGGTTGGAGAGCTATGTTGGTGGTCGACTCGGGAGAAACATCATCGGCTTTCAACGCCGGTGCGCACTCACAGAATATCATTGCACTTCACGGTACCCATAATTGGTTTCCTTCATATAATTTTGGATGTATGATTATATATGTGAATGGCTTGTGCACACATAACGAAGTGTACAACCCGTATCATCAAGAAAGGACCACTGTGGTACACCTCGATTGCCACAATCCTTAGAAAAGGAGCGAAAGCTTATTTTTGAGTAAAACCTATCAAACCTTTCACTTTTCAAGGTTTTGCTCAAAGACAAGTACTTCCCATATGATTTCAAAACCTCAACCGTTTATATCACTAGTTGAGGGGTATTTGATGAAAACTTTGTTCTAAAATTGTTCACGATGGTCACTCTTCCCGAACACTCAAAATGGTCATATTTATTCTCAAAATGTTTCAAAAATAACATCTTATATGCCATTTTGAGGGGAGAAAATTGTGTGATAAGAAATATGTTTTGTAAAGCAACATGCCCTTGGCTTTCTCGTGTGCAAAGACTTAACCAATGAATTGTGATCCTTAGCTGTCTACAACTCGAAAAGACTTGTCTGGACGGGTAATAATTTCAAGCTAGTTCGCTAGTGATGTAAACGTGTCTCGCAAAGGACTTGTCGAGTAGAAAGTACCATTCGAGAAACTTTTGGTAGACATGAACTCGGCGGGTTTGACAACCTCCCAAGGTTTGTCTACACCTTCAAGGTAGTTATTAGAGCTAGTTGTCACCTAAAGGCGACAATGTAACTCTTTAACTATTCAACGTAACCGTGTCTCGCGGAGATTGTCTATCTTTAGTGGATCAATTCAAAAGTGCGCTCTTTCCTCACCGTGCGATTAACCATTAAAACTATTAAGCACATGTGGAGGGTATTTATGCAAAACTTATCTCTCACATGGTTCAAACATGTTTTCATCTACAAACCCTTTGAGAGATATTTTCACTTACAGTGGTTTAAATGGCAAACATAGGTTAGTCATGGGTTATAAGGTGACTAAGGTTAGGAATAACCGTCCTATGATCCGCTTGAGCCGAGAGGATCTACCCAAGGACACTACCATTAGTTAGTGTTAGAAGTCCTTAGGAAAGATTGTAAAAAGGAGAAAATGAGAATCGGAGAAAGAAGGAGTTGAAGAATCAAAAGAAATGTAAAGAAAAGGGTGAAAAGAAATAGCCCTCCAGTTATTCAACTTAGAGGCGAATCTGGGTTCAATTCATATACTCACGATTGTCACTTAGTGACACCGGTATTGAAGATTAAAAGTCGTCATGGACTCGATGGCGCATGCACTAAACCTTCTTAGCCACTCAAGTTTCTCTCAACGAGCTTGTTTCATTCTCACGGGGAACCCTACATAATCTATTGGCTTTCTCTTAGAGATCGGCGGTATTGAAGAAGGAGACCCTCTCCCTAGTCTCCGCTCGGAAAAACCAAAAGCACTATTGAGTCTAGAGCCACGAGATTCATCAAAGATCTCTTAGGAACACTTGACATTTAATCACTTGTTGATCAACAAATAAGATCTTGATGATTGATGATTCATATCGAGTCCTTCACGGATCTTAGCAATCTGTCGAGAACATTTATGAGAGGTTCACATCCGTGATCCTCGGTGATTGAATGGAAACTCTGCCGGGTCAACATCAACGACCACGGCGGTGGTCGCTTCAAGAACTCCCGTGGATTACGCGGAGTGTCTCAAGCGGTCTGATCGTGAGGTGATGCTTGGTGTACCTCGGCGACTCATCTCGAACTGTAGATGTGCTTCGGTGCATCGCGTTATCTCACTTGTGGGACTCAGGTTCGAGAACGGCCTTTGTAAGAATTAGAGTTGTGTTTTCACACTATCTTTGTTAACACTCTCGAAGTTCAAACTTGTAGTCTTGGAAGCGCTTATTTCTAACCGTTTGCAATATTTTCTTCTTATGGAAGCTACGGGCGGAATGATCGTCTTGATTCTTCTCATGCTCACGCCTACATCATCACTAATGGAAGTTCTATTCAAAAGCAACACAATCGTCGAGAATGATTCTTCGTCAACCAAAGAATCTACAAAGTTAAAGACTTAGAGAACTTCATCGATGATTGAATTCCAACGTCATAGGCGTGTGAGCATGTTGAAGAAGGACGTAGAGACATTGGAGCGTGAAGGAACTGAAGGCGGGCGATGCAAACAACAACATACTATCACTTTCACCACAAAGAACAATGATCAAAGAACAAAGTCAAAGATGACGTCAAAGCATAATCGTTCAAAGATAACAATCTCTACTGCCGGAGATTGTTCGAATCAGAAAATTCCTCTCACAAGAAAGAAGAATGTCGAAGGCGTCACGCTACTATTACATCAACGCCTTCACCGTTTACATTCATATATACTTGAGGGAGATTGTTGGAATCACTCCTAAGCGAAGATTTCAAGTATTTATATTTCATATGTAATAGGTAGCTTTATTAAGCCTTTATGCTTGTTTAAGGTCCGACTTATGTAGAAGGCCCATAAGTGAGGCCCAAGCCCAATAAGGAATAGGGAAGGAGAGGAGTGTTGCCTAGCTCCTTGCCTATATAAACTATTGTAAACCCTCATTTGAGGTTGGTTGTTCAAGTTATTTCTTTCACATGCTCTCGCCTAACCGTATACTATATTGTGTGTGTGTGTGTTTGATACTTGTTCAATCGCCTTCATCTCTTTCTCTATAAGCTTGTGTTGTAAAACTAGTGACCTTACAAGTTTGGTTATAGTTTAGGTTTTCATTCTAGAAAAAACGGTATTCTCTATAATCTTAGGCTCTGATACCATTCTGTCACACCCCGCTAAGAGCGGAAACACGAGGTGCAACGAAATGTAACATCACATAAGATAGTAGAACAACACCATATATGATGAGTTTACAATGTTACATAAAGATTTTATAATATACTGGATAATGAAAACGTAGTTCTTAATATTATCAAAGTTAAGTCTTTAGAAAAAGGTCTTGGCCACGTCACTCGGTCTTTGATATGAGAACAATGTATGACTTCAAAATGCATGACTTCAAAATACGACTATCAATCACCTGAAAATAATACTCGAAAACGTCAACATAATGTTGGTGAGCTCGCAGGTTTAAGGAAATATAAGTATAAAACAGTTTGTTGTGCATGGAAATTGTAAGTAGGACATGTGTATAAATAATGGCGCAGAGCAAGTAGTAAATGAAATGTAATCCACATAATGAAATCCGACCACCACGTGGTCCCGTGCACAATAGGAATCCAATCAGTTATTATCGCAAACCAGCTGGAGCTAAACTGTAGGATAAATGAAATAATAGGAATCCAACCAGTCCCGAAGACTGTTGGATAAATGAAATCATCAACCACTACAAGCACTCATGCACACAATTACATACATATATGTCCCAAAATGAAATAAAATGAATTTAGCACAAATGAAAGAATAATGTAAATGAAATAGTAGTTGAGTATTATTTTCCCCAAGAAAATATCGAAAAATGGGGCCACAGTACTCACATAATAAGCGAAGAGAAATAATGATGATAGGCAAACAACTAGAACACACATATCATAGCTACTCCTTCTTCAATGCATCTACGAATTCATAATCATGTGAAGTCTATTTACTATTAAATGCTAGAACTGATTTGTAGTGATTATTCTTTGTTAACATTTTAGGGTTTACTCTTATTTAGTGATACATTGCATTAATCCGTTCAATATTTAAATCACGGGTAGTAGAAACATGGGTGTAGGTGTAATTTGAAATATGAGAGGTCGATTATGAAACAACAATGAGTTGAAATGGGTATAACGGAAACTCATGACCGCATATGATTACGATTAAAAGACACAAGGTAAGACGACCATGATTTTAACCAAGCCAAGCCGGACCGTAGACTTATTCTGTTAATCCAATCTTCTAGTGTATAAAAACAATCAGGTTATAACTTCACATGACCTT
Organism: Chrysanthemum lavandulifolium; assembly: GCA_022545495.1. Classification (NCBI taxonomy): domain Eukaryota; kingdom Viridiplantae; phylum Streptophyta; class Magnoliopsida; order Asterales; family Asteraceae; genus Chrysanthemum; species Chrysanthemum lavandulifolium. Next base: position 141,005,172 of record CM040239.1, read on the forward strand.
CTTTATAAATTGTAAAACTTTAAGATTAGTTTTTATTAATAAGCCACAAGTTTTATTACTAAAACTCCTAACAGATTACCATACGCCCCAAGTTTTATTACTAATATTAGTTATATTCATAAGTCACATGTCCTGATTTTAACCAACTCACAATACAACTAATCACGCATGAGGTGACGATCAAATCAAGACTAGGCCACACAATTTATAAATCATCTTTATATTTGTTCCAAAAAGCTACACGACACAATCATGTTTATAAATCAGTTTGATGTTTGTTCCAAAACCCACACGACATAAATCAGATTATACATTGATAAACCAGTTTAATATTTGTTCAAAAACTCACAATAGTTTATACATTGATAAACTATAGTTTAATATTTTCTCTAAAACTCGTACGACACCCATTAACTTCTTTATCCAGATTTATTACTATGTCAACGCATACATTAGACACCGATTCAACACCCTACAATAGCATGCACACACGAAACACCAACACCCTTTTCGAAAACCAATGATGGGATGAATGACCACGACTTAGTCCATGTCCTACATGCATACGAGACACATAACATGATCTTTTTAATAATTAGTTTAACATGTTTCTTAACTAGTTAGAGTGACATTAACCCCTTTCTTTTTCCAATGTGATTTCATGTTAGTGATATAGTATAAGTTTTAGTAACACATGCAAATGACCAGGTTTACACATGAAGTCGCATAGGGTATTGCCTAGGACGAGATTAGGTTTACACATGAAATAGAGTAGTCGACAAGAAGAGAACCAACACAACATAATCGATCACCACTGTCTTGTACGAATAGAAAACCAAGGCCGTAACAAAATCCACAAGTCGACCACCACTCATACACTTCCATGCTGCTATGAAATACAAACAAAAGCTGATGTCCAAAATCGACACACCCACAACAGCACACGACACAAACAATAACATATAGTCGTATATTTTATGAATTCATGTGACACTTAAATGAGTTTTCGAACAGATTATGGTTTGAAAGTTAATCAGATTAGAAAACATATGAATGAGTTAGGTTTAAGGGTTTTATAGGCCATACAACTACTTGTGTGTCAGATGGGTTAAAGAAGACAAGAGTGAGGTTACCTGTTGTAAGCGAGACCAGAACAGGAAGGAACCAAGCACCAATAAATGAACACAAATTGAACAACCAAACCCTCGCGAACGAAATCCTAGTACCCACGAGTTCAAACAGCAGCAACCTTAAATTATGAGACGTATAGAATGAGAGAAAACATCAAAAACCATTTTTCCCTAGCGAGATTAATATGACGGGAGTTCAACAAAAGGATTACATTCGGTTAATATAGGAGGATTTAAAGGAGCGTACTTGGCATAGATGGAAGGTTTTTATTGCCTGTTTATTGGGTTTTGAATGAGTCGGTTATGGGTTAATCATGCCGAAAATTATGGGACTTGATTGGGTGCTTGAAGGTTACCAAAATTTGAAAGGAGCGTTATGGTCTAGGTGGTATTAGGAGTGTATACGTATTTATAAAAAAAACTTAGGTTAGTTTCATTATTATTTATAAATTTATAATGTAAAGATTGAAATGCAAATTAGCTTAGGTTAGGACTCGAATTAAATTAAAAAAAAAAAGTGAATTTAGAACTTAGGATTTTACGAGTTTTTATTTGGAGAACGTAAGTCGGGTCAAAGGTCTCCATTGACTAACCTGATTTTGTGATGGTTCTCACAGATCAAGTGAGCAGTCTGAATGGTATTCCCTTGTACGTACAACTTATTTTCAAGCTTGTTTTTCAAAGTTTTAGATTGGAAAAATCATTCAAAATTTTTGATTCCTTAGCATTGAATTCTTGCTTAAGCATTTTAACATTTTCTTGAAGTTCTTGTTTTGCTTAGCGCTTTAGAAAGCTTTTCTTGTAAGGAGTTTAACTCTTGTTTTAATACTTCTTCTAAAATTACTTTTTCGAATAATTGTACGCATTTGGTCATCCATTTCACCTTTCGTGTGGTTAACTCAAACTTAGCTCGTTGTTCATAAATAGCAACTTGTTCTTTATAGGCATTGATTGGAGATAGCGAATTATCAGGGGCACATGTGTATTCATCAAAAACACAAATCATCATTGATGCGAAGATGCGTACTTGGTACAACCTCACTTTCACTTTGCTTCACATATTGATCATATGGGACAATATTTTATTACCTCATCATCAATATCGATTCAAAAGTTTCAAGAGATTGTACTTTATTATGCATCTTTGCTCATCAACTTCATCATATAGTTTTAATACCTCGAGATGATTGATTCTTTTGATGGACCGACTTCTTTGTGATGATGAGACCTTAGGAGAGACCATTGGAGAAATGCTAGCCATGAAAATTGTTTGTGCAAGAGGGTTCATCATCGACGCCGTCAGTCGTATGCATCACGATCGGCTACTTGGAAGGCATTCGATGATTGTGACCTATCTCACGAATTGGTCGCTCATCAACATCAAGATCATAGGTTCGGCATTTCCCCGAAGGAATAACAACTCCTCTTCATCCAAAGCGGCTCCATTATCCTGAGCTTGCACAAGCAACATTTTGTCTCTGAAGTATTCTGCATTCTATGGACGTTTTGGAGATGTGCGGTTCCTAGCAATATGTGCCTCACCACCACAGTTGTAGCACTTAATTGGCTTTGCTTGACCCTGATTTCCATTCTTCCCCGATTTTGATTTCCAACATAACCTCCACCTACTCCACCTCTTCCCTGATCATATTTCCTTCCTTGAACTGGTTGAACCATAGCTTTTCCATCTCTAACAACTGCATGATTGTGAAGGTTGGATGCGATTCGATCTCATTGTTAGTGTGAAGGCTGTTGGAATGTGGATTAAGAGTCGATTTTGTTTAACCATAAGAGCCAGTTGATTAATGAAGTGTCCTACTACCGCATCAACATCAGCTTGTTTGAACATTGGATTGGGAATGAGTTTGTGATTACCATTACCCATGGGTATGACTTGAGATTCTTTGGTGGTAATACCAACATTGGTGTAGAAAGCTGTTAAATCATTTGGTGAGCTTGATTCTCCCTGATTGGTTTTGAACTGATCCAAAATCCTTTTCTCAAACATAGCATGCCTCTCATTCTGAAGAAGAAATGCATATAATTGCTCATAGTTTGTATTCTTTAGTCCTTTGGTTAGCTTCACAGAAGTGACAAATTTGTGCCACTCAGGATTCATGTTGTTTACAAACTTTGAATTCAAATGAATGTTAGGCATGGTCATTTGATGTTCCTCATGTCATTCACAAGCTTATGGAATCTCACATAGTACTCATAGACACTCTCATCCGGTTTCATCTTGAAGTGCTCAAACTCATCATATACGGTGTGATTCTCTGTCTTCCTTAGTTAACTCGTAACCGAGAGAAGCATCTTGACATTATCCCGCATCGCCTTAGCTTGATGTTGTGATTGATGAGCTTGTAGATATCCTTTGGAAGACCACAGTATAATGTTGGAAGCCACGATGTCGACATCGAATCTCTTTTCTCCTTATCATTAAGCTCATCATACGTCTTTGGTCATCTAATCCAAAGATCATTGTTCCATCGGCTGAGATCAATTATGTCTCTTGTAGTCTCAATCGATAAGGTCCTTCATCGATTGACTTGAGTATATTGACTCCATTTTCTTTTCCCAAACGGTACAATCGGATTCGTTGAGCCCATGAGTCATAATCGTTCTATCAAGCATAGGTGGGCGAGTATTTGATCCCGCCGCTTGAACGTCCCTCGCCATCAAGAAACAATAGTTGAAGCGATGTTTTCCATGATTACAAGTTCTACGGGTTTTACTATTCTTTGATTAAACCGGAAATTGATTCTTTCACGGATTTTACTAAACCAAAGAACAACCGTAAGAATGCGGCGAAGAAGTAACAAGTCTCAATAGACAGTGGCTAAACACTCAACTCGCAATTATCAACTCGCTAAACAACCAACTCGCTAACTAAACAAATTAACAAGGAATCAACTCGCTTAATAGCCAAGTCGCATATAGAGACAACTAAGCGCAATAGCAAGTCGCAAATGACACAACTCGCTTAACCACCAAGTTGCAAACTAACTCGCTAGCTATACAACTCGCTTAATAGCCAAGTCGCTTAAAGAAACAACTCGATTAGAACCCAAGTCGCTTAAAAGGTCAACTCGCTAAATAGCCAAGTCGCATATACCAACTCGCATCCAGTAACGAAGCAACTCGCTTCGAAGAAACAAATATCCGAGACTCAACTCGCTTTGTACAAAGTTCACAAATAACCACTTTATCAATCAAAAACAACCAAACCACAATGATTTAAGCCTTCCAATTCAAAACATAAACACATATGATGATCCTAAACACAAAAGTACAAGCAAAATTCAAACTTTAACACTAGAATTTGTCCAAATGATTCAAACTCTCCTAACCACTTAATAACCCCAAAACCTTATGAAATCCACCAAAACAAAGAGCATGAAAGATGAGTGATCAAACCATGGCTCTTGATACCAAATGTAAGATATAGGATTTCACAAACACACTAAACCATAATCACAATGGGGCGTTCAAGTATGTTTAGAGAGAAAAGTTCTAGAGAAAGATAAGAGAGTTGGGAACTATGTGAAACAAAGAAAAATGGTATTGAAGCTCAACCTTCTACCTTGGGAGGTAGAGGTATTTATAGTGTCTTACAAATAACGCCACCTACGGGCATGGATCGAGGCATACAGGTGGGTTAAGACCGTCCGTCCTCCACGGTGTTACTTAACATATTACTTACTAACATAACATGAATACGACTACGAGCTTTCTATCGAATACATATACTTGAGGTGACCGACTCTTTAACGATAGAATTTTCTAATTCCTAACAGATTAGGTGTTGTGTTGTGATGGGTAGTAGTTCCTCCATAGTAATGGAACTAGGTGCTTAGCCTAGTACCTAATAAAGGGTAGGCGACGTTGTGATAGGTGTGGTTCACCTTGGAGTGAAAGAACCCGGTGGTTAGCCTAGTACTGGAAAAAGAGTAGGCGACGTTGTGAAGGCTTCTCCGCCATAAGGAGATTGGTGTCGTGTAGTGTTTACGAACTCTCGAGTAGGTGACTCGGGGAGTGGAGTAGGGCAAGGAAGGTATCCTTTTAGACAAACCACTATAAATACTCGTGTCGTGGTTATGTGCTTCTTACTCTTTATCTTTCATTACACGTTTATATATCTATCTATCAACGTCCAACATAAACAACCAAATAGATTGACATAAGTCACTCTAAATGTATTAAAACAAAGTTTTAATCGGTAAAACTATTCAACCCCCCCTTCTAGTTTTCCACAGTTTTATTTTATTATTTTTTTTGTAAATAGAGATTATGGAATTAATAAATTATAAGGTTAGAAAAAAATGAGTTTTATACATACATTTTAAATATGACTTATTTTATTATAAAAACATATATGAATTTGATAAACAAATATGTACTTTACTTATAACATTATTAAGCCAAACTTTCTTTATCGATCAAACATTATATTTTTCTATAGAGTTTCGTTTAAACACTATATGTAACCCATTTCTAGCCGAAATATGATTTCAACATAGTTTTTCAAAACAAGTTCTATTAGTCGAAATATACACATTATTTTGAAAATAACATTTTTAAAACCTAACGTCGACACAACAACAACAGCAACAACGCTTGTGAAATAGATAAAGTTAGATAAATTTTTAGTTAAGATCAAAAACTGAGACTTGCCATATAAATTTAGGTCGCGTGTTGGTGCCACCCACTTTTGACTTCACTCTGTTCAGACTGCGTTACATGGTGAGTATTCACAGCCCCTTTTTTTTACTGTTTTACTTATTTGGGGTGAAATGCATGAACATAAACTTAAATTGCTTTTATCTGAATTAGAACCTTTAATATATTTGAACCTTTGATTTACATTGAACTCTTTTTGACTTAATTTGAACCCTTTAATATATTTGAAACCCTTGACTTATATTGAACTCTATTTTGACTTGATTTAGACTATTTAATATATTTTGAACCCTTAGACTCTTGGACTTAATTATGAGCTTATGACTTGTTTGGACCCTAATGGACCGTCGTCCTTGACCTAAAGTCTCCCATGTTGAACAGCATAAAGTCTCCTTGTTCGAGCAATGCCGAGTCTCTCATGTTCGAAGCCGTCTTAATTGATAGTATATAATAGTTGTTATGATGTCTTGTTAGTGACATTCGCATTGTTAGTCCCGATTGGTTTGCCGTTCGACCCAATTATACGTGCACTTAAATCGGCTCCGCGTATGTGGGCGGTAGGTAGTATGGATACGCTATTAGAGGTCGGCCAACCTCTTGTTCCCCTGTCTATGGAACCCATATTATTTATTTGTGGGGCTTTGCCACATAACTTTATTATATATGAGGCGTTAATATGACCCTAGGTGCATTGACTACCAGACTTACCACTTGAAATATGGAAATGTATGTCAACTTATATGATACAAGTCTTGTATGGGTGGGACTTGTAATATGGTGAGTTGACAAGACATTTGCAAGGCAGACATACTCAAAAATGTTTTCGTATTATTAAAAGACTTTCTTAAAAATGGATTTTATAATATGTAAAAGGACTTTTATTAAAAATAGCTTTTTGTAATACATAAAACTTGTGTACTCACCAACTATTTTCATAGTTGACCCTTTTTCTCATGCATTTCAGGTGATCGTCAATAAGCTTGTTTTATGAAGTCTTTTGCATAAAGGAGTCTTCACGTGTCATCTTTGGTCGTCAATTATAAGAAGTTATCTTTTGGAAATCAAGTTTTAAGATTTTATTGCCAGTGTCGGCTTGAACAATGTTGTAACATTGTACTATTTTCTTAAATTCAAATATGGTATTGTAGTATATTTCTTTTGCGATGTATATTGATTTAGTCGCACCTTGCGTTTTCGCCTCTGGCGGGGTGTGACATCCTATCTGACATACGTGGCTATCATGCGTATACAGCTGTTAGTATCTCCGCTGGTTTTTATACTTGATCTGTTTATTAACTGTGGGTTATCTGGCTTGTGTGATTGCTATGCTTACATTCAATTTAATTGCTTCTGCCTGCTTATAGATTTCCGTTGGCTTATATGTATTCTGATTATCTGATTTAATTGTGGGCCATATTTATTTTTAGTTGATACGCTGTCTGCTATGCTTGTTTATGGTTCGGTACTTGTATGTCTGCTTATTTATATGTGCTTATATATATGTCATCGTTGCACTGCTTTGCTTTGGTCTCCTTTGATTTCTATTTCTTCTGGATATCTATTATTATTGTGTTCTGCATGTTCCTCATTGACTCATTGTGATCGTTTCGTTGCGACCTTTTTATCAGTCTCCTTTGTTCGTTTTATATTTTTATTATGTTAGCTTTTGTTTTGTTATATACATTCCTTTGGGCTTTTTAGTCTCGGCCGCATTTTCTTTTCCATGCGTGCGGTACAAAATAGGATCTTTGGGCTTTGTTGGTGAGAGTAGAGCATTTAAGTGATCCGACCTTAGTTTCCTTATCATTTTGGACTTATTTTGAAGAGCAATTGTTTTGATATTTCATTTCATTTTTGACATGTTGGATTTTATATTTTTCATTGTAAGTCATTCGTTTACGTGACTTGGTATTTTATATTATAAGGCTTTCGCTTGCAAAATTTTATTAGTATGTTCTGATATGACACCAGAATGTGATACTTCTACCCTTGTCGGGTTGGGGTGTTACAACATTGCTGCCAATAGAATGCAGGTACACGGTTCCCAGAATTTAGCCTAGACGGATCCCACACAGGAAGGATCCACCAGAACCGTCCAACAGAAGCATATTTTTTTAACTAATGTGAATCTCATTTGCAGGAAACAATGTACCATATACTTGTTTTCTAACATTTGTTTTGTAGATTTTCAAAATACACATGAAGACTTTGACACCCTCAACAAGGGGGAGCTTTCCGTCAAAGCAAAGCATTGCAAAAATACTTGCAATACATTCACTTAGGTTTTCTAAATTACTTGACGCCCTTATCAAAAGGGATCGCTCGTCAAGGGGGAGCATTTCGTCAAAGACGAAACCATTGCAAAAATACTTGCAACACACTCGTTTAGCCTTCCTAATTACTTGACGCCCTCAACAAAGGGGAGCATTTGTCAAAGGGGAGCTAAGACGAGAATCCTTCTCTCATCTTACTACTTTTCTTTTTTTTTTAGCTATTTCCCATTTTGTTACTTTTCACAAGTTTTTTCTCAAAACGTTTTTCACAATGTGTTAGTTTCTTTTCGACGCTCTTTTTGTTTCGACAAAAAGGGGAAGAAAGAGTAAAACTCAATTCAAATTTTTACGAATTTTATTTTCTTCTTAAAATAATCTTATGTTTTGTCATCAACAAAAAGGGGGAGATTGTTAATACAAATAAGCCATAAAAACGTTTATTTTTTACGATCTTCTAATGTTTTGTCGATAACAAACGTAAAATCATTTTAACGAAACAAATTGATAACATCAAATAGTCCTAAATTTTAAGTGTCAATTTCCCCCGATAATGCTCATATTTTATATCATTTATATGGATTTACGCTTGTGTTACTTTATATTTCACTTTCAGGTAATTTATGAGCATCGGAGCTTATGAGACGCGGATTTGGAGATTTTCCTAACAATTTATGATAGTATGCCAACTGTGAAGAAGCTACGGCGTAACTCTTTCTCGCACATTACCGTAGCTAGTGTTTTGACTCGAAGACCAACTTATCAAAGAATTATTCAGAACTCCCAACTAAGGTTACGCAGAATCATCTAGGTCAAGAAATATTTTGCGCCTCATCAACTCGTTGTAACTCCTCACATGCATTCGCCGTAGTCCTCCTCAAAAGTAACTCAGATTGAAGATAAACGTAACCTTTCCCAAGTGTTACGCCAGTAACCTACTTAACGAGAGTATTATTTGAAGAATTATTGAACTTACTACGTAACTCTCAACTCAAGTTCTGCAGTAACTAGGATCGTGCCTATAAATACCAGCCTAATTTACGCATCTCACATAATTCACTCACAACTAAAAGGCAGAGACGTGAAGAGGGTCGAAAGACGCGGATCATTCAGATCATACAGAGCCATCTCCAAGGGAGGAATCACTCCATATCAATAAGCATTAGCGATTATTTTATCTTTTACTTTCGATTCATGTCTTCCATTATGTTAAGCATCGAATCCTTTGTTTCTTTTAATATGATCGGCTAAGCACCTTTGGTGCTAGCCTAGTTATGATTCATTGAATGTTTTGTTTATGTTTTCATGCTTCCGTATAATTGTTTCTAGTAAATGCATGCATAGTTCATTGGTAGTTACCCTAGCTTCGGTAGTTTTAAAATGCGGTCGTATCTAGTTGCTTAGGAGAATTGACCAACTGACCCTAAGTAGTTAGGTAGAGTTGGGAAGGGTAAGAATTGACCAATGGACCCTTCTTCGCTTGTGAATCGACCAAATGATCACCGGTCGTCCGGATGAACTTAAAGTTAGGGATGAGTGTCTAAGATGCTAGCGCTGGCACTCATTATTTTGAATCTTGCATGTAGTATACTTAATGACTTGGCTTAGGCGACTAAGAACTACTCTACTATCAAGGGTAGAATCTTGACCTCGGGTAAGAGCCTTTGTTGATAGGTTAGGACGAATTGACCAAATGTTGTCCTAGCAACTTAAACCCTCACTTAAATCAATTGGAAGTATTAAAACATGAACATTACACGATAGGATGAGTAATTAGTTTAGAAAACTTTCCCCCTATTGATCTCAACCTCTATTATTTTACGCATTTATTTCTTGTTTATTAGTTTAATAATCATTTCTACTACAAACCAGTGACATCTAGACTTAACTAGAATCCGCTCAAATAGCTCTTAGGACGACCTCGGTTTTACCGATTACTACACTACACACGACCGGGTACACTGCCCATGAGTGCATAAGGTGGACCATACGTAAACGAGACATTATAAATATTAAAACCTGGTCAGAAATCCTGCATCACAAATAAAATACGTAAATAGTTTGAGCCAATAGTTTACTAACACGTTTTTACTAAACATATTAAAACCATATCAAAAACATGTTCAGTAAATAAGTTATATAAAACCAAATACATTTTTATAAAATACTAACAAGTAATATTGTTTACATCTTATAGAAAGGCATATGTATAACAATTAGTGTTTACATTTTATAGAAATGCATATGTACTTTGTGTATATTGTAATGGGTAAGTAATGGGTAAAAATCAAAGTCCATGACCCATGACCCATAACCCATGACCCATGATCTATTGACTAGGTACAATGAATGTTGTTGGGTAAAAACCAAAGTCCATAACACATGGATCATGATCCATGTCACACCCCCAAATTACCTGTTTTACAGCGGAATGGAATACCTTGGGGAGGACTGTCATAGCATCAAAGTTACAGTTATATCGAGCGACCTAAAGTGTCGTTTTGAAAATATCGTTTGATTCAAGAAAATAATCGAGTTTACAAACATTAGGTCCCAAAAGATTTCCAATATATCAAAACGAGTTTGTTACAGTCAAACGATAGTTAAGTGCATAAAATATAGGTGAGACGCGTCGACACCGCGACTCTATGATAAGTCCACATGCATGCCATGAGGTGAATGCCTTAGATACCTGAGATAAAACATGCTAAAAGTGTCAACACAATGGTTGAGTGAGTTCATAGAGTTTGTTTAACAAGTAAAGCTTTTAAAGAGCGATCATGCAACAAAGGCGAAGTTTTGGTCAATTAGAATAGTCCACAAAGCAAAGGCATCGTAAATCCACTCAGTTCCAAGTTCCGCCCATACAAAACTTGCAACCTGTGTGTTCACAATCCACTGCCAAAAGTAGTATGTCTAGTTTATATTTAAGCACACGTTGTCTAATGAGTTCACAAAGCAAAGGCATTGTAAATCCACTCAGTTCCAAGTTCCGCCCATACAAAACTTGCAACCTGTGTGTTCACAACCCACTGCCAAAATATGTATGTCTAATAGTTAAGTGTACGATGTCATAATAGTTCTCAATATAACACCACGTATATAATAATTCAGGGATGCTCCGAACATGGGAGACTTTACCTTTGCTCAACAAGGGAGACTCCTTTGTCACTCGACCACCTAGGCGAGAATTATTGAGAACGCTCCACCAATAAGGCGAGACTTTGCACACTCCACCGATAAGGCGAGAATTATTGAGAACGCTCCACCAATAAGGCGAGACTTTGATTGAAAATGCTCTGTTCCCATAGGGAGACATTCTGCTCCGGACCGGGGAGGCTTTAATTTGCTCCGAACAAGGGAGACTTTATAGTGATGCTCGAACATGGGAGACTTTAGGTCAAGGTCATAACACGTCACGGTTCAATAAGTTCAAACAAGTCATAAGTTTGTATTTAAGTTCAAGAGTTCCGTTCAAAAGTTCGTAATTAAGTTCAAAGATTTAAGTCGAGTTCAAAGTTCGAATACCAAAGAGCTCGAATAATATCAAAAGGTTCAAGATAGTCGAGCGTTCAAAATCACGTCAAACAAGTTTAAAATATATCAAAAGGGTCCTTGTACAAGTTAAAAGAGTTTAACTATATGTCAAAAAGTTCAAATCAAGTCTAAAGTGTTCACTTATATGTCAAAGGGTCCGAATCAATTTTAAAGAGCTCAAATATACATGTCGAATGGTTCAAAATCAAGGAAAGTGTTTCAACTAATAGCGTTCATAACATAGTGATCAATTTAGTTCGGGCATAATCTACTTACGCGCACATAGAGTGAAACAAAAGATATTTAAGTTCATATAAGTGTAAAGTAAAAGCATGAAGTTGAGCATGTATCTCCCCCAAAGAGTTTATAAAACAATTAAACGAGTAAAAGTGGGCTACGAACTCACCATTGTTGCAATAGTTATGATGACAAAGTGGATGCACAGAAATGAGACGCAACTCTCTAACCGCGACCTATTATGAATGATATGCTCTAATATAAGTCATGAAACAATGTCGTGCATGCAAACTCATATGATATCCATACCACTTGTACACTTTTGAAATATAAAGTTTATCGTCGAAAAATAATCTTATAACGTCTTGACAATTTATAAATTACTTTACAAGTATTTACGTTGAAACGATATCCTACGATAGTCTTTTAGTGATTTATTATGAAATTATAGCTTTTCGTCGTAAAATAATGTCATTTGACATTTTCATGAAAGTGGCTAAACGGCCTCGAAAAGCTAGTCGTAAAATGGTGTACATCGAGTGTTAGGAAACAAATTCAACGGTTTTGGGAAGCTTGTATCATTATCTCAAAGTTTTAGCATTTAAGTTTTCATCCTAGAGGTCTCGATCATGGAGAAAAATATAGGTAAAGTATGGTACTTGTGTCCAAAATATTGTTTAAGGGTGGTTTTCTACAAAGTTTAAGTGACCGTATTTTATTCATTACAACTCCGCTTGACGAACGGTCGGACATTTTGGAAAATAGGCTAGGCGAACTTACTTTTACTAGAAGACATCATTTTGTAAAAAGTACTACATCCATGTTAAAAACGACCCTCAACTTGGTCCTTCGTGGTCGTAATGTTTGTCTAATAGAAATATATTAATTTTGCTTATATAATATAGTTACGGCAACTTTGTTTAACGCGTGTAATTTAATCGTTACGAGTCCGTTTTCTACGTATTCTATATCCTTAACTTCGTATTAATGTATACTAATATATTTTTAAGTCGACACATTTCATAACGCCTAAGCCTCATTTTTGACTCGTAAAAAGTGGAAGTAACATGCTGAAATTTCTGATTTTTATAGTTTTCGTCGTCAAACTTGAAAATATCATAACTTCTTCGTTATAACTCCGTTTTAACCCATTCAAGTGGCCACGTTTTCATTTTAAAGTATATTTTCCAAATATCTAGCCCAAAAATTTTTACCTACTTTCGAGAATTCCAGAATTCGAAAATATGATCAGACCTCTAAATAAAGTTGTCGAAATGAGTTTTTCTCGCGCAAAGCCTATTCTAACCAATTCAAACCAACGCCGAAGCTATTCTAATCCTACCATACACCTTCTTAGGGTGTCATGGGTTCCTAGACATCACCAAAAGTAATATGTTTCGAGGAGTAATTATAGGATGATGAATATATATTTATAACACTTAAAAACAATGAAAAGTGGTATAGACATCAATATGACTTGCATGTTTTTCTCAAATATGATGAAATAAACATAATATGAATATGAAAGATGAATATGAACATTAAATGCTTACAAGTAACTTGATGAGGTTAAATGAAAAAGGTTAATCCTAAACACCCCAAGTTTTTATTTCAAAACCTTACTTAAGAGTGTGCCTAGATTGTGATGAACTTGACTTGAAAAATTTTGTGATCTCCTTCTTGGTCTCTCTATGGTGGCCGGTTCTAGGGGAGAAGAGGAAGAGAGGATATTTTGATTTTTACACTAAGATATAATGTAACTATGTGTAGTAGTGATATGTTAAAACTAGTAGATATTATTGTGGTTAGATATTTGTACTCAAAAGGTTGTGTGAGTCATCCTAGTGGTCGACACACACAAGAAATAAAAAGACTTAGTGTAACTTGATTAGTTAAGTATGTATAGGTAGAAGTAAATGTGTAGTTATTTAAGGATAATTGGTAACTTGTGTACATATTTAAGAATTTAGGGTAGCGTTAGCTAAAAATAAATTTTAACGGATCAAAATAAAATATATTGAAGTCATAAAAATTATAAAAATACATTTCTTACAAAATTTGAGTGAAATAATAATTATCGTATAGTATTTAAAAACCGTCGAATTATATAAATATAACAATTTATATACAAAATAAATTTAAAACACCGGGTAAACTCATAATATTATTTTTATAATCTTAATATGAGTATAAAAATATATCGGGATAATTTTTGGAAGCATCGGATCAAATGTTCAAAATAAATGATCGTACGATAGCGTTTATTTAATAAGAAAAATATACGTTAATGAAATATAAAATTTTCTCCGGGAATGAATAGTAAAATTTGAAAAATGACCGGAAATTGAGAATTGTGACAATCCATAACCCATGACCCATTGCATAACATCATGCATGAAGTCATGATGGATATTATCCATGATCCATGACCCAAAGTCCATGACCCATGACCTAAGATCCATAACCCAATGACTAGGTACATTGCATATTGTTGGGTATCCATAATCCAATACCCATAACCCATAACCCGGTTTGCAACCCAAAATCCGGACTAAGTGACCCAATGAGCGGATCCCATGTTTTACTAGCCGGATCCTCTCGGTGAGGATCCGTAGGAACCGTGGGACGATGGACATGTTTTGTCTATAAATAGTGAGTCGTTCTCTCTTGCTCACTACCACTCTTAGATATATTTTCTCTCAAGATTCTAACCTCACTAACCACAGATCCAAAGGATTATTCTATGTAGTTTTATGTTTGTGTGATTCTCTAGGTTCCTCTTAAAGGCGAGATCACCACCTCTTAAAGACGTGCAAGCTCAAAGTCATGAGTTGCTAAGCTTCGTCATCATCAAGACCACTGAAGTACATCTTGTTGATAGTTCTTTCCTCCCTCCATAGAAGTGTTGTGTTGAAGGCATTAGTGAAAGGTGTCGAAGGGTTGTGTTGAAGGCACTAGTGAATGGTGTTGAAGTTGTACATTCGATATGGTGCTTCAATGTACAAGTTGTGTAGTTTGGGTTAAAGGATGTTGATATCCTTTCTAGTGTTGTAACAAGGAGTGTGTCTCCTTTGGGTAGTTGTGTAGTGGTGTAGTGTTGGGTAGTAGTTCCTCCTTTGTAATTGAACTCGATATCTAGCCTTGTACCGGATAAAGTGTAGGCGACGTTGTGACAGGTTTGGTTCTACCTCGTGGAAGAAATCGGTGTCTAGGCTTGTACCGGATAAAGAGTATGCGATGTTGTGAAGGCTTTACCGCCGCATTAAGGAGCTTGTATTGTGTAGTACTTACAAACTCTCGAGTGGGGTACCTGGGAGTGGGAGTAGGCAAGGAAGGTGTCCTTGTGGCGAACCACTATAAATACTGTGTTGTGGTTTTGTGTTCCTTTACTCTTTATCTTTTACATTACTTACTTATATGCTAATCTATCAATATCTAACACACATACCAAATAGATTGACATAAGTCGATCTAAATATTTTAAAACGAAGTTTTAATCGGTAAAACTATTCAACCCCCTTCTAGTTTTCCACAAATACTTATCTTTTGTCAAAGGCCATTTTCTCGGTGAAATAATGTTACTAATAACCATTGTAAACACGTGTATAACAACCTAATTTTGGGTCAAATAGAGTGTGTATTCAAGATAAGTGACTCGGATTTTCACCTCAGAAGATAAGAGACTCATCCATCTTTCCAATCAACTTATGAAATTTTTGAGAGAGAATAAATCTCTAACTAAAAGAGTGCTTTGATTATTCGTTTAAAGTTTGATGAACTTTTGTTTTGATTTAAATAATTTCTCAAAAGAATGAATTAAAAAAAGCTTTACCCTAGGGCTACTAGAATGATCTTGTGGTATTCAATATGGGACCCACCAGCCACCATTCATCATCATATGTTGTTTTGTGACTCATTGTTACTCTAGAAAGTGAAAATGTAAGATTCAAAATTTATCCTAGCTGCCTTGTTCCAAAAATATACTATTGGTACCCTTTACACATTTAATACCACGAATACCACTAGAACCTACTATGTTCACAAGAAAAGAAAGTTTTTATATTATTTTTGTTCCGTATATTTTGACTTTTACTATTTTTAACTTGTCAAATTTTAAAATTATATTCCGCATATTTTTTCGACAGTTTTACCTACTTTATTAACATGACAAGACAACTTTTTATGGTTTTATGCTCCATATTTTTTGTGTTTTACTACTTTTGACTTATTAAATTCTATGTCTTCTTTCCCATTTTTTTAATTTCACAATTTTATAATAAAAAAAATTATAAAAAAAATATATATATAAAAATAATAAAAAATTTATAAAAGGTATTACAGCTTGCTATTTAAAAAAGTACAATAACCAACCTCCTAAACACCTTTTATGTACTATAATGTGAAACCATGATGGTATTTCGGTCGATTTCACATCGCCTTTCTCACTCGACGATACTTATCGATGATCTAGTTCTTGCGATGGTGAGTTGGAATTTTTTGGTTTTGTTTTCAACCAAACGGTTTGATTTTTTGTCCATATGTATGCTTTAAACTAGGTCGAGTATACAACCTAGTTCGTCCTTTTTTGTACCACAAACCGAAGCCCCCACAATGGAGCAACCGGTGATAACATGTGATCAACTGGTTGGGGCAACCTTACCATTGTGTCCAGCCTAACAATCTTATTTACATAAACGTGATAGTGTATGTGACATCTCGATTCTCACGATGTAACTATGTATAGTATCTCTTTAAGTTTGTTTAACGCTTTTTTTTTAATGATTGCTATAAAATATTTTGTCGCTAAAGAATAGACCTTTGCAATGTGCACCAACCATGATTCAGGTGTTCTTTTTTTATTGTTTAACGTACATAAATTATGACTCCAATTAGTGGCCAAATACATGGCTGATTTTGGAGTCGCGATTTATGTAATGTAAAAAATAAAAATAAAATCTTTCATTAATTGTATAGTATCTCTTGTTGTGTAAGAAGCTCATTAAACAAATGATTGTGAGTTAAAATTCTGTTTTAAATATGTGAGATAGTCTTTAATATGTATTTTACTATTTCGTGAAATGTTTAGTTGTCCTTCTAAAAAAATGTAGCATGACATAATGAAAGTGTGTCCTTTGTCATTGAAGATAATCTTTACTATATTATAATGCATTTGAGTCATTTCTAAAAAGGAAATCTTAAAAATAAAACTTTACACTTCTTTATAAGAGGAAGACTTAAAATTTAATACTTTCTATTATTTAAAATTAAATGCACACGTTTCAAGAAATTAAATACTGCTTTAAAATCATTTACAACCCATTATTAAAAACGCCAGAATCGCTTAAAAATCATTATTATCGAGAATAAATTATTAAAAACATATAACAGCATCCACTATATAAATACACACAAACCATTTTATATCTCTCACACACATCTAAATATCGAATAAACCGAATGTCCTACCGTGATAAAATTTAATCATGAGACATCCATGCGTATTAATAAATACCCTAGTCTGTCATTAAGAATTTGAAAATGTTCGAATATTGTAAACGTACACTTAACTTGTATGCAAATGATACAAAATTTTTAATGCACATTTATCGTCCTCCAATTAAATAAAAAAATAACTTGAAATTGATATATGTAAAAAAAAAAGAAAAAAGTTAATAGTGGATTTTCTTGAATGAAGAATTATGTATAGCATTCATAACCATAAGAGTGCTTACAAACAAAATGACCATGTTTGATGTATAATTGGGAGTTCCTTTTAAACAGTGGCATAATCAGAGCGGGTTATGGGGTTTCGAAACAACCACGAATTTTACAGCCTGATGTTAATTTATGTAAAAAAATTAAATTTTTTATAAATGCATCTAGTCCTCAAAAAATATATTTATGGAATTACGGTCATATCTAAGTATTTCGTAAAGTAAATGTATCTGGGTTTTTTTAGTTTTGGTTTCGTCCCTTTTTCCAAACCAAGACTACAATATACATCAGCAGATTATATAAGACATAGATTTGAGTTTTGACGTTACAAAATAATTTGGTGGTGTGAAAAACGCTTCTCATCAAAATTTAACACCAACATCCATGTGAGTTCATAAGAACACATCAAATCAAGTACAACACATGACATGTTACGAATTATTAGATAATATTATTCAGTTTCTTACAATGATGGTATTTTATCTTTATTAGATCATATAAAAAGCTTTTTTTTTTTTTAATTTATTTTCTTTTTGGTTTTCAACAACCTGGTGTTAAGCTTAAGAATAGGACATAAGATGAAATAGACAAGATCGTGCCAACTTTATACACAATGGGACATTTTAGTGACATAACTCGTCTGTTTTTTGATTTTGACCTTTGGTTTTTAAGATTTTTAATGCAAACATATGGAATACTAAGTCTAAAAAAGGTGCAAGTATTTCTAAATACGTAATTCAAAAATAATATTCAAGGAAATGAACAACAATACATTTTCGGACTTTTCTCAAATAAATTTAGTGTGTAATTTACGAAGTTCTATTCGACAACGTGTTGCCACCTGCCAAAACCGTCCACAATTATAGAAAAAAATTGAAGTTGCTCATGGCCTACCAGAGATATCATATGAGATTCACAAATTATTCAATACCACTAATGAACAAAAATAATAATTTAAGCTTCTCGACATTTAACTTATTATTGATTCTATCATAACACAACCAATCCATAGAACAGTTTAAGACATTGACATTTTACTAAAAGTCTACAACATCGATTCGAAATGAACCACTATTTTTTCTTTTTTTTTAATTTATTTATTTTTTTCCTTTTTTTATTTAGATTTGTTTTTATTTCATCAAAATAGGATTTACATATTGGTGGAAGATAAACGGACAACAAACTGCGCCGTTAGCTTTTTTGGATAGCAAAATTAATTCTTTTATAACAATGTTTGTAGATCTGAGTGTCATAACATTACTGCTTATAACACGTTAAACTCTTTTGAGTAGCTCCACCGCTTCAGGTGAAAAGAAATTAAATGTATCACCGCGCGAAAAGAATAAACATGTGTTGATTTTCAATGCAGATGAAATCAGATAATGTATATATTTAAGCTAAATTAAATAGAAGGTTTATCAACCGAAGCAGAAAAATATTTTAGGAGGTAAAACCTAAAAAGGTTGCCGTTTCATATTTTGTTGGAGGAAATACATATTTAAAATTTAAAATTGCAAAACTAAGGGTCCGTTTGGTTTGTTGATGGGTTTAGATTAGGATTTGGATTTTAATGTAAATTTGTAGATTTGGATTTGAATTAGGAGAGAGAAAATATAATTAAATAATATATTATTTATATTTTAAATAAATATAATTTATATTTAAAACTATTATTATTTTAAAAATATAATAAAATAATTATGAATGGATGATATTGAAAAGAGCACACATGAATGATAAAACGAGTGTAAGCCACGATCAATGGATTGGCTTTCAGGACTTATTTTGTAGCGACACTTAAACTTGAAATTTGTTTTGCCAAGTTGTGAAACTTTGCATTTAATGTTTGACTTAGTTTAGCGACACCTAAACCGCGAGGCCATTCTTGCTAAGTCGCAAAACTTTGCGATAATCGGGACACGTGTCGTGTCCACATCGAATCCCCGCTTTTTAGTTATATGTATAATAAGTAAAAGTAAGCTAGTGACTTGGGATTCTGCAAAGTCTTGATTTTGGTATTGAACCCCAATCTTAGGGCCCACACACGTATACCAAACAGCATTTCTTGGTATTTTCTCTCAATCCAAACCGTACCCCCTCAAACTAAACGGGCCCTAAACTAACCATTAACTTAACAGCACAAAAATACACGTTCTTTAATTAGTTAAAACATAACGACATATTTACTTTTGTTTTGGAATTCAAATCACAGGGACCTTTATTTGGGTTGAGTAAAACCCTTTTATCTTGACGTTTAACCCGTTTTTGGACCATTGTTTGAGTTAAGCAAACCCTTTCAGCTTAAAGAACCCTTTCATTTTGAAAAGAGTTCAAAAGACTCTTCCCTTTTTTTTTCACCATAACCTTTGCACTGGTCGAAGAGGGGATCATCCAAGGCATCAAAAAGTGGGGGGCATAAAAAATTCGTAAAAAAAAAAAACTGCGAGTGTTGTTGATTATTAATAATATTTGGTTTTGAAGCTTTAATTATAGTAGGTTAAAGCTTTATTGAATTTGGAGGATAGGGTGGCTGAAAAAATGTGGTTGGGAGAGGGAAAGGAAGGTTCAAAAGGGTTGGGTGGGTTTAAATAGTAGTTACAGCTTTTGGGAGGGGTTCACTTGGTTGCAAGATGTTAGATTGTCATTTCTGAAGGTATTAAACTGGACCAGGTTGGGCGGATTTACACTACACCATATGTCAATTTTAAAAATATTCGGAAAAGATTTAATGAGTTAATTATAGTTGTTACGAAAATGATCTAACATTCTAAATCCCTCAATAAGCTAGATAGAGTTTGTATGCATTGAAAGTATACTTGGGCGACCTTTTATCTACTTGACCCGTTACAACTTCAACAAACTTTTTATTTGACCCATTTGAGATCAAGCGCAAACCAAAGAAACTCATTCTTAGGTAAACGGTGAAACACCTCCGTTAATTACTAGTAATAATTTCACATGTGCTGCTCTCGGTCTTCATAAAGCTACACAGCCAGGATATCATAGTTAAACATCAAATAATGGCGTAGTTTAAATGCAGATTCAGCACTCGGAAACCATTGATTGCATTACTGAACATATATGATCTAACACCTTAAAGACCAAAAACAGAGAGCTTTAACTAAATAACAACATTCAAGTCGATACATGCACCTCATTCATATGGAATCTGGATATAAGCCGCATCAGAAACAAACGGGACATCAGCATACATCCCAGAAAGACAACACCGAATACACTCCAGAACTGTGAAAAGGAAGGCAAACGCAAAAGCAGTCCAGAAATGCATCCGGCTTTACCCCAATACCAAGCACTAGGCAACCACCGCCACACGGTTCCGTCACTTGAAGAGCAATTTCCAGTAGCATCCCAGTCACGACATGAAATCTGAAAAAGTGGGCCACTCTTTTCTTCTAACGACTGCCAGGTAAGCAACTATGAAATAGGCAATCAAAACCAACTCGGTAAACCCCCAGAGCACTTAGAAAAGGGTATGTAAGGAATTCAAAATCTTCTAAGAAAGGGTGTAGATGATATGCGGTTTCTGCATACATCCATGTTTCATGAAGTGGCATTAGGTAGGGTAAGCAGGCCAAAGTCCTCCAATACCATCTCGGTTTTTCTCCATTGGGGAAACTTGTAACTAAAAGCACCAGCATCCTTTGATGCTCTTGGACAGACAGTTGACTGACGGCTTCGGGATAACTTCAATGGTGTTTTGTATGTGAATTGACCTAACTGCCCACATGATAGAGATGTTGCAGCAGAGAGATGAACAAAAGGAGCCCCTGCCAATAAAAAAATGATGAAATAAGAAGAAAAAAAGAAAAGAAATATGCATTATGCTGAAACAATATATGGAACACTGCAAGTAATATGGGTTAAAAACTTAAAACAAGTCCAGATTGGAGTGGGACACTTTTTAGAACGGGTTGAAAGGGCATGGTCGGGCTTACACACAAACACTTGTTGACCATTTTCTATAATCTGTCAGATGTGATAATAAAAACATATGACAATAATAAAAACGACCTATGAGGTTGTATGCATTTAAGATAAGCTTGGAGGGACTTTCAATTTGTTTGAGATAAAAAAAACCACCAGTATGGGCTCATTCATAAGTTAATGTGTCAGGACTGCCACATCTAGCTAGCAGGGTCAAGCACCCTAACTTAATTACGCAAGGAACATAGCCAACAGGCAAGTTTAGCAGTATCCTGGTGTAATTAAGGTATTTCCCAACCTCTTTGTTGTGGATCCTAAAGAATCAGAGAAGTAAAATCCAGAGTCATTCTCCTGCAATCCAAAAACTTGCCAAAAAACAACATTTTTGATTTGGATCCTAAAGAATAAACTCGTTGATTTCTTAACAGTCTGACAATAAGCGTATAACTCTTACACAGATATACATGAAAATGCACTTGAATAAGCAAACTTTCATGCCAAACAGTTCAGTGAAGTATATTCTCCTAATGAACATATCAATCAAACAATAGGCAGTACTGACTAAACAAGTGAGAAAGAAAGGTGAATCAAACTGCAAAAACCGCTGGCCTAAGGTTGAAGAAAGGAGAAGCTGAGGGAAAAGAATCTGGTCCTCCTTTTTACTCGGCCATTTTAACCACAATCCTGTAATTGCAGCTTTATACTTTTCTTTGCTTATAAAATTTTTAGTAATAAATATTCTTTTCTTTCAAAAAATAGGACCCCATTGCCATGGAGATTCAGATAAAGCAGATTCACACTCAGCCTTCTCAAACCCATAAATTGTGAGCATAAATTGAATATCCTTTCTTCCCAAGTATTGTCTGACAGCACATGTAGAACTTTTGTACAGAAACACATGCCAATGTACTCGAAGAAGCAAATTTAACTTCCAAAGAGTTTAATCAGGTATATTCTCATAGAAAACATTATCAGACTATAGAAAATACTGACTAAAAGGTGAGAAAGAAAGGTGAATCAAACTGCAAAAACCGTTGGCTTGAGGTTGAGGAAAGGAGAAGCTGAGGGAAAGACAAAGGATTTGGCTTTGTCAAATACCTTCGATAGAAGGATATTTTGTAATTCGGTTAACTATATCAAAGTTTTGGTGAATTCTTTAAATCTTAATAATAATATGCTACGTTAGACGGAAAGTATTTTTGGACTGAGTTGGTATTTTTCATCCTTGTAGGAACTCGTGCTCGTTCATAGTCATTGTCCCATGCTACATCAGATTGCAATATTGGGATACAACCCCCAAATTCCAATTCACCTCAATGTCAAATTTGAGCATTATACCCTGTGTACCAGGCATTAAGCCGTTGCTAATAATTAACAATTCTAACTCAAGTTAAAAAAACCTTAATATCAGTTGCTAGACATTGGCTCACGTAAACATTTACTATCACAACTCCAAGTGTCCTAAGATATATATAAAACTTTTGAGTATAAAAACCTTCTCTGATGTTAAAAAAGTATAAGTAATTACCTCTGAAATCTAACATTCACATTCGACATGCCAAGTTTCTATATCAGATACTGCACATACAGACTACTTATATATACTCAACTCTGTTATATGTTCAGGCAGTCCCAACACAGTTAAAGCTATTTCTCCAAGTAACACTACGTCTTTTTGCGGTTTTTTTAATAACTTCTCATCATAGAAAAGAACTCGAAATTGTTCTTAGATTCGGAAATAACAGGAACAGTAATAAAAAAACAATTCGCAATTACAAAAATGCTCCATGCTTCCTTGTAACAGAAATATAAGGTTTCTCACATTAAAAGGCCAATGTCAAGTATGCAATCACGTTTTAAAAAGACCTATATTAATGTGTCACTGTTACTTGTATATCTTCGATACGTACATTTAAGTTTTGTCACAATAATGTCCTCAATTACAGTCAACGGACTTGGTTTCAACCAATTTAGAACCTCGCATAATCTTACAAACTTAAAGGAGCCTTCTAAATGATTAAAATTGCAAAATATTAAGAAAATGATAACTGGAAACGCAAAACCAGAATGTGCATAAAAAACTCAGAGTTTTACCACAGAGTACTTTTACTATATCAGTGTTTATATTGCAACTTTGCAAGCCATGTCGATCTTAGAATTTGGTCCAAGGTCATCGTTTTGACCTTAAACATACATAATTTTGGCATAGTAAGATGAGCCTTTACGCTGCTGGTTTCAATCTACTCAATACTAAATGATTTTGACTCTACTAAAAGGCTTGTAGCCTAGCGGTACCCCATAATGCTGTGTGGGTTCAAGTCCCATGTGGGACATGGACGTGTGTTATAGATTTGCGGTGTATATAGGTGTGAGATAGTTAGCTTGCCTTTAAAAAAATGATTTTAAATCTAAACAAAATCTCCTTAGGGATCTTGGTTCCAATGAAAGCCTTCTGAGTATGTTTAGTGCGGCAAGCAGCAATAAGAAGTAGTTGTTTATTTGATAGAACTGTTTGGTAACATAGTTTTATCAGTGATTATAAAAGTGTAAACTGATGTAAAAGCTAAACGCTAACCGCTTCTTCAAGTAGCATTTGAAAAGTAAGGTTTTTAAGAGAAACCAAACGGTATATGCTCCTCGCCAAACTAGCTTTCAATTCTAAACGCTCTTAAAAGCTTCTTGCCAAACATAACCAAATATAAAGCAATGTACTCATCTCAAAACGACACAAACCTCGTGAAGAGAACAATGTATGCTCCTTAAATGAGTTCAAAGAACTCGCAACTCTCGACATCGATTTCAATGGCTTGGTCTTATATTGACCCAAGTGCCCCCCGTATATAGAGCACCCATTTAAAATCATATTGCTCCACACCTAAGATAACAACAAATATATAGAAATGAACAACAATAATATACAACTGAAACCCAAAATACCAAGAATAACTTATGTATAATTAATTTACCTGATGATTGTCTTCTGTTCACCGGAGATTGCAAATCCGACCAGAACTGAGGAAGGGTTTTACATACAAAAGAAAGAAATAAAAGATAATGTAATGAATCCCTTTTTCTCACTATTTACATATCGCACCCATCATGTTTAAAGAGGTTGACTGAGTGTACCTTTATAATTTTATGAGTTGAGTTCAGTCGAGTCGTGCTCGAAGTCTTTATTAGCAGTGTTAGGCTATAAAAACTATCTTCGGTTCGAGTCAAGTAGAGTTGAGCCGAGCTTGAATGTATCAGTTAACCAATCGAGCTTCGGTTTGAAAATAAAGATCGATCAGCTTCGGTCTTTTTAATTGAGTCAAGCTCGACCTTTGCACTATATAAACTAAAACTAATTTGGTTAAGTTAAAACATGTTTACGTATGGTATGTAGATCGGTATTAAGAATGGGTTGAGATAGTTTTGTTGGTTGGTTTTCTGTGTTGAACGGTAACGACCCGATGAATTGATTGAGATCAAGAAGCGTGTGTGAGGCATTATTTGCCAAAGTGTGTGAAAACTTATGAAGTTGTGTGTGAGGCCTTCTATTTATAGAGAGGCGAGCTAGATTTAGAGATAAACCCTTGAGAAATGATCCACATCTGTAAAGAATCCAGGTATTGCTCACTGAGTGCTTTGCTTCCTATAATGTTGGTCTTGTGTCTCCCACTGCTCTATGTCAGATTCGTACATTTTAACCGTTAGTGACAGTTAGATACAGTTGTCTTGTGCGCATGTACTATCCGGTCGAGAGATGTTACGAGATCTAGCCCGACCTGGGTTTGTGTGGTTCTCGTCATTGGTTGACTCGTGAACCTTTAGTAGATTAGCTTGATTTGAACGTATAGTTAGTGGGCATGAGTCATTAATACTGACAAAATATCACAATCTTAATTATAAAACAAGATGAAAACTTCTTTTTTTGGTTTGTTCTAATGTTTTTACTATGTTTGACGAATTTAATGATAAGTGAAACTCGAGCTCAACATAGTACACCATAGTTGATTTTGGAAAATCACACAAAACAGGTGCCCGGTCCTCAAAATCCCGACCTTTTTAATTCTATATCAAGTTAATATTTAGTTTAAAATTGACACAAATGCTAAAGGGAAATGATTTGCACACTCTCACATTTTATTGGCATACTCTAATGCGTGTATTAGACAGTTGTACTTTAAGTATAATCTGCTTTAACTACTTGTATATTAGAGTGTTCCAATAAAAAGTGAAAGTGTGTAAATCACCAACCAATGCTAAAACGTTCGAGTCCTCAGCTTGACAGCTAAGTTGTTAGGCATGTGTCTCGACCCGCACACGCATGAGATAAGGTTGTCCATGAATTCTACACCAACTTCGAAGACTCAATAATTATAGTTGTGGCTATCCACTCACTCCGCTCTCTCAATTCTCAATCTTTAACCTTTCCTTTTTTTTCATAATGACCGTACCAAGTTCATATGTTACGAGAGACCTATAATTGAGGTCCACATGTAGCATGAGATTAATACGCGATAACGCGCTGCTCGGGTCAAAGGAACTTCCTTTTCGTCGAGCAAGTTTTTTCACCTAGGCGATGAACCTAATCGTTGTAGTGTAGTATTAGGGTAAGCCTCGGAATTGATATCATTCTCTGGGAATAGGAATGCTAGTGAGAAATTACTACGTTAAGATTGGGGTTGAGGAAGATTATTTTTATCTTTTATGTTTTTAGAAAATTGAAATGTACTGAATCTCGGGGTTTGGATTTGGGGTTGGTATTTCTACAGATTACTCTACTTATCTAATTATCTAAACTAAGGTGAGTGTAGTCTATGTCATTGTTGTGTGCTCTTATGATGATTAAAAATGTGTTTACTTAGATGTTATTACTCCCTAGCTATCTCCTATTGATGGTTGAATTGTCACGTCCTTATTCTTAACGTGTTGTGTTTCTAAGGTCGTAGGGTATGCGTTTATCCCTAACTCTTTGAAGCTACCTAAGGTTAATGACTACGAAATCTCTAGGATTCATAAACTTAACACTAAGGTTATCTTTGGATATTTAGCCTACAATTGCACTAGTAACTATAAGCTAAGGTTCAACAAAGACTAATCAAGCATTAATAACACAACGAATGACATATCGCAATACTAGGTCAATCACAATTAAGATAAGAGACAACCAATCAATATTCAATAACTAGGTTTTATATTATCTAAGCAAACACACAGTAAATTAGCGGACATGGAGAACATGCAAGCATACACACAAACAATTGAAGACATGATTAAATCAATGAAGTAAAACACTTATCTTGTTGTAAAATAGGGTATGGAACCCTAAGATCTTGTCTGAGAAGACAGCCTTGGTTCGGTTTAGGTTTTACTCCACAAAACTACCTCTCTAAAAGCGAAAATTCGGATTCTATATAGTGTTACAAAATGCGACGGCGTCGCTCTTTAATTGTGACGCCGTCGGTTTGCCGCCATTAGGGTTTCGTCTTGGCCACGTCAACTCTGTGACGGCGTCACCTTATGCTCGTGACGCCGTCGGTTCAACCTCTGACGTCGTCTGGATCCAAATCTAGGCCGTCTGAGTTGCGACGCCCTACTCTTTTAAACTTGATGTCGTCACTTGTAAAATAACAATTTGGCTACTTAGTCGTCTCAAGATGTGTCGCGATGGCGTCGTATTTAAGCAGTGACGCCGTCCCCTTTCAATTCCAGCAGCTTGAGTGTCTCGATTCTTGACTTTGGCCATTTTCTTCTGATAAGGTTTTAAAATGTACCTTTTTGAGGGGTCGTTTAAGCCCTTATTTGATCACTTTTGTATCCGTTATTACTTAATATCGTTCCTTTTCACTTTTTAGGTATCTTGAAGGCAAATTGCTGGAATGACACTCATTCAAACGAAAAGGAGCGAATATACGAAGAAAATGGCCAAAGTCAAGAATCGAGACACTGTGTTCTTTGGAACTAAAGGGACGGCGTCAGTTCTACAAGTGACGTCGAGGTTCTACTAGAGACGCCGTCGGACAAGTTTTGTGACGACTCAAGAGCTAAATTGCTCATTTACAATTGACGGCTTCAGTTTTAAAAGAGTAGGCGTCGCACTCGGATGGCCTAGATTTGATCCGACGACGTCGAGATCGACGGACGGCGCCACAAGCATAAGGTAACGCCGCCGCAATACTAACGTGGCCAAGACGAAATCCTAATAACGGCGACCGACGGCGTCACAAATTAAAGGGTGACGCGTCGCATTTGTAATCTTATATATAGAATCCGAATTTTTAGTTTTCATGTGTAGTCTTTTGGGTAAAACCTAAACCAAACCAAGGTCTGTCTTGTATAGTATTTTAGGGTTCCATACCCTATCTTACATCAAGATAAGTGTTTTACTTCATTAATTTAATTATGTCTTCCATTGATTGTGTGTATGCTTGCATGTTCCCCATGTCCGGCTAATTTATTTGTGTGTTTGCTTGGGTAATATGAAACTTAGTTATTGAATATTGATTGGTTGTCTCTTATCTTAATTGTGATTGATCTAATATTGCGATAGGTCATTCGTTGTGCTAATAATGCTTGATTAATCTTTGTTGAACCTTAGTTTATAATCACCTAGAGTAATTGTAGGCTATACATCCAAAGAATACCTTAGAGTTAAAGTTTATAAATCATAGAGATTTTATAGTCATTAACCTGGTAGCTTCAAAGAGTTAGGTTAAACGATACCCTACGACCTTAGAAACACAACGCGATTAAGAATAAGGACGGACAATTCAACCATCAATAGAGATAACTAGGAGTAATAAAGCCTAAGCAAATACATTTTTAACTATCATACGAGCACACAACAATAGACATAGACTACATACACCTTAGTTTAGATAATTAGATAAGTAGAAGTAATCGGAGAAATACCAACCCCAAGTTCAAACCCCGAGATTCGTGCTTTCCATTTCCTAAAAACATAAAAGATAAAAAATAATCTTCCTCAACCCCAACCTTAGCGTAGTAACTTCTCACTAGCATTCCTATTCCCCAGAGAACGATATCAATTCCGTGGCTTACCCTAATACTACACTACAACGATTATGTTCACCGCCTAGGTGTTGAAAACTTGCTCGACGAAAAGGAAGTTCCTTTGACCCCGAACGCTACTGTAAGCGTATCAAGTTTTGGCGCCACTGTGGGAATAGAATAGCTAGTTAGAGTCCACCTCGTTTAGGTTCCCTTGCTTGATTCCTATCAAGTAAGATTTTTTTCTCATTTTAGCTTCCTTGTAGTCTATCTCCTTCTTTGTGTTTGTGTTCAGAAACCCTTTTCATTTGTCGCTATGGCAAGTAATGTTGCATTTGAATCATTAACAAATGAGGAACAATTGAATTTCGCAGATTGGATTGCTTTTTATTGTTCTAATGAATTTCTGAGTGATCTTAGATATATCCAAAAGGAGACGGGTGTAAGGTTGGATGGATTTGATAAATTTTGTGCTTGTGTGGCTTCTATTCAACGATCATTGTTAGGATCAACTCCTTTTAGTAAGACCATCTGGAAAAAATTTGAGAAAAGCCTCCTAAACATAAATCATCAGTTGAATGATCTTAGGCACCATGATCAAAAAGACCTAGTTTTTAAGAACATGGAACCTAAACCCGAACAAGATTGTGAGATGGTTAGAGTTGAAATACTTAGTTGCATGTGTGGGATATACTTCAAAACATATGACACGCGTGAGGAATCCTTTAGGCAAATAGAACATAGTAGTCAAGTTTTTGAGAACAATTCTTATGAATCAGACCAAGAATTTGAAATGGCCAAAGAAGGATTTGAGATGCTTAGGAGTGTATTTGGGTTAGATCACACTAATGAACATTTAGGAGATCTAGATATAATGGAGAATGAGGTGGAAACTCCAAGCCCACAAGCCCTACCATCACTTGAGGAACACACATCGCCTATAACTTACCCGGAAGAAATAGAAGAGACTATAGGAACCCCTATTAATATAGAACCTTTGGACCAAATGCCACTAGAGAATGTAGGTTTAGATGCTTGTTGTCATGACCTCTCTCTTAGTCCTAGGGATGTTCCTAATTTTGATGAACCGGAGCCTCAACCAAAAACCTTACCCAATTTTCCGACTTTAGATGTGAATCTTGGAATTGAATTAGGCCCCAATCCACCCATCAAAATAAATAGTCCGGGTAGTTGCTTGATAAAGGTGGTAGACTCTAGGCCATGTAGAGTGGAAGCTAATATAGGAGTAACCCATGACCTTACACACTTATATCACCCATTCATGGTTGATAACAAGAAACATTATGGGTTTAAAACGGGTTTATTAGGTCAAGATGGATCATTAAATAAGAATCTTTTGAAGTTGATAGAAGATGATCCATTTTTAGGAGAGAGATTTGATTCACCCACTACACCCATAAAATTAGGTAAGGTTAGAATGAATGGAGCACACCCCTTTGAGCATATAAATCACCCATCACCCTCTCCTCACGTAGCAAATTTCCACCCTAAGGGTGTGTATCGCTACTATCACCCGCACTTAAGCTTAAGTGTAGGAAAAAACTTCCCCTTTATCCGTTAAATAAGGGTAGAGTCAAGCTCGTGACTCGAACAAAAACAAGCGCTTCTTGGGAGGCAACCAATGTGTATATGTTTTTCATTTTTATTTGTGTGTCATATATCTTTTCATTATTGTATGTTCTCATGTTTGAATTTGTGAAAATGCTTTATTTTGTCTTTAACCTCGTCTTAATTACATATAAAGGTATTTTACAAAAGGGATAAGTGTAGGGAAGATTACACACGTTTATAAAAGAACGTGAACATGAGAATTACGATTATTGAAAAGATATTTATGTGTGAGTCAAATGCTTGTATCGAGTCATAATTGATGTTTTGCATGAATTTTTCCAGATTTTAAAGATAAAATGTTCGAATTTTTCCGAAAAATCGCATACCGCTTCTGTCAGATAACTTTGACGGGCGTCGGAGGAGCGAAACATCTTATTACTTTTCTCGTTTCGAGCTACTTATAAATTTTGGAATTTTCGTGTCTTAATTTTCCGTAAAATCAGAAACATCCATTCCACAAGCATTATATCCTAGTTTAGTAGAGTCATATATATATTGTTATCGCCGATTTTACGCGAAGGTTTCGCTTTGTTTTCTTCAAGTGTGCGTGTTTAATTTATTAAGAAGATACATAAGATGAGAAGGAGCTTTTCACGCTAACATTCTTCTTGAAGAAAGATGTAACCACCACTTTACACGGATCCTACTAAGCTAATCAGGGGAGTATTAGTTTCTTTCGTATTTTATAACCTTCCATTATCATAACTTTGATACTTTCTGGGAGCATTGGGGACAATGTTCAGTTTAAGTGTAGGGAGGGAAAATAAAACGGGAACTTTGAAACTATGCTTATCCTTGATTATTTGCTTTGTCCAATTGCATTTGTGTAATAAACCATGAGAAATATCGGTTAGGGTAATTTTGGCACCAAATTTAAAATTTTTCATGACATGTAGGAGTGGGCCATTAGTCTTAATAAAGCGTCTCATGGATAGGAAATTATATGACTAGCACAAAAATCCTTTACCACTTAAATTCCACCCATAATGTGAGGATCGCCCTTAGATTTGTAGGAATTAAAGCATTCATCTTTAATGCTTAGAGTGTGAACCGGTAGTATAATAGATTCTAGAACTTGTTTTGTGAGGCATCCCGAGATCGCTAGTAAGACTACACTTGTGTAGTTAGGAATAACTAAATGATAAGAGGCATTAGGATAACCCTTGTTTGATACCCGTAGTATAATTACTTCTTCCACATCGGTTGAGTAATTCCCCCACACCCTTGCGTTGTACTCATCTTTAGTAGACGATACCCCTAGTTAACCCCTCAAAGCCTATCCTTTTCGGGGTTCTCGTGATGTTTTGGTTTTTCGGAATATCAATGAAGAGCATTGTTTACAATTCACCCCAAAATGTACACCCAAATCGCCTTAGCCTACCTTGTATGCACTCACTTTTAGTGCATTATTGTTATCACACTTAACCCTTAGTTCAATTATCTTGTTGCTTGCATAAGTTGCTAAGTCGAGTCATATCCTTTGTACATAGTTTTGGGACGATTGGGACTCATGGGAAAAGTTAAATTTTATGAAATGACGGAAGGGAACGTTAAATTCAAATTCCCTTTATTTGCGTAATAATGTACTCCAATGTCACACCCCAAATTACATGCTTTTGCAATGAATGGAATTCTCGGGATTGATCATAGCATCACGATTCTAGATATATTGAACGACCTAAAGTGTCGTTTGGAAAATACATCGTTTGATTTAAGAAAAATAATCGAGTTACAAAGTATAGGTCCCAAATGAAAATCATCTTGTGCGGAAATAAGTTTGTTACAATTCAAACTATGTTTTAAAGTGCATAAATCCCATGAGCGACGCGTCGACACCACGACTCTATAATAAATCCTTATGTATGCCATGATGTGTATGCCTTAGATACCTGAGATAAAACATGCTAAAAGTGTCAACACAAAGGTTGAGTGAGTTCATAGAGTTTGTGTTGAAATGTAAAGTCTTTCAAAATCGTTTATGCAGCAAAGGCATTGTGAATCCACTCAGTTCCAAGTTCCGCCCATACAAAACTTGCAACCTGTGTGTTCACAACCCACTGCCAAAATATGTATAGTTTATGTTCAAACACATGATGTCAAATGAATTCACAATAGTACCTAACTCGACGTAGAACAATAGCACTTAATCAATAGGACTAGACTCAATGTATCGATGTCAACCGATTTAGAACATTATCTGACGATGTATCGTAGTCAACCGACATAGAACTTTATCTGACGATGTATCGGTAGTCAATCGACATAGAACTTTATACGACGATGTATCGTAGTCAATCGACATAGAACTTTATACGACGATGTATCGGTAGTCAACCGACATAGAACTTTATACGACGATGTATCGAGAGTCAATCGACATAGAACTTTATACGACGATGTATCGAGTCAACCGACATAGAACTTTATATGACGATGTATCGTAGTCAATCGACATAGAACTTTATACGACGATGTATCGATGAGTCAATCGACATAGAACTTTATACGACGTGAACTATACCAAACAAACAAAAACAACTAATATAGTACAACATTCGGTTTTGAAACAATGGTGATCATGATAGAAGTTATCCTTAAAAGATAAAGTACTTGTGAAAATAGTTAAGCATGTATCTCCCCCAAAATAGTACAAAACAATTGAAAATGGGGCTATGAAAACTCACCTATTGCAATGATTATGATGACAAAAGTGAGTACACTGAAATGTAGCGTGATCTCGAAACTGACCTATTATGAATGATATGATACGTAATGAGTTATGATGTAATGTTATGCATGCATTTCGTATGTTATTTATACCATTTGTGAGTTTTGAAAATAATACTTATCGTCGAAAAATACTCTTTTGACGTCTTGACCATTCTTAAATTACTTTATAAGTATTTACGTCAAAATGTCATCCTACAATAGTTTATTAATGATTTATTGTGAAATTATAACTTTTCGTCGTAAAATAATGTCGTTAAAAATTTCATGAAAGTGACAAAACGGCCTCTAAAAGCTACTCAGAATGGTGCACGTCGAGCGTTAGGAAACAAACTCAACGGTTTTGGGAAGTTCGTATCATAATCTCAAAGTTTTGGCATTTAAGTTTTTATCCTAGAGGTCTCGCTCATAAAGAAAATATAGGTTAAGTAGGGTGATTTTGTCCAAAATGTTGTTTAAAAGTGAGTTTCGGCAAAGTTTAAGCAACCGTAATAATTTATTACAACTCCGCTATACAAACGGTTGGTCGCTTTGAAAAATATGCTTGGTGATCTCGATTTTTTAAAAGACATCTCGTTACAAAAGTTCTACGTCAACATTAAAAATAGCCTTCAATATGGTCGTTTGTTTACCGTAACACTTGTCTAGTAAAAATAATATAGTTTTTCTTAACTAATAAAGTTACGGCAATTTTATGAAAACGTGTATATTTTAGTCGTTACAAATCCGCTTTCACGTATTATACGTCCTTAGCTTCGTATCAAAGTATACTAATATATTTTTGATAAGTCGAAATAATTTATAAAGCTTAAGACTCGCTTTTGACTCGTACAAAGCAAAAAGCAGTTCTGAAATTTTCGGAAAATATATATTTCGTCACAAACTTGAAAAATTCATAACTTCTTCGTTATAACTCCGTTTTAATCCGTTCAAGCGGCCACGGATTCGTTTTAAAGTATATTTTCTAAATATATAGGCCAAAAATTCATGTCTACTGTCGGATTTTCCAGAAATACAAAATAAGATCAGACCACTTTTTATACTTGTCGAAAAGAGTTTTTCTCGTACTAAACCTATTCCAATCCCTTCAAAACAACTCCAAAGCTATTCTAATCCTACCATACACCTTCTTAGGGTGTCATGGGTTCCTAAACATCATCAAGACCAATATATAACAAGGAATAAATTATAGGATGACTTATATATATAAAACTCTAAAAACAATGTAAAAAATGGTATAAATATCCATAAATCTTGCATGTTTTGTTCAAAAATGATAAGATAAATATGAAATGATAATGAAAGATGTAAAATGAAAATGATATGCTTACTAGTTACTTGATGAGGTGATAAGAACAAAGGATTAAACCTAAACACCCTAGGTTTTTATTTCAAAACCTTGATTAAGAGTTTAACTAGATTGTTAAAACTTGATCTTGGAAAAACTTTGATGAAATCTCTTCACCCTCTATGCTTGGCGGTTTTGAGAGAAAGGAAGAAGAGAAAAAGCTTGACTTGGTCTTGTATTATTTGATTGTGAAATGAAGTGTAAGAGTAAGGTTGAGTGTAGATCCAATTTGTAAGAAAATGTTACCACTCATTAATGAGTTACCCTCATTTAGACGCCAAGGGGGATGGATTTACAATACATATATATTTTTTTTTATAAAGTATATTGTATATAATGTAAAGTGTGTAAATAAAATGTATAGGTAAGAATAACTTGTACAATTGTATATACATTTGAGTAATTAGAATAGTGTTGTCTAAAAATAAACTTTAATGGATCAAAGTAAAGTATAATGAGATCATAAAATTGTAAAATACATTTCTTGCAAAATTTGAGTGAACTAATAATTATTGTGTAGTTTTAAGAAAAGCGTCGTGATAGTATAAATTTAACAATTTATATACCAAATAAATTTAAAACACTAGGTAAGCTCAAAATATCATTTTTATAAACTAAATGTAAGTATAAAAATATGTCGGGATAATTTTTGGAAGTATTGGATTAAATGTTCAAAATAATAACTTACACGATAGCGTTTATTTAATATGAAATTTACGCGTTTAATGAAAAATGCAAAGCCATGCATGAACTAATAAGATGACAATGATGTTAATGAAATGTAGACTAACTTAGTCTATATGAAATGTCCTGAAAATACGAGTTGTCACATTCGCCCATCCAAAAAGGAATTCAGTCCCTGAATTCAGTTCGTGTTGGTCTCTCGGGTTTAGGGTTTGATGTGGCAAACTTTCCCATTCTCAAGCAAAACCCTCAAAAGACTTTTTACCACCCATTTTTCACTTAATCTCACAACTCATCAAACGAGAACTGTCATGAGATTAGGCTAAATTGGTTTGTAGGAGGACTTTTGAAAATTTGGCTCGTTACGGAATTGCTTACACATATAAGCCTACTACTCCCTTCATTGCATGATTCTTCCTGAATTAGACATAGGTGATCAGGCTATGTATAATTTAGGAGTAACTATGCAATGCTTGGACTAATCGACTCATATGTTGTTTGGTGTTGAGTCAATGATGTTAAAATTGTGATAGGGAATGACAGGCATTCTCCACGCCGAGTGATGTGAATATAATGGGATGGGTATTTGAAGGCATCTATGTGACAACCGCTTTTGAAATGAAAGTAAATAACTCATGAAAATGTGCGTATGAAACCGCATGTAAAGTGAATATGCACTCATGATGAAATGATGAGATGCTATGATAATGTAGTTATAGTCTAGGGTCAATGATGCAACCTAGTTCTCTATAACCAAGCTCGATACCAATCATCACACCCCAAATTACTGCTTTTGCGGTGAATGGAATTCACGGGATTGATCGTCATAGCATCACGATTCTGAGATATATTGAACGACCTAAAGTGTCGTTTGGAAAATACATCGTTTGATTTAAGAAAATAATCGAGTTACAAAGTATAGGTCCCAAATGAAAATCATCTTGTGCGGAAATAAGTTTGTTACAATTCAAACTATGTTTTAAAGTGCATAAATCCCATGAGCGACAGCGTCGACACCACGACTCTATGATAAATCCTTATGTATGCCATGATGTGTATGCCTTAGATACCGAGATAAAACATGCTAAAAGTGTCAACACAAAGGTTGAGTGAGTTCATAGAGTTTGTGTTGAAATGTAAAGTCTTTAAAATCGTTTATGCAAGAAAGACATTGTGAATCCACTCGGTTCCAAGTTCCGCCCATACAAAACTTGCAACCCGTGTGTTCACAACCCAACGCCAAAATATGTATAGTTTATGTTCAAACACATGATGTCAAATGAATTCACAATAGTACCTAACTCGACGTAGAACAATAGCACTTAATCAATAGGACTAGACTCAATGTATCGTAGTCAACCGATTTAGAACATTATACGACGATGTATCGTAGTCAATGACATAGAACTTTATACGACGATGTATCGATGAGTCAACCGACATAGAACTTTATACGACGATGTATCGAGTCAATGACATAGAACTTTATACGACGATGTATCGATAGTCAATCGACATAGAACTTTATACGACGATGTATCGAGTCAACCGACATAGAACTTTATACGACGATGTATCGTGAGTCAACCGACATAGAACTTTATACGACGATGTATCGATGGTCAACCGACATAGAACTTTATCTGACGTAGAACTATACCAAACAAACAAAAACAACTAATATAGTACAACATTCGCTTTGAAACAATGGTGATCATGATAGAAGTTATCCTTAAAAGATAAAGTACTTGTGAAAATAGTTAAGCATGTATCTCCCCAAAATAGTACAAAACAATTGAAAATGGGGCTATGAAAACTCACCTATTGCAATGATTATGATGACAAAAGTGAGTACAATCGAAATGTAGCGTGATCTCGAAACTGACCTATTATGAATGATATGATACGTAATGAGTTATGATGTAATGTTATGCATGCATTTCGTATGTTATTTATACCATTTGTGAGTTTTGAAAATAATACTTATCGTCGAAAAATACTCTTTTGACGTCTTGACCATTCTTAAATTACTTTATAAGTATTTACGTCAAAATGTCATCCTACAATAGTTTATTAATGATTTATTGTGAAATTATAACTTTTCGTCGTAAAATAATGTCGTTAAAAATTTCATGAAAGTGACAAAAACGGCCTCTAAAAGCTACTCGTAAAATGGTGCACGTCGAGCGTTAGGAAACAAACTCAACGGTTTTGGGAAGTTCGTATCATAATCTCAAAGTTTTGGCATTTAAGTTTTTATCCTAGAGGTCTCGTTCATAAAGAAAAATATAGGTTAAGTAGGGTGATTTTGTCCAAAATGTTGTTTAAAAGTGAGTTTCGGCAAAGTTTAAGCAACCGTAAATAATTTATTACAACTCCGCTATACAAACGGTTGGTCGTTTTGAAAAATATGCTTGGTGATCTCGATTTTTTTTTAAAAGACATCTCGTTACAAAAAGTTCTACGTCAACATTAAAAAATAGCCTTCAATATGGTCGTTTTGTTTACCGTAACACTTGTCTAGTAAAAATAATATAGTTTTTCTTAACTAATAAAGTTACGGCAATTTTATGAAAACGTGTATATTTTAGTCGTTACAAATCCGTTTTCTACGTATTATACGTCCTTAGCTTCGTATCAAAGTATACTAATATATTTTTGATAAGTCGAAATAATTTATAAAGCTTAAGACTCGTTTTGACTCGTACAAAGCAAAAACAAAGTTCTTGAAATTTTCGAAAAATATATATTTCGTCGTCAAACTTGAAAAATTCATAACTTCTTCGTTATAACTCCGTTTTAATCCGTTCAAGCGCCACGGATTCGCTTTTAAAGTATATTTTCTAAATATATAGGCCAAAATTCATGTCTACTGTCGGATTTTCCAGAAATACAAAATAAGATCAGACCACTTTTTATACTTGTCGAAAAGAGTTTTTCTCGTACTAAACCTATTCCAATCCCTTCAAAACAACTCCAAAGCTATTCTAATCCTACCATACACCTTCTTAGGGTGTCATGGGTTCCTAAACATCATCAAGACCAATATATAACAAGGAATAAATTATAGGATGACTTATATATATAAAACTCTAAAAACAATGTAAAAAATGGTATAAATATCCATAAATCTTGCATGTTTTGTTCAAAAATGATAAGATAAATATGAAATGATAATGAAAGATGTAAAATGAAAATGATATGCTTACTAGTTACTTGATGAGGTGATAAGAACAAAGGATTAAACCTAAACACCCTAGGTTTTTATTTCAAAACCTTGATTAAGAGTTTAACTAGATTGTTAAAACTTGATCTTGGAAAAACTTTGATGAAATCTCTTCACCCTCTATGCTTGGCCGGTTTTGAGAGAAAAGGAAGAAGAGAGAAAAAGCTTGACTTGGTCTTGTATTATTTGATTGTGAAATGAAGTGTAAGAGTAAGGTTGAGTGTAGATCCAATTTGTAAGAAAATGTTACCACTCATTAATGAGTTACCCTCATTTAGACGCCAAGGGGGGATGGATTTACAATACATATATATTTTTTTTATAAAGTATATTGTATATAATGTAAAGTGTGTAAATAAAATGTATAGGTAAGAATAACTTGTACAATTGTATATACATTTGAGTAATTAGAATAGTGTTGTCTAAAAATAAACTTTAATGGATCAAAGTAAAGTATAATGAGATCATAAAAATTGTAAAAATACATTTCTTGCAAAATTTGAGTGAACTAATAATTATTGTGTAGTTTTTAAGAAAAGCGTCGTGATAGTATAAATTTAACAATTTATATACCAAATAAATTTAAAACACTAGGTAAGCTCAAAATATCATTTTTATAAACTAAATGTAAGTATAAAAATATGTCGGGATAATTTTTGGAAGTATTGGATTAAATGTTCAAAATAATAACTTACACGATAGCGTTTATTTAATATGAAATTTACGCGTTTAATGAAAAATGCAAAGCCATGCATGAACTAATAAGATGACAATGATGTTAATGAAATGTAGACTAACTTAGTCTATATGAAATGTCCCGAAAATCTGAAGGTCACATTCGCCCATCAAAAAGGAATTCATCCACGAATTCGATTCGTGTTGGTCTCTCGGTTTAGGGTTTGATGTGGCAAACTTTCCCATTCTCAAGCAAAACCCTCAAAGACTTTTTACCACCCATTTTCACTTAATCTCACAACTCATCAAACGAGAACCGTCATGAGATTAGGCTAAATTGGTTTGTAGGAGGACTTTTGAAAATTTGGCTCGTTACGGAATTGCTTACATATAAGCCTACTACTCCCTTCATTGCATGATTCTTCCCGAATTAGACATAGGTGATCGTGCTATGTATAATTTAGAGTAACTATGCAATGCTTGGACTAATCGACTCATATGTTGTTTGGTGTTGAGTCAACTGATGTTAAAATTGTGATAGGGAATGACAGGGCATTCTCCACGTCAGAGTGATGTGAATATAATGGGATGGGTATTTGAAGGCATCTATGTGACAACCGCTTTTGAAATGAAAGTAAATAACTCGCAAAATGTGCGTATGAAACCGCATGTAAAGTGAATATGCACTCATGATGAAATGATGAGATGCTATGATAATGTAGTTATAGTCTAGGGTCAATGATGCAACCTAGTTCTCTATAACCGAAGCTCGATACCAATCATCACACCCCAAATTACATTTTTTTGCGTGGAATGGAATTCACGGGATTGATGTCATAGCATCACAATTCATAGATATATTGAACGACCTAAAGTGTCGTTTGGAAAATACATCGTTTGATTTAAGAAAAATAATCAGAGTTACAAAGTATAGGTCCCAAATGAAAATCATCTTGTGCGGAAATAAGTTTGTTACAATTCAAACTATGTTTTAAAGTGCATAAATCCCATGAGCGACGCGTCGACACCACGACTCTATGATAAATCCTTATGTATGCCATGATGTGTATGCCTTAGATACCTGAGATAAAACATGCTAAAAGTGTCAACACAAAGGTTGAGTGAGTTCATAGAGTTTGTGTTGAAATGTAAAGTCTTTTAAAATCGTTTATGCAGCAAAGACATTGTGAATCCACTCAGTTCCAAGTTCCGCCCATACAAAACTTGCAACCTGTGTGTTCACAACCCACTGCCAAAATATGTATAGTTTATGTTCAAACACATGATGTCAAATGAATTCACAATAGTACCTAACTCGACGAGAACAATAGCACTTAATCAATAGGACTAGACTCAATGTATCGAGAGTCAATCGATTTAGAACATTATCTGACGATGTATCGATAGTCAATGACATAGAACTTTATACGACGATGTATCGAGTCAACCGACATAGAACTTTATACGACGATGTATCGCAGTCAACCGACATAGAACTTTATACGACGATGTATCGCAGTCAATCGACATAGAACTTTATACGACGATGTATCGGTGGTCAAGCGACATAGAACTTTATACGACGATGTATCGGTAGTCAACTGACATAGAACTTTATACGACGTAGAACTATACCAAACAAACAAAAAACAACTAATATAGTACAACATTCAGTTTTGAAACAATGGTGATCATGATAGAAGTTATCCTTAAAAAGATAAAGTACTTGTGAAAAATAGTTAAGCATGTATCTCCCCCAAAATAGTACAAAACAATTGAAAATGGGGCTATGAAAACTCACCTATTGCAATGATTATGATGACAAAAGTGAGTACACTGAAATGTAGCGTGATCTCGAAACTGACCTATTATGAATGATATGATACGTAATGAGTTATGATGTAATGTTATGCATGCATTTCGTATGTTATTTATACCATTTGTGAGTTTTGAAAATAATACTTATCGTCGAAAATACTCTTTTGACGCCTTGACCATTCTTAAATTACTTTATAAGTATTTACGTCAAAATGTCATCCTACAATAGTTTATTAATGATTTATTGTGAAATTATAACTTTTAATCAGTAAAATAATGTCGTTAAAAATTTCATGAAAGTGACAAAACGGCCTCTAAAAGCTACTCGTAAAATGGTGCACGCCGAGCGTTAGAAACAAACTCAACGGTTTTGGGAAGTTCGTATCATAATCTCAAAGTTTTGGCATTTAAGTTTTTATCCTAGAGGTCTCGTTCATAAAGAAAATATAGGTTAAGTAGGGTGATTTTGTCCAAAATGTTGTTTAAAAGTGAGTTTCGCAAAGTTTAAGCAACCGTAAATAATTTATTACAACTCCGCTATACAAACGGTTGGTCGTTTTGGAAAATATGCTTGGTGATCTCGGTTTTATTAAAAGACATCTCGTTACAAGAAGTTCTACGTCAACATTAAAAATAGCCTTCAATATGGTCGTTTTGTTTACCGTAACACTTGTCTAGTAAAAATAATATAGTTTTTCTTAACTAATAAAGTTACGGCAATTTTATGAAAACGTGTATATTTTAGTCGTTACAAATCCGTTTTCTACGTATTATACGTCCTTAGCTTCGTATCAAAGTATACTAATATATTTTTGATAAGTCGAAATAATTTATAAAGCTTAAGACTCGTTTTGACTCGTACAAAGCAAAAAGCAGTTGTCAAATTTTCGAAAATATATATTTCGTCGTCAAACTTGAAAAATTCATAACTTCTTCGTTATAACTCCGCTTTAATCCGTTCAAGCCGCCACGGATTCGTTTTAAAGTATATTTTCTAAATATATAGGCCAAAAATTCATGTCTCTGTCGGATTTTCCAGAAATACAAAATAAGATCAGACCACTTTTTATACTTGTCGAAAAGAGTTTTTCTCGTACTAAACCTATTCCAATCCCTTCAAAACAACTCCAAAGCTATTCTAATCCTACCATACACCTTCTTAGGGTGTCATGGGTTCCTAAACATCATCAAGACCAATATATAACAAGGAATAAATTATAGGATGACTTATATATATAAAACTCTAAAAACAATGTAAAAAATGGTATAAATATCCATAAATCTTGCATGTTTTGTTCAAAAATGATAAGATAAATATGAAATGATAATGAAAGATGTAAAATGAAAATGATATGCTTACTAGTTACTTGATGAGGTGATAAGAACAAAGGATTAAACCTAAACACCCTAGGTTTTTATTTCAAAACCTTGATTAAGAGTGTAACTAGATTGTTAAAACTTGATCTTGGAAAAACTTTGATGAAATCTCTTCACCCTCTATGCTTGGCCGGTTTTGAGAGAAAAGGAAGAAGAGAGAAAAAGCTTGACTTGGTCTTGTATTATTTGATTGTGAAATGAAGTGTAAGAGTAAGGTTGAGTGTAGATCCAATTTGTAAGAAAATGTTACCACTCATTAATGAGTTACCCTCATTTAGACGCCAAGGGGGGATGGATTTACAATACATATATTTTTTTATAAAGTATATTGTATATAATGTAAAGTGTGTAAATAAAATGTATAGGTAAGAATAACTTGTACAATTGTATATACATTTGAGTAATTAGAATAGTGTTGTCTAAAAATAAACTTTAATGGATCAAAGTAAAGTATAATGAGATCATAAAATTGTAAAATACATTTCTTGCAAAATTTGAG
The DNA here is from genome assembly GCA_022545495.1 of Chrysanthemum lavandulifolium. Classification (NCBI taxonomy): domain Eukaryota; kingdom Viridiplantae; phylum Streptophyta; class Magnoliopsida; order Asterales; family Asteraceae; genus Chrysanthemum; species Chrysanthemum lavandulifolium. Next base: position 141,047,668 of record CM040239.1, read on the forward strand.
TGAACTAATAGTTATTGTGTAGTTTTTAAGAAAAGCGTCGTGATAGTATAAATTTAACAATTTATATACCAAATAAATTTAAAACACTAGGTAAGCTCAAAATATCATTTTTATAAACTAAATGTAAGTATAAAAATATGTCGGGATAATTTTTGGAAGTATTGGATTAAATGTTCAAAATAATAACTTACGCGATAGCGTTTATTTAATATGAAATTTACGCGTTTAATGAAAAATGCAAAGCCATGCATGAACTAATAAGATGACAATGATGTTAATGAAATGTAGACTAACTTAGTCTATATGAAATGTCCTGAAAATACGAGTTGTCACATCCAAGTGTTTTGATCTTTTCAATTCGGGTCAAATTAGTGTTAGAGTAATAAAAACTCAGGTGTAGGGATGTGTCTATAAATCCCTATCATTTTGATGTTATCGTAGAGGATGGTAGAGTAAAAGTGTATGGAAAAAGAAAAATAAATAGAAAAAGAGAAAAAGAAAAAAATAGAGTGTTGAAAAAAAATGAAAAAAAACATACGGGTTACCATCCTACATCTATCTTTAAATTTATGTTTGTTTATTTCAGTTATCTAGAGTTTAGAGTGTCGAGTCTTGGCTTAGCAACACCATTCTTCGCATGCTTGTAACATAAAGATTTTTGACTTGCCACCACTAAATCGCCTATCCCACCAAACCCTTTGTTTCCCTACCGTAAGCCTATCATTACAACCCTTTCAAAGACCTCTTGGATAGTCTTTCCTAGGTGCTTATGCCAAAGCGATGGAGGTTTGATCTAGTCTCAAGCTTATGATAATCTATGTACTAGGACCGGTTAATGAGTGTTTATCTTCCATTTCCAACTTGTTATATTTCATATACACCCGAGAGATGTGAGTATCCAAACACCCCATGTGAGGTGCAAATATGTAATTCCGTGCTTGTTATGACTTTTATGGGCTTATATGTGTTGTGGATCGTTCTAAACTAATGCTTCATGACCCCAACTTATAAATTAATTGGCTAAAAGCACATTTGCTTGAGGACAAGCAAATACCAAGTGTAGGGATATTTGATAAGGTTTTAAATGTACCTTTTGAGGGTCGTTTAAGCCCTTATTTGATCACTTTTGTATCCGTTATTACTTAATATCGCTCCTTTTCACTTTTAGGTATCTTGAAGGCAAATTGTCGGAATGACACTCATTCGCATCGAAAAGGCGAATATATGAAGAAAATGGCCAAAGTCAAGAATCGAGACAATCAGTCATTGGAACTAAAGGGGCGGCATCGGGTTCTACAAGTTACGGCGTCAGTTCTACTAGAGACGCCACGGACAAGTTTTGTGACGACTCAATAGCCAAATTGCTCATTTACAAGTGACGGCTTGAGTTTTAAAAGAGTAGGCGTCGCGTACTCGACGGCCTAGATTTGATCCGACGACGCCGAGATCAAGGGACGGCGTCACAAGCATAAGGTGACGTCGTCGCAATACTAACGTGGCCAAGACGAAACCCTAATAACGGCGACCGACGGCATCACAAATTAAAGGTGACGCCGTCGCATTTGTAATCTTATATATAGAATCCGAATTTTTCAATTTTCGATGTGTAGTCTTTTGGAGTAAAACGTAAACCAACCAAGGTCATCTTGTACAAGATTTTAGGGTTCCATACCCTATCTTACATCAAGATAAGTGTTTTACTTCATTAATTTAATTATGTCTTCCATTGATTGTGTGTATGCTTGCATGTTCCCCATGTCCGCTAATTTATTTGTGTGTTTGCTTGGGTAATATGAAACTTAGTTATTGAATATTGATTGGTTGTCTCTTATCTTAATTGTGATTGATCTAGTATTGCGATAGGTCATTCGTTGTGCTAATAATGCTTGATTAATCTTTGTTGAACCTTAGTTTATAATCACCTAGAGTAATTGTAGGCTATACATCCAAAGAATACCTTAGAGTTAAAGTTTATAAATCCTAGAGATTTTGTAGTCATTAACCTTTGATTGCTTCAAAGAGTTAGGGATAAACGCATACCCTACGACCTTAGAAACACAACGCGATTAAGAATAAGGACATGACAATTCAACCATCAATAGGAGATAACTAGGGAGTAATAAAGCCTAAGCAAATACATTTTTAACTATCATACGAGCACACAACAATAGACCTAGACTACATACACCTTAGTTTAGATAATTAGATAAGTAGAAGTAATCGGTAGAAATACCAACCCCCAAATTCAAACCCCGAGATTCGTACCTTTCCATTTCCTAAAAAACATAAAAATATAAAAAAAAAATCTTCCTCAACCCCAACCTTAGCGTAGTAACTTCTTACTAGCATTCCTATTCCCCTAGAGAACGATATCAATTCCCATGGCTTACCCTAATACTACACTACAACGATTAGGTTCACTGCCTAGGGTGTTGAAAAACTTGCTCGATGAAAAGGAAGTTCATTTGACCCCGAACACGTTGTGTAAGCGTATCATCTTCGTATATTCGCGCCTTTTCGTCCGAATAAGTGTCATTCCAGCAATTTGCCTTCAAGAGACCTAAAAAGTGAAAATGAGCGAAATTATGTAGTAACGGATACAAAAGTGATCAATTAAGGGCTTAAATGACCCCTCAAAAGTGTACCTTTTAAATCCTTATCAAATATCCCTACACTTGGTATTTGCTTGTCCTCAAGAAAATGTGCTTTTGGCCAATTAAATTATAAGTTATGGGTCATGAAGCATTAGTTTAGAACGATTCACAACACATATAAGCCCCGCAAAAGTCATAACAAGCACGGAAATTATAGACTAGCACCCCACAAGTGGTGTTTGGATACTCTCATCTCTCGGGTGTATATGAAATATATCAAATTGGAAATGGAAGATAAACACTCATTAACCGGTCCTAGTACATAGATTACCATAGGCTTGAGACTAGATCAAACCTCCATCGCTTTGGCGTAAGCACCTAGGAAAAACTATCTAAGAGGTCTTTTAAAGGGTTGTAACGTTACACTTATGGTAGGGAAACAAAGGATATGGTAGGATAGGCGATTTAGTGGTGGCAAGTCAAAAATCTTTATGTTACAAGCATGAGAAGAATGACGTTGCTAAGCCAAGACTCGACACTCTAAACTCTAGATAAATTGAAACAAACAAACATAAATTTAAAGATAGATGTAGGATGGTAGCCCGTATGTTTTTTTTCATTTTTATTATTTTTTTATTTTTTTATTTATTTTTTTATTTTTTTTAACACTCTATTTTTTTTCTTTTCTCTTTTTTCTATATTTTTTTTTTCGATTTTTTTTTTCGTACACTTTTACTCTACCATCCTCTACGATAACATCAAAATGATAGGGATTTATAGGCACATCCCTACACTTGAGTTTTTATTACTCTAACACTAATTTGACCCGAATTGAAAAGATCAAAAAACTTGGAGTACATTATTACGCAAATAAAGGGAATTTGAATTTAACGTTCCCTTCCCGTCATTTCATAAAATTTTACTTTTCCCATGAGTCCCAATCGTCCCAAAACTGTGAAGCAACTTATGCAAGCAACTAGATAATTGAACTAAGGGTTAAGTATGATAACAATAATGCACTAAAAGTGAGTGCATACAAGGTAGGCTAAGGCGATTTGGGTGTACATTTGGGGGTGGATTGTAAACAATGCTCTTCATTGATATTCGAAAACCGAAACATCACGAGAACCGCGAAAAGGATAGGCTCGAGGGTTAACTAGGGTATCGTGTACTAAAGATGAGTACAACGCAGTGGTGTGGGGAATTACTCAACCGATGTGGAAGAAGTAATTATATTGCGGGTATCAAACAAGGGTTATCCTAATGCCTCTTGTCATTTAGTTATTCCTAACTACACAAGTGTAGTCTCACTAGCGATCTCGGAATGCATCAAAAAATAAGTTCTAGAATCTATTATACTATCGGTACACTCTCGAAGCATTAAAGTAGAATGCTTTAATTCCTACAAATCTAAGGGCGATCCTCACATTTTTGGGTGGAATTTTTGAGTGGTAAAAGGTTTTGTGCTAGTCATATAACTGCCTATCCATGATACGCTTTATTAAGACTAATTTCCCACTCCTACATGTCATGAAAAATTTTAAATTTGGTGCCAAAATTACCCTAACCGATATTTCTCATGGTTTATTACATAAATGAAATTGGATAAGGCAAATAGTCAAGGAGAAGCATAGTTTCAAAGTTCCCATTTTATTTTCCCTCCCTACACTTAAACTGAACATTGTCCCCAATGTTCCCTGAAAGTATCAAAGTTATGATAATGGAAGGTAATTAAAAGAGAAAGAAACTAATACTCCCCTGATTAGCTCGGTAGGATCCGTGCGAAGTAGTGGTTACATTTTTTCCAAGAAGAATGTATGCTTGAAAAGCTTCATCCAATCTATGTTTCTTCTTCTTGATAAGTAAAACCTGCATACTTTAAGAAAACAGACAACCCAAAGCATCAAACCGAACAAAGAAAAATCACGACAAGATGTAATTCCAGACTTAGATAAGATATAATGCTTGTGGAATGGATGTTTGCAGATTTTCCGAAATTAAGACCGAAAATTCCAAAATTTATAAGTAGCACGAAAACGAGAGAAAGTAAGATAAGTTGTTTCGCCTCTCCCGAAGCCGTCAGTTGCGATCATGATGTAAACCGGTCGATTTTCTCGGAAAAATTCGGAAAATTTATATCTTTAGAATCTAGAAAAATCCGCAAAACATCCATTATGACTCGATACAAGCATTTGACTCTAACAAACACACATGTATATCTTTTCAATAATCGTAATTCTCATGTTCACGTTCTTTTAAAAATGTGTGCAATCTTCCTACACTTATCCCTTTTGTAAAATACTTTTATATGTAATTAAGACAAGGTTAAAGACAAAATAAAGCATTTTCACAAATTCAAACATGAGAACATACAATAATGAAAAGATATATGACACACAAATAAAAATGAGAAACAAATACACATGGGTTGCCTCCCAAGAAGCGCTTGTTTTGGTTTTTTAACGGATAAAGGGGAAGTTTTTCCTACACTTAAGCTTAAGTGCGGGTGATAGTAGCGATACACACCCTTAGGGTGGAAATTTGCTACGTGAGGAGAGGGTGATGGGTGATTTATATGCTCAAAGGAGTGTGCTCCATTCATTATAACCTTACCTAATTCTATTCGTGTAGCGGTGAATCAAATCTCTCTCTAAAACCGGATAATCTTCTATCAACTTCAAAAGATTCTTAGTTAAGGATCCATCTTGACCTAATAAACCCGGTTTAAACCCATAATGTTTCTTGTTATCAACCATGAATGGGTGATATAAGTGTGTAAGGTCATGGGTTACTCTATATTAGCTTCCACTCTACATGGCCTATAGTCTACCACCTTTATCAAGCAACTACCTGGATTATTTATTTTGATGGGTGGATTGGGGCCTAATTCAATTCCAAGATTCACATCTAAAGACGGAAAATTGGGTAAGGTTTTTGGTTGGGGCTCTGGTTCATCAAAATTAGGAACTTCCCTAGGACTAAGAGAGAGGTCATGACAACAAGCATCTAAACCTACATTCTCTTGTGGCGTTTGGTCCAAAGGTTCTATATCATCCGGGGTTCCTATAGTCTCTTCTACTTCTTCTTGGCAAGTTATAGGCGATGTGTGTTCCTCAAGTGATGGTAGGGCTTGTGGGCTTGGAGTTTCCACCTCATTCTCCATTATATCTAGATCTCCTAAAAGTTCATCATGTGTTTTAGTATGATCTAACCCAAATACACTCCTAAGTATCTCAAATCCTTCTTTAGCCATTTCAAATTCTTGGTCCGATTCATAAGAATCATTCTCAAAAATTTGATCACTATGTTCTATTTGCCTAAAGGATTCCTCACGTGTGTCATATATTTTGGTGAAATCTATCCCACGCATGCAACTAGGTAGTTCAACTATAACCATCTCACAATCTTGTTCGGGTTTAGGTTCCATGTTCTTAAAAACTATGTCTTTTTGATCATGATGCCTAAGGTTGGATAAATCCTCCTTATCCATTTCCTCAAGTTGTGACAACTCATGGTTTATGCTTAGGAGGCTTTTCTAAAAAAAATTCAGATTGTCCCACTAAAAGGAGTTGATTCTAACAATGATCGTTGAATAGAAGCCACACAAGCAGAAAATTTATCAAATCCATCCAACCTTACACCCGTCTCCTTTTGGATATCTCTAAGATCACTCACAAATTCATTAGAACAATAAAAAGCAATCCAATTTGTGAAATTCAATTGTTCCTCATTTGTTAATGATTCAAATGCAACTTCACTTGCCATAACGACAAACGAAAAGGGTTTTACGAACACAAACACAAAGAAGGGGGATAGACTACAAGGAAGTTAAAAAATGAGAAAAAATTCGTACTTGATAGGAATCTAGCAAGGGAACCTAAACGAGATAAAAATCTAACTAGCTATTCTATTCCCCGGCAGCGACGCCAAAAACTTGATACGCGTACAACGCGCGTTCGTGGTCAAAGGAACTTCCTTTTCGTCGAGCAAGTTTTTCAACACCCTAGGCAGTGAACCTAATCGTTGTAGTATAGTATTAGGGTAAGCCTCGATAATTGATATCATTCTCTAGGGGAATAGGAATGCTTGTGAGAAATTAATACTCTAAGGTTGGGGTTGAAGAAGATTATTTTTTTTTATCTTTTTTATGTTTTTTAGAAAATTGAAATGTACGAATCTCGGGGTTTGGATTTGGGGGGTTGGTATTTCTACCGATTACTCTACTTATCTAATTATCTAAACTAAGGTGAGTGTAGTCTATGTCTATTGTTGTGTGCTCTTATGATGATTAAAAATGTGTTTACTTAGATGTTATTACTCCCTAGTTATCTCCTATTGATGGTTGAATTGTCACGTCCTTATTCTTAACGCGTTGTGTTTCTAAGGTCGTAGGGTATGCGTTTATCCCTAACTCTTTGAAGCTACCTAAGGTTAATGACTACGAAATCTCTAGGATTCATAAACTTAACACTAAGGTTATCTTTGGGTATTTATCCTACAATTGCACTAGTAACTATAAGCTAAGGTTCAACAAAGACTAATCAAGCATTAATAACACAACGAATGACCTATCGCAATACTAGGTCAATCACAATTAAGATAAGAGACAACCAATCAATATTCAATAACTAGGTTTCATATTATCTAAGCAAACACACAAGTAAATTAGCCGGACATGGAGAAAATGCAAGCATACACACAAACAATTGAAGACATGATTAAATCAATGAAGTAAAACATTTATCTTGTTGTAAAATAGGGTACGGAACCCTAAGATACTGTACAAGACAGCCTTTGTTTGGTTTAGGTTTTTACTCCACAAAACTACCTATCTAAAAACTGAAAAATTCGGATTCTATATATAGTGTTACAAAATGCGACGGCGTCACTCTTTAATTGTGACGCTATCGGGTCGCCGCCATTAGGGTTTCGCCTTGGCCACGTCAACTCTGTGACGGCGTCACCTTATGCTCGTGACGCCGTCGATTCAACCTCTGACGCCGTCTGGATCCAAATCTAGGTCGTCTGAGTTGCGACGCCCTACTCTTTTAAACTTGATGCCGTCACTTGTAAAATAGCAATTTGGCTACTGAGTCGTCTCAAGATGTGTCGCGACGGTGTCGCATTTAAGCAGTGACGTCGTCCCCTTTTAATTCCAGCGGCTTGAGTGTCTCGATTCTTGACTTTGGCCATTTTCTTCAGATATTCGCGCTTTTCGTCCGAATAAGTGTCATTCCGAAGAATTTGCCTTCAAGAGACCTAAAAGTGAAAAGGAACAAAATTAAGTAGTAACGGATACAAAAGTGATCAATTAAGGGCGACTGTGTCTTAATATTTATAGTGTCTCGCTATACCTATGGTCTACCCTAATGCACTAACGGGTCACCCTAATGCACTGTACCCGGTCGTGTGTAGTGTAGTAAATGGTAAAGCCGAGGTCGTCCCAAGAGCTATGTGTGTTGGATTATTACTAAGTCTAATTGTCACGTAATTATAATGGTTTCGATAGGTATTTAATTAATTAAACTACTAATGCGTAATAAAATAAAAGCAAATAAATGGTAAAGGAAATCAATAGAGGAATAGTGGTGCTAACCTAGTTAATCCTCCTAGCTAGTTATGTCTACGCTACCTACTTCCAATTACTTGGTGGGGTCAAATTCGAGAGGACAACATTTGGTCAATTCGCCTAACCTATCAAGAAAGATGCCACCACAGAGAAATCAAAGCACCGTCATAAGTCCCGTTGTTCCCGGTCCCCTAAGCCGAGTCATTAAGTACCGCTACATGCTAGATTCTAAATAGTGAGTGCCCGGCCGTTAGGAACTTAGACACTACACCCCCAATTCTTAAGTTCATCCAAACGATAGGTGATCACTTGGTCAAATCGCACAAGTAGAAAGGGTCGCCGCTTGGTCATATCTTACCCTTCCCGTCTCAATCCGCTCACCTAGGGTCATTGGTCATATCTCCTAGGCAATTGGCCTCTATCGCCATTCAAAACTACCGAACCAAGGGTGACTACCAAAGAACTATGCATGCATACACTTAGAAATAATTGTACGGAAGTAAAGGTAAACGCAAACAAAACAATTAAGGAATCATAACTAGGCTAGCACCAAAGGGTGCTTAGCCATATATTAATCATGCAAATCAATTCAATATTCAAAGGTACGAAATACATGAATTGAAAGTAAAAGAAATAATAAACGCTAAAGCTTATCGTAATGGTGTGACTTCTCCTTGAAACACTCCAGATGCTTCCTAGACCTGCCTTGAGCTTTTTCCCACGCTCGTGAGTGTTGTGTGTGGAATGGGATGCTTTGAAATGCCGGAATTGTGGGGTATTTATAGGCTGTGTCCGGGTTACGGCGTAACCAATAGAGGAGTTACGCCGAACCTTCTATTTCTTCGTAAATGCACTAGATCTCGCTAGTTACGGCGTAACCTTATAAGTGGTTACGCCGTAGTCTTCAATAAACTCGGTTACGCCGTAAGTGATGCAAGAGTTACGGCGTAAGTATCGCCGCGTGGAACCTCTTTTGACCTAATGGAGTTACGTCAGAACCTTTGGGAAGAGTTACGTCGTAACCTCTTGATAAGTTGGACTTCGGGTCACGCAATAGTTACGGCAGTAATGTGAGAGACGAGTTACGCCGTAACTTCTTCAAAATAGGCATACCGTGATAAATCTTTAGTAATGTTTCCATTTCCGCCTCTTTAGCTCCAATGCTCGTAATTTACCCGAAGTGGAAAACAATGGAAAACAAGCGTAAATCCATATAAATGATATAAATAACGAGCATTATCGGGGAAATTGACACTTAATATTCGTGACTATTTGATGTTATCAAATATCCCCACTTGAACTCTACTTGCCCTCAAGTAGACCTTATTAGATAGATTCCTAAAAGATATCTCCCAAAACCGGAAAATATGAGTTTACAAATCCTTTATGCTAGAATAAAACAAAGCCGAACACCTCACGAAAGGGGAACAAACACTCAAATCTCTCAACTATTCTAAGTGTCAATTTCGGGTGATCACCAATCGCATACCATAGCATGTATTCTATCATAAGCTTGGCGGTTACACAAATCTCCACCACTAGAGTTAAGGGCTAAACAATTCTCGAAGGCAATATGGGTAGACACGACAAAGGTTAAGGGTGACTCATCATTACTAACATGTCACGGCGAAGTGGACAAAATCAATGATACATGACCAAATCCATGGCCAAGACACCAAAGATTGCTCACGCATCACCTAGACACGCTTCATGACTAAAGGGTAGGATAAGACATGGGATATATAATTGGTGTAAAATGAAAACAAGGTGTAGTCTAAATCTATAACTAAGTCATCACCACTTCACCGTCCGCCCAAAGTTCAAGCTTAGAAGTCTAGAGACCGGATCATGAAATGCAAGGTAGATGTGTCATTAGAGGACGCCGTGATGGGCACACTACCTTTTCTTCTTCAGTTGGTATAACTCCAACTCCAATCTTCTAATGTGACCGAGGTGGCCTCCTCGATACTAATCAATAAAGCTCATACTATAGTGCTTATAACATCGCACTTTACAATATCATAACTCAATCAACTTTTTTTTTTATTTTTTCGAATCATTTTTTTTTTTTTCAACATAACATAATAACATAACATCCCCACTTGAGATGAACAATGGGAATTGGGGTCTTCAATGATCTTCATAAATGTTGTCGATGAAAGCGTGATTTCCAAACCTTTCCACTCGAACCTTGAACTTAGGCAAATGATGACTTCCCATTACAAATAAAGACTACAGTGGTAGGCTAAGGTGTATAGGTGTAACGAAACAATATATTGGGTTGACAAAATGAAAGGAATGGCTCGTAAGGGTGTATCTAGGGTATCTTGCACTAAAGGGAGTGCAACAAAAGGGTTTCACATGGGGTCGAAAAGTCGAGGTGACTAATCGATAGACTCACAATGGTAGGTCGTTTGGGTGATAATCCTATAATATTGCCTTCTAAAACCGAAAAGTCCAAATACATCGAGCTAACTCAACATACCTCGCCTATGGTCTCGAAATGATGCAAAGGCCAAGTTCTAAAGTTTACAAGCTACCCAAGACACTCATAATTTGGTGGATTTGGGGTAAAATATTGGAAACGGATAAGGCTAATCTCACCATGTAATGTCAAGGGTTGTATGTGCTCGGCTAAGGTCTAATCTAGTTAGGTTCGAAAAACATGTCAAAATTTTAAAATGGCATAATTTTTCAAAATAAACTAGAAAATGAGGGCTAAATAAAGTTCAAGAGATAATTCTACTCCCGTCCCCCACTTGAATTGTACAAAGTCCCTTTGTACTAGGCATTAAAATAAAGGTGAAGAGAAAGGTAGAATTAGAGCGAGAACTTCCCCGAAATTTGCTCCAAAAAGAAGAAGGCCCACGAGAAAGAACCGTGCCTTCGCTTAAGCGCCATGAACAAACTTCAATCCTCGAAATCACAATACCGACAAGCATAATTCTAAAAAGAAAAAATAAAATGAAAACAAACCTAACTCACTTTCATAGGAATCACGGTTGCATTTAGCGAATGCAACAAGTTTTTAAACCACTTGGTGTCCCAAGTGGACGAGTGAAGTCTCGTGAGGGTTTACAGGAACACACCCACAAAGTTCATTTAAAACTAATACAAGGTTACCGTGTTTTAAAATGAAAGAATTAGCAGAGAGAGTTACGTCAGAACTCCTATGAGAGAGTTACGCCAGAATCGGCAAAACCCGTATGAGTCGTGAAGTGAATAGTTACGGCGTAACCATCGAGATGGTATTACGCCGTAATTGGTAATGCGTCAAGAATTTCGCCGCTAAAATGTTGGTTACGGCGTAATCACCAAGATGAGTTACGCCAGTAACTCGCTCAGATCAAGAATCGCAGCAGAATTACTTCTTTGTCTCCCGCAAAATGGTTAGAAAACACAAAACCCAATGTAAAGGAAATAAAACAAAAGAAAGGGATAATTCGGGTTGTCTCCCGAAAGAGCACTTTTCTTTATTAACGAGTCTTTGTTAGACTCGAGTCATGGGCTCCTATGGGGCCTTTGAACTTGCCCCACTTCCATCATTCGTTGGTATTCATTCATCCAATTATCAAGCCCTTTTTCCTTGTAGAATTATTGAGCCCAATTGTTCCCAACTTATGTGAAAGCCATTTATCACATGATTCTCCTTGGTCATCATCTTTAGTAATAATATTATCGAATGTCGATGTTGGATCTTGTTCCGCCTATGATGTCGTGAGATGGTTGCACCCATACCGCTTGACCGCCTCCTTAATAAATTTCGAGCTTCCAAGCTTTAATTTGTACCAATCTTCCAATGCTAATTCAACATCATGTTTCTCTCCCTTATGAGGGTAAATCCATTCATTAGCTTTTCTTTCACATTTTTGAGGACGAGTAAACGGTGGCCATGCCGATTCGCATTCTTTGGTTGACATCGAGTTGCAAAATGTTTGTTTGACTCGAGTTTCCTCAATGCTTTGGACAATTTCATCCTGCTTCGCTACAATGATCAATACTTTCTTTACGATTATCGAATAGGTTTAGAGTGTAGAGTGGGGTTCAACATTGAACATTATTAGAAATTTCGCTTTTGGTTTTAAATGCTCATTCATACTAAAAGTTATTCGCTCATTTTCGGTCCCCAAGGAAATTTGTTTTCAAAACCATAATTTGAGCCCTACAAGTGGCGTAAAAGGTCTTCCAACAATCAAGTTGTAAGCCTCCCGCTTCCCATGTCAATAACTACAAAATCGGTGGGAAGAAAAATTTTCCAATTTTAAAAGCACATTGTTCACAATTCCCTGTACAAATTTTTAGGAGTCCGCCATTTCAATCATAATAGTTGTTTCTTTTAAATTGGTAAGTTTGATTTTTCAAATAAAGTAGTTGAGATAAGGTTAACCCCAACCCCTAAATCGCCTAATGCGGAATCTTAACGTTACCAATAGTGCAAGGGAGAAGAAAACTTTCCGGTATTGCAGCTTTTCGTGAAGTTGGCTTGGTAGGAACTCGTCGCCTTCGCTTTATCATCCTCTCTTAGGTAGTTAATCCCGAGAGATCATTAGTGATAGAGGATGTGCATTGCTCCTTTTTGCTTTATCCTCGCAAAATATGGCCTTGCAGAAGTGGCTTTAGCATTACTTGTTTCAAGGTTCTTAGCTAATTGCCCAATTTGTGTTTCGAGGTTCTTAATTGCAAGATCTTGGTTACGTAGGTTCATATTGGTGTCCTCCTTTACTTTGACCATCCATTCCTTGAGTCTATCTTCCTTTTTGTCGATTCTTCAATGTGTCGGTGCATTATTTCTTCAAGGCTAGGTTTAGGAGGATTATTGTTGATTCTTGTGTAGAAAGGGAATTCTTTCCCATAGTTCACTTCTCCGATCCTTTTAACTTCTTCATTGGAGGAACATTCTTTAAAAGGACGAGCCCCATCTCGTTCCACTTGAATGGAATGCACATTTTCCTTGAGCTTTTTCATTTCTCTTCCAAGGCTTTCTAATTTGTTGTTTATTGCCGCAAGGCCCTCAATATCATTATTTTTACTTGGTTGCTTCCTCCATTGTGCCATTTGTGAGAGTGGTCCGCCATTTTTGAATAGTTTCCAAAGCCATGGTGGGTGTCATACTAGGAATCGCCCTTGAGAATCAATCATTTGTCTTGAAGAGATGTTCACCCTTGTAAAAGACGCTCACTTTTGTTGGTCGTTGAGATCGTGAGTAGGGCACTTGTATAACAATTCGTTGTATCTTTCCCAAGCTTGGTATAATGTTTCATCACCCTCTTGCTTGAAGTTATGAATTTCTTCCATTTGCTTAGCCGTCTTTGATGGAGGACAATATCTCGAATGAAATATTTTTTAAGATAGGCCAAGTGTTGACAATCCCTCGCAGTAATCGATCGACCCATCTTTTGCAGCCCCGTAAGAGAAATAGGGAATACTCGTAGCATTATAGCATCGTGTGAGACTCGGGATTTTGAATAGGTCGACAATGTATTCGACGTTGTCTACATGTTCATGGGCATCATCGGTGATGCTTCCAGAGAAGGGTTTGCACGCAATTCCCTCATGAATTGAGGTTTGATTTCGAATTGAGCATCTTCTCGCAATGGCGGCCTAACAATCCCGGCCCTTGTTCTTCTCTTGTCAATGCCAAATATTCCTCAAGAGTGAGGTTATCGATGTTAATAGCTTCCATGGTACCGAAAACTTGAAATATGATCGTGAGAAAAGTTTAAAACGAAATGAAAGACTTAATATCAATCCTAATATAACTCCCTGGCAATGCGCCAAAAACTTGATGCGTGTTTTATCGACTGTGTCTTAATATTTATAGTGTCTCGCTATACCTATGGTCTACCCTAATGCACTAACGGCAAGCAAAACCCGGTCGTGTGTAGTGTAGTAAATGGTAAAGCCGAGGTCGTCCCAAGAGCTATGTGTGTTGGATTATTACTAAGTCTAATTGTCACGTAATAATAATGGTTTCGATAGGTATTTAATTAATTAAACTACTAATGCGTAATATAAAAGCAAATAAATGGTAAAGGGAAATCAATAGAGGAATAGTGGTGCTAACCTAGTTAATCCTCCTAGCTAGTTATGTCTACGCTACCTACTTCCAATTACTTGTGTGGGGTCAAATTCGAGAGGACAACATTTGGTCAATTCGCCTAACCTATCAAAGAAAGATGCCACCACAGAGAAATCAGCGCACCGTCATAAGTCCTGTTGTTCCCGGGTCCCTGCCGAGTCATTAAGTACCGCTACATGCTAGATTCTAAATAGTGAGTGCCCGCCGTTAGGAACTTAGACACTACACCCCCAATTCTTAAGTTCATCCAAACGATAGGTGATCGCTGGTCAAATCGCACAAGTAGAAAGGGTCGTCGCTTGGTCATATCTTACCCTTCCTGTCTCAAATCCGCTCACCTAGGGTCAGTTTGGTCATATCTCCTAGGCAATTGGCCTCTATCGCCATTCAAAACTACCGAACCAAGGGTGACTACCAAAGAACTATGCATGCATACACTTAGAAATAATTGTACGGAAGTAAAGGTAAACGCAAACAAAACAATTAAGGAATCATAACTAGGCTAGCACCAAAGGGTGCTTAGCAGCTCATATTAATCATGCAAATCAATTCAATATTCAAAGGTACGAAATACATGAATTGAAAGTAAAGAAATAATAAACGCTAAAGCTTATCGTAATGGTGTGACTTCTCCTTGAAACAAATCAGATGCTCCCCTAGACCTGCCTTGAGCTTTTTCCCACGCTCGTGAGTGTTGTGTGTGGAATGGGATGCTTTGAAATGCCGGAATTGTGGGTATTTATAGGCCGTGTCCGGGTTACGGCGAACCAATAGAGGAGTTACGCCGTAACCTTCTATTTCTTCGTAAATGCACTAGATCTCGCTAGTTACGGCGTAACCTTATAAGTGGTTACGCCGTAGTCTTCAATAAACTCGGTTACGCCGTAAGTGATGCAAGAGTTACGGCGTAAGTATCGCCGGCGTGGAACCTCTTTTGACCTAATGGAGTTACGTCAGAACCTTTGGGAAGAGTTACGTAACCTCTTGATAAGTTGGACTTCGGGTCACGCAATAGTTACGGCGAATGTGAGAGATGAGTTACGCCGTAACTTCTTCAAAATAGGCATACCGTGATAAATCTTTAGTAATGTTTCCATTTCCGCCTCTTTAGCTCCAATGCTCGTAATTTACCCGAAAGTGGAAAACAATGGAAAACAAGCGTAAATCCATATAAATGATATAAATAACGAGCATTATCGGGAAATTGACACTTAATATTCGTGACTATTTGATGTTATCAGTAGAAGTAATTGGTAGAAGTATCGCCCCAACCAACTCGCCCGAGATATTTACCTTAGCTTTCTAAAAAAACTATAAAAGATAAAAAGAATAATCCTCAACCCCACCTTCTTGTAATACATTTCTTGCTAGCATCCCTATTCCGCTAGAGAACGATATCAATCCTCGAGGCTTACCCAATACTACACTAAGGTTCACTGCCTAGGTGGTTGAAAAACTTGCTCGAAGAAAAGGAAGTTCCTTTGACCCCGAACGCGCTTCGTACGCGCATCAGTATGGGTTATGGACTTTGGTTTTTATCCAATAACATTCATTATACTTAGTCAATGGATTATGGGTTATGGGTCATAGTCATGGACATTGGTTTTTACCCATTACTTTACCCATTACAATATATACAAAGCATTTCTATATTATGTAAACACTAGTTGTTATACATATGCATTTTTATAAGATGTAAACAATATTACTTGTTAGTGTTTATATAAAAATGTATCTGATTTTATATAACTTGTTTACTAAACATGTTTTGATATAGTTTTAATATGTTTAGTAAAAGTGTGTTAGTAAACTATTGGCTCAAACCTTTTACGTATTTTATTTGTTTCGTTAAATTGATTTTATGTTTGTTATCGACAAAACATTAGAAGATCGTAAAATATAAATAGACATTTTTATGGCTTATTTGTATTAACAACATGTTTGAAGTTTTATGAGTTATTAAATTAGAAGCTAGACTAATTAACGCAAAATTGGTAAAAGACAAACTAATATATTTTATCTAATTGTTTTGCTTTGACCAATTAAAGGTGCTACACACCATTATGGGGATGGTATACCTATTAAGGAAGAAATTGCATGCTCAATTTTTCAAGTTAATAGCATTGATGGATGATCCATCATCTACGAAGTAGAATACACTTTTTTAGTACCTAAGTAATTGTTACGAATGGTCTTACAAAGGGGTAGCAGCGTAAGAGCACGCTATTTTCTCTAGTTAATGAAACACTTATAACGTTGTCAAATCTAGTGGGAGTATTGTGGTGTATTACTGAATAAGGCATTATTGTAACATTGTCTAATTCAGTGGGAGTTACAAGCTTTATTATCTTGGTAGTAACTCAGATTATTTCCCGATTTTCTTGAAATAATACATTACGTTCAAATATGTAGACATTCATATTCTCAAGGATAGTCATGAACGTTTCCTTGATAATTAAGTGGTCCTACATCTACTTGTAATACTTATATATCTATGACACTATCATATTGCTCACATAAACAAACAAATGTCATGGTGTTTATCTACTACATGATGTTAATCTATGCACAAGTGGGAGAAGTATTTATTGTGTGCAAATGAACCACATACAAATATGATTAATGTATTCTCTAGATCGCAAGAGATTAACGTTCTAATAAGATTGTCTTGTTTAAAGAACATGTGTCAAGATTATAACATAGACTACTTTTATGTCTTATGTCATTCAAATTATAGAAACACTTGAAGTTGCATTTTAGGTTAAGTGAGATCTTGGCTAGATTGTAATCTCAAGGTAAATCTCCACTTATCGTGAGATCGAGAGTGGATGCTTTTGCAGTTTCTTAAGTTGGACACTTCAAGAAATGACATAATTAAAATAAAGTAATCTAATGCTATTTTAAATATTTGTGTGTTCTTGGAATGACATAAATAGTATATTAACTTGAAAATTAATTAATTGAAACCAAGACGTGGTGTTCATAATTACTTTAAATTATACATGGTTATGTGTTTCTGCATAAACTCACAAACATGAAGTCTTTTAAAGACTTATAATATAAAGTAAGACATTATAATTGTTATGTATTTTGACTTGGTCAAAGAATACTTATGTTATATAGCATGCAATTTGCTTGAAAATTCTATTATACCATTACGTTGACTTAGTTGGTAAATAGGTAGGCCAAAAGGAATATGTTTATCTTACATATTGTTAGATTGTCTTACAATATTAATTCTAATGAAATACTATATGTATATGAAACGTTCAGTTAGAAGAATCAAACATTTGTTATATTGTTTGATTCACTATAACTATATCCTCTTTTCTTCTAAAAGTTATCAAGGTTAGAAAATTGAGTATGATTTGGATATACTTAATAAGACTCCAACCTAGAAGATTAATAAGATACTAGAATGTGATGAATCACATTAAGTCTTTAAATGAAGTTCTGGATTTGTTAAACTACTTATGAGTAGGTTATTAACAAACTAGAGTCAGAAACTGTCAATGTGTATTTGTAATATCCCAAAAGAAAACAATTTAATGTTGTTCTACTTGCTAAAGTATTTATAGATAGTCTTTAACTTACAAAAGCAAGTGAAAGTTTTGTTTAGATCTTGAAGAGATTAAATTACAAAACACATAATCTTCTAAAAAACACTAGTAAATATCATGATGAGGTCTAATCTGATAGACCTCAAGATGATGGAATTCTCATTCATATATCCGCAGGGATATCTCAGATATTTGATTGATATGCTAAAAAATATGAATTACAGGATCAGGTAAACCTGTTAATCATAATGATATATTACCTAATATTGAATTGTGGTAAATTATTCATACTATGAATGTTAAGATGTTGTCCATAAGATAATCAACTTTGGAAACTTGGTTTATTTTAATAAAGATGAGTTTCTTTAAAAGAAGGAAAACCCTAGTGGTTTAAATCTTTGTGTAGAAATCATATAGACAATATTGTACATGTGTTTAATGCATGACTTGTGACTAGATTATTAATCACACTTAAGCAATTAACTGTAATTGAATATTCTTTCCTTGCCACACTAAATATATAATGATTATGAAAATGACAATGTGTTGGGTTCAAGAATACCCAAACCCTTAATCTAGGATTTGAATAGAAAATAACCTAAGTGCTTAGACCGTTAAACACTAACAATCATTTGAGTGCATAGTCTCTCGCTGAGCCATCTTCGGGACGCCAAGAAAGACATGAAGTCTCTCCACTCGAAGGCGGAACTTAAAGGGTGAAGATCGAGTCAAGAAGAAGATGGTGGATTCGATGAAGTGATGACAATAACTTCATCAATCCCTCAAACTCCTCTCCAACTACAAACACCAAGATAAACCAAATCAAGACCAAGACTATGAAGATCAAGAATGGGTGGGACAAACGTTATGCTTGAAGCGATAAAGACGAGTACTTATCTTCAAGAAGTCAACTTTCCTTTTAAGGCTCAAAGATCAAGATCGACATGAAGAAAGTGACTTGGTCCCTTTACCTAATATAGTCGTTAGAACAGAGACAAAATACATCAAGATTTTGTCTTCTCGCAAAATTGTCATTGTCACTTAGGAAAGAGTTAAAACTCATACTTGTATAAATAGCATAAGAGATGGAGTGAAAGGTTGCTTGTGAATTGTAAAACACACATACACGCAAGCCATCTTTCACTCCTCCAAATACAACTTAATCCCGAGATAGCTCGGTGGGAACTTGTAGTTGTGCTCGACTTAGCCCCAGCTTAGAGAGGAGTTGCAAACACTTTGTCATTTCAATCCCTAGTAATTGTTCGCAAGTACTAGGGTAATGTATTCTTTGATTCACTTCTAATAAGAATATGACGTTGAAAATTACTCTTGTGTTATTTTTATATCGCTTTAGTCATTGATTCACTATTAGTTTTGTTTACTTTACTTAAACCGCTTTTATACTATAAGTGAATAGGAACAACAAGTGGTATCGAGCAAGGTCGATTATAAACCGCTTTTAAGCCGCCTAAACGCTTTTAAATTAGGATCCTTAAAATGGCTAAAATTGATGTACCCCAACTAGTCAATAAAAAGGTGGAGCTTATTCACCGTCACCCCTGCACTTGAAGTTGGTAAATTCAACAAATGGAAAAAGCGATGCTTTGCTATTTGATCGATGGAACCTTATTATATCAAGTGTATAAATGAAGGTCCATTTATCCCAAAGACTGCTGAAGGTTTGCCTAAACATGAAGCTCAGTGGACTCAGGATGAGAGAAGAGTGGTCAACCAGGACCAAAGGCTCAAAAGTATCATGTTAGGAATTGGAAATTCCATAAGTAAAGTGACGGTCACCCCAAATATTATCTAGCATAAGTTAGCTCGTAGACATATCGTTTGTTACGTTATTTAGTAGTTAATTAGTTAATTAGTAGCGTAGTTTAGATTAGTACAACACCGTGGAGGAAGGACGGGTCTTTACCCACCGTATGCCCGATCCACGCCTCGACGGTGGGACGATTTGTATGTTACTATAAATACCCTTCCATCCATGGAACGGTGGTGCTTCTCAATCTAACATTTGATAATTTACAAAGCAAGTCTCTACCTAGAACACCCTCTCACTCTTTCTCTCTCTAAAACATGGTATACTTGTATTTTCACCATCCAAGGCCACCCGAATCATCAAACACAATAATATTACGATCCTACAAATGGTATCAGAGCCAGGTTGTTGTGTTTTTGTTGATTTGTGTGGTTTCTATATGTTTTAAAATCTGTTTTTGTACTTTCATTGGTCGGAATATTTTTTTCGTTTAGTATTTTTGGTAAAAACAGTTTATATCTTTGGTCCAATACTGTCTTGGTGGTATTCACAATTCGCCTCGCCATTATTTGGTCCAAACAGTTATTCAACATATTTTGGTAACATATATGTGAAATACTTTGTGGTCAAATGGTTATTTTGTCTTGGTCAAACCGGGCAAAGATGCGCTTTATGCGCTCGAGTTTTTCCGGGTTTCTATGAAGATGGTCGGAAAACTCATCGAAAAAAATTCTTATTTCTTCTAGCGACTTGTCTAAGTGTCCATATTCAGTGTACTGTATTAATAGCGACTTGACATACAAAGAAGTAGCGAGTTGAGATAAAATGCTTTTGAGCTTTTGTCTGTTAATGTAGCGACTTGTCCAGATTTTTGTGTACTCAAAGCATGTTAACTATTTAGTCAACTGTAGCTAGCGACTTGTTATTTAGACCTAGCGACTTGTGACTTGTTATTTAACAGTTATAGCGACTTGTCATGCGTTAGCGACTTGTGACAGAAATTGGTTAGCGAGTTGTGACTTAAGTGGTAGCGACTTGACAAATCAGTTTAGCGACTTGTTGACTCATACTAGACCAAGACCACAAGACTCAAACGACCTCAGATTTCATGCCATCATCAGTCCACGAAGGTTATTTTATCGAAACTGAAAAGACTCGAAATATCAAACTCAAACACAAACACAAACCTAGACCAAGACTCGACTCTAATATAAACAAGATCTCGAATTATTCATCATCGATCTAAATGAAGAAAAGCTTATTGATCTCGTATTTTTATCTCATGGTTTAAAACGCCTCAAAGAACGTTTTTCTCTCTCGCATCCATTCAACCACAATGAAACTAAATCCATCATTGATCATCCTACAATTGATTTTCGAACTCAAAAAGGAAGAGTAATAACAACTTGTGTTATTCTCTTTCCCTCTTCATGGTTCGTCAGATCTAAACACTAGACATCACAATCGATTAACAAAGAAAAATCTTACCCGTGACCCTTTATCTTGACTGTGAAGCTTAATCATCATGTACATAATGACCATCCCTGTGGCCGTCACATAACACCCTCGAGCCAACCTTGTGGCGAGGTACTTATGAACTTAAAAAAAAAAAAAAAAGGGATCCGTTTCAAGGATATAATCATTTGGGTTTGATATCGATGGTGTTTATGGTATGATAATTTCACGTTTGATTATCACTTGTATTCGATGTTAAACTTTCCAGATCTGATTTTGGGTTCGTTTTGATAAGAGGGAGAATGGGGGCGGACAAGTTTAAGATTAGGGTTTGAAGAGATATGAGTATTTTTAGGGTATTAAGTGATATGTGAAGCTTTTATACTACCCGTACTTTTTAGGGTGTAGATGTTGGATCCGGGTTACATATTGTGTTGCGTTTGGACTTAAACATGGGCCTCATTTGTTGAATCACTAACGTGGGATGCACTAAATTAATTGGGTCGTGTTTTTTTTTAATATCCACATGGGCTGATATATGGTTAACATGGAAAGGGAGTCGCTGATCTTCAAATAATATGTGCTATAATACTGTTAAATTTGCGTTCCATAAGCGTTGCAATATCAAACTCAATATCCTAATTTTTATTCCTTTGGATATAAATTTTGATATTAAGTGTTGTATTTTTGGATTGACAAAATTTTCACGGAGGATACAAATTCACGGTTTGAGCTAATATTAGATAAAAATGACTTCGTGTTTCTTGACCGGTATTACTTTGGTAAATGAAGTGACGGTTCAAACAGTTTTATTTGAACATTGGACTTGGATGATTGGATTGATTTTCATAAACCGGGCCTTGATTTTTGCAAGTAACCAAGTTTGGGCCGTTCACATGATTGGGTCGAATGGGCTTCTCAAGAACTGGATGTTATGTGAGTTGATTTATGATGTGATTTGAGTCGTGCGTGGTTTATATTGATCATGAGATTTGTTGAAGTGATTTGATGATGAGACTCAATGGGTTATGAGGTTTGGTACTTTGGTATATACTTTTTCACAGAGAATATTATGTCACGGCTTGAATAGATTTTTGAACATAGTTGACTACGGGGATGTTTGTACGGTATTTCTTATTTGGGTTTGAAGTGAAGTCTTTCGGGCGCGTTTACTTATTTTCTTCTTCTTTCTTTCTACAATTCTGCGAAGATGACTTGTTTGAGCTTTTATTGAGTGTGATAAAGACTTGGCTATTTAGGTACGGTTGTGATTCTTTCTCGGTTTACCCACAACGTAACTATCACTTTGGTGTCTCACGCAGTTGAGGATACGTCAAGAGGTTTTGTACATTGGGTACACTGTTTCTTCTTCACAAGGATTAGTACAAGTTTAAGTAACAAATCTGGGGAAGTTCACTTCATGATCAAGTTTGACATATCGGGTTCACTTCACCAAGTGGTCACAGCATCAGCCGACAGAATGCGTGAATGATGTGTTTACCAATGTGTTTATTGGATGGTTGATGATATTGGTTATGTTAGATAATGAACCGTTGATGAACCGCTGCATGTTTCCCTTAAAACAGATATTCATTGAAACCAAAGATGTCATTACACATTCAAGCTAACATTGTTTACGGTTCTGTCTTGATTTTGTAAAATCCCGCGAAAGAATCTATTTCTCAGTTTAAATCATAGACTTGTAAAATCCCGTGACAATGGAAACATCCTGGTAATTGTAAAGTGCATTTCTGGATCTATCTTACGGTTTATTCTTGGTTTTGTAAAATCCCGCGAAAGAATCTATTTTTCGGTTTAAACCACAGAATTGTAAAATCCCGTAATCATAGATTCATCCTGGAGAAGGAGAAAGTGTAAAGAATCTATTTTTCTGATGCTGGTGCTACGATTTCTACTTCGAAGAAAGGATAAAGGGGGTACTTTATGAATTGGATGTGTGTTTGGATTATCTTCATGACAGATTGGTTATTACATGGTTTTACAGGATTATGTGCTTTTAACCATGGTCGGGATGAAACCATTATCAAAGTTCACTTAATACGTTAAAGGAGGCTAGATTTGAGCTTTTAACCAAGAAGATGTGACAACGGAGTTAATTCACTATTATTTATTTGAGGTTGAAGTGAAATATCACGGGCGAGTGTACTTAGTATCTGAAGGTATCGGGGATGGTTGGATGAAGATTCTTCGAGATCCTTGTTCGAAATTTTTCCAAAAACGAAGACTTGGAAATCTAGTTATTTTTGGGAGTCTTTTCCTTCTCTTTTACCACGTGGGGGAATTGTGCTCTTATCAACACAAAAATAATTATCACTTTAAGGAGTTACGTTGTAGTGCTCAGTGTCACATTCAATTGTGGATTTTCAAGAGGTGATGTACGCCTTATACTTGATGGTTGGTTGGTTGAAGAGTATAGAGTACTTAGAGATTCAATGGGCATAAATTCTATTAATCGCTCTTTGTTACACATGTGCAAGTTTAAGTCACGAGTTTGGGTTATTCTACTCAGGTCAAATTCGATATTAGTTTTCACATACACATCAAACCATAACACAAAGTGGCGATGAATGAAGTTCTAGAGAGAAAGTTAGAGGTTTAGGGAACATAGTGAGAGAAAGTGAAAGATATTATTATGAGCTCCAACTCTACCTTGGAAGGTAGAGAGTATTTATAGTCTTACATAAAACGCCACACATCGGGTCATGGATCGTGCATACAAAGGAGTAAAGACCCGTCTGTCCTCCACGGTGTTACTTAACTAAATACTACTTAACTTAAAATAACTACGACTACGAGCTTTCTAACGATTACATATACTTGAGGTGACCGACTTTTAATACCCGGAATTTCTAATTCCTAACAATCTCCCTAAGGAGGTCACCTCAATCATGTACTAAAATTACATTGAATACAAATAGATATTACATTAACAATTGTTCTTGCATTCTTGATGTAGTACTTTGCTCCTAAGCTCGTAGTCATTGATTCTTCACATTGCATGTTTGGTTACTCCAAGTGGAGGTCTTTACCGATCCACGTGATAATAAATTGAGCCACTTTTGAGATCATCACCATCAAAATCTCCGAGACATCCTTTGTGGTGTTGGTATTATGTGATGTTGTGACTTTAGGACCGACATGCTCACATTCGGATCATGATATCTTCACATCGAGTAGCGGAAGCTTTAGTTGATTCATGATATTGGCGCAGCAGAAGCGTAAGCATGGAGTGAAAATATCGAGTCATTGATGCACTAATCATGATTTCTTTTGAGTTGAATGTGTTAAGTGAGCATGCGGCTATGGATTGACCGCTTCATTCGATCACCGCAAACGCCGCGCGTACCGCATACAACAGCTAGCAATAAATCGCACGAAAGTGTCTTTGATCACTTCGTTGAATTGAGGTACACGCCCACGGTTCCCCGCTGATCAAGACATGTACCGCCTGTGATCGTATAATTCAAGAATTTCCTTGACAGGTTTCGCAATGCTCTAGTTGTTCTCAAACCGAACATCTCAAAGAAGACAACACGGAGTGAGTGAACCAAATAATTTTAAGTCCACCGATTGATGAAAAGAGATTTGAAAACAATCGTATTGCTCAATAGAAATTGTTTTTGCAATACAACGAAGGTTTTATTGAAAATCAATTATCAATCATAAAACACCTTTTGGTTTGAAAAAGAGTACACGGTCGATGTGCTAAAGAAAAGAGTTGTTAAGCACAAAGACCGGTTTTTCAAAGGTATCCGCAATCCATAACTCGAACTGTGATTGATTCAAGAGATTGAATCGCCCCATTGTTTCTGTTCGCTTGTCACATGGTTGATCTATATAATAGATCTCACATGCCACCTACCAGAGCTTGTTTGATGTTGGCTCCGAAGGCTTTCCATCTTCATTGTGAATATGTAAACACATCACTCGATGTTCCGCAATACCACAAGGATAATGCGAGGACTCAAGATATAATCTCTTTCCACATTGTGTGAAATGAGAGTCTTCATTGAAAGTGTCCTAATGAGATTTATTGATGATCTCGTGGCTCTAGACTCAATTTTGTGCATATTTGGATCCCGTGTCGAGACTAGGAGAGGGTCTCCTTCTTCAATATCAACAATCTCTAAGAGAAAGTCGATAGATAATGTCGGTTCCCGTGAGAATGAAACAAGTCCTTTAAGAGGAACTTGAGTGGTTTGGAAAGTTGAAGTGCAAGCGCCACCGGGTCCATGACGCCTTGTCTTCAATACCGATGTTACCATCAAGAGTATATGAATTGAACCCGTTTCGCCTCTAAGGTTGAATAAATGGAGGGCTATTTGTTTTCACCCTTTCTCATTCAATTCTTTTTAATTCTTCAACCCTTCAAGCTTACCGAGACTTCATAGCAAGAACCTTGTTGGGTTTGTTCTAGTACTTGCTCTATCTCACCGCACTCTTCCCATATCTCACTTTTCTCCTTTTATCATCATACCTAAGAACTCTACACTAACTAGTGGATAGTCCTCGGTAGATCCCTCCTGCTCGTGGATCATGGGAACAAATACCTAACCTTATCATCCTTATATCACCATACATAAAGTAAAGTTGGTCGGTCTTTTGGTATTGTTCATCCGCCATATGGACTCAATTGAAAACCATTTGAAAATCAATTCGATACTTGTGATATATTATCAAAGCATTTTGTACCGAATTGTTTTTGATATTTTTAGAACGAGAACTCCCTCAACATGTGCATCAAGTATTTGAAAATGTTTTGCACACGGAGGCAAGAGAAAGAATTAACTTTTTGATTACCATTTTCTAAAAGATATCAACATCACTTCCCACATCAAATCAAGTAGATAGAGCATTTTGGGAAGGATGAGGTTTTCATGATTTTGCTTCCCTCAATATGTGCATCTAAGTTTGAAAAGAGTTTTGCACATAATAGAGGAAACCCGCACATCGAGATAAATGATCACGCTTCAAATCATAGGTTTAAGATAGATGCTCCCTCAACATGTGCAAGGAAAATTTGAAATCGTTTGTCACATGTGAGAAGGATAGCATGTACATCCTTATAAAACCATTTACCAATTTATCGCTTAAAATCCAATTTAAATCACACATTCTCCCCGATCACAATTATCAAATCATTTGAGATTTGTGATCTCTTATAGATTTAAATTGATTTTGAAAGCTTTTAAGGAGAATTGTGACTTGATTATGAAAGCGCTTTAATCGATAAGGATCGGATTTTAAGACTTTAAACTCCATTGATAAAACATGCATGTACATCTTTTGAAAACAATTTAATGCCAAATAACTTTTTAATTTAATTGAAATCATTCTCCCTCAATCAATGACATAGGTTGTTGATTGAGAGATAGAGATTTTGACAAATAAGTCCCGATGATTATCAAAAATAGAGACCGAGTTATTTTTCAAAGCATTTAGTTTTCAAGAGATAAATGTTTATAGAATCGAGCATGGAATTTTGAAAACATGATAAAGTATGGCTCGTTTTTCTTTTTAAAACCGGTTATTGCTCGAAATGACAATAAACCATATGTTTCTCTTTCTCCCAAAAATTTTTTTTTTTTTTTTTTTTTTTTTTTTTTTTTTTTTTAATAAAATTTCGAACAATATCTAAAGTCCCGTGTCATTCTTTGAATGACAACAACAAGACCGTAGATATGATCGAATCGAGAGAAACATGACAAATGACAATATTTTTTTTTTTTTCAAGATTTTTCAATTTTTTTTTTTTGAAAGTTTTATATTTTTCTATTTGATTTTTGAAGGTTTTATAATTTTGTATTTTGTTTTTCAATAGATATATACAAGAGATGATGAAGATAGACCTTTACTCCTCGCCTTCCTCCTCAAGACGCTTTGAGTGTTTCGTTGAAGGCTTTTTAAGCCAAGACGTGAAGAATAAACTCAAACGCTCTCTTGGAAGAGCTTTGGTGAAGATGTCGCTAACCGATATTCGCACCTCACAAAATAGAGTTCCACCACACCTTTTTCCACTTGTTCCTCGATGAAATGATGTCGAATGTCGATATGCTTTGCTCTTGAGTGTTGAACGTTGTTGCATGAGAGAGCAATAGCACTTTATTATCACAAGACAAAGGGATTTTGTTGAATTCAAAGCCATAGTCGATAATCGAGATCTCATCCATAAGATTTGAGCACAACAGATGACATGGCTATGTATTCACCTCTCAGAGGAAATAGAAGTACTCATTTGCTTTTTGAAGACCACCACAAGCTTATCACCCAAAACCGAGCACCTCCGCACGCATTTCGACGTGTATCTTGACAACCCGCATGATCAAGATCTCGTGATAGGCCGTTAGTGACATACCGGTGTCCTTCGGTACCAAAGACCCATATTGATGGTTCCTTGAGATACCGAAGACCCGCTTAATCGCTTCAAGGTGCTTTTTAGTAGGCTTAGCCGGTATCTAGCACACATGCACACAAATAACAAGATGTCCGGTCTACTAGCAAGAGGTACATCGTGATCCAATCATACTACGATATTTCGCTTGGTCAATCATGATCCCCGAGTGGTCCTCATCTAGTTTGGTTCGATCAATCATGGGGTGTCAACAGGGTCACTTGAATCAAATCCAAATTTCTTTAAGATCTCTCATTGCATATTTAGATTGATTTATGAAAATGCCTCCGGACTTTGTGAAATTTGTAATCCCAAGAAAATGACATTTGTCCCATCATTGACATTTGAAATTTTGAACTCATTTCATTAGAAAACGATCACATTCCATTGGGTCCGCCGAGGCAAAAATAATATCATCAACATAAATTTGAACATGAATTAAATGTTTGCCCGACTTCCGTGAACAATGTAGGATCAATCGCCCTTTGCTAAATCCGTAGATAGAAGAAACTTTGACAAAGGTATCATACCATGCCCTTGAGCTTGCTTTAAACCGTAAAGAGCCTTCTTCAAACGATAAACGTGAGTAGGATGCTCTTGATTCACAAATCCTTCAGTTACCGACGAGACGACTTCTTTAAGATCTCCGCTCGTAAATGCCGCCTTTACATCCATCCGATAGACTACCATGTTCTTACTAGCAAGATTAGCCGAAAGATTCTCGATTGCCTCGATTCGAGCAACCGAGCAAAAGATTCTTCAAAGTCAATACCTCCTCTTGACGGTATCCTTTAGCAACTAATCGAGCCTTGTTCTTCAACACATCACCATGCTCATCAAGTTTCACTTTGAAGATCCATTTAAGAGCAATAATCATAGCACAGCCTGAGCAGTACTAACTCCCATACATCAAGTCGATCAAACTCATGAATTTCATCTTGCATGGCATTGAACCAAATATCTTCATTCATGGCGGTTTTAACATCTTTTGGTTCGATCTTAGATAGTACGGAGTCAAGAAGCACCATAAGGCATCGGTTGCAAGTTGTTTCCGTGTTGATACAGACGAGAGGGATTTCCAATGATGTTGTCTAAAGGATGATCGTGAGTCCATTTTCCGAGGTGTTCATGTGGCGCTTGTTGAGGGACCGAGGTAGCGAGTCGATGTCTCCTCAAGAAGATGGTTCGATGATGATTCAGAGCAAATATGTTTTCAAATGGAGCATCTTCGTGAGTAGCAAAGGGATTAACTTCATCATTGATGCCGTAAATGCTCCATGATGTACATTTGAAGAATGATGATTTGTTGATGAGACGGAAGGATCAGCAGAGGCGCTTCTTGACTTAACGATATTGAGACCGAGGGATTGATTTCATTCACGTGAATATGAGCATCCTCTCGTTGTAGGATCAACACCTCATTAGTACTTGAATCATAAAGTTCATCAAACATAGGATCAAACAATTTCTTTAAATCATCTTCGATGGAGGTACATATGGAGTTTCTTGAGAGGAGTTTGGAACAAGGGATGAACCAATGGGACTGTTTTGAAGTGCGGGTCCCGAATGGAGTGTCCAGAGCCATTTGACCGGTCACCATCAAACGAACGTGAATTGTTTCCATGATATTTCGGTTCTTTTGTTGTAGATTCAGATCCTTTTGTTTGGTGCATATCCTACAAATACTCCAATGTCGCCTTTAGCCCTAAGTTTGCCTAAGTCTTGACCTCATTAGTTGGATAACACAATGCACCAAACACACGAAGGAAAGAGAGATTAGGTTTTCTCATGGACAAGTTCATATGGAGTTTTTCCATGAACAAGGTGAATCGTGGAACGATTTTGTGTGTAGCATGCAGGGCAATTGCTTCACCCGTAGAAACATTGGAACCTTTGAGTAAATCAAGATTGTTCTAGCGGCTTCAACAAGAGTTCGATTTCGCCTTCAACTACACCGCTCGTTGAGGAGTTCGTGGAACACTTCTTTGATGGTCGATTCCAACGCTTTCATAGAATTCACTAAGTTGTTTGTTGACAAACCCGCCCATTGTCTGCTCGATAATTCGACGGTTTTGTTAAGTCGAACTCGCAATGCTTGATGAGTTTGATGATGATATCGAGTTTCATCCTTTGTCCTTAAGAACTTGACCTGTGAATCTAGAGTAATCATCAACCACAACTAACACATATTTCTTCCCAAAGATATTCTCGCACCCTCATTGGTCCACATAAATCCATATGAATCATATGAAGAACTTCGTGATGAGTTAGTAGGTTTGGGTTTATGGGCATACTTTTGCTTTTTCCCAATTGACATGCTAAACAAAGATGATCCTTTTCGTACTTGAGTCTAGGTAAACCTACAACTAAGTCCTTTCTCGTGAGATCATTGATGGTGCCAAGTTCGTGTGATTGAGACGACGATGCCATAACCATGACTTTGTTTTAGAAGCCTTTGATAACAAGCAAATTGAGATGACTTCATCATGTCATCGATAGAGATGGTGTAAAGATTTGAGCCACGAGTTCCTTTTAACAGCTTCCTTACCATTAAGATCTCTAACAAAGGTGTATGTTTTCTCAAGGCTACTTAGATCGTAATCACGTAATTGACCAACAGAGAATGATTATGACCCGCACCTTCCACATAGTATACTCTAGAGATGACACTATCACCAACAACGTAATCTCCATAACCCATGATTGCACCGAAATGATCATTACCGAATCTAATAGTCCCGATGAATTTGCTCACGGTTCATGAGCCATGACCGGTCTCCAAATATATGCTTGGAACAACTGAGTCCGTGTACCACGTAACGATTTGAACGATCCGCAGCTGAACATGCATAAGAATGGATAATCGGATAATTGGGATCCCCATGCAAGAATGGGTTCCATTTGGTTAGTAACAATGGTTGGAACACCCACATCGTAGAAAGGAGCATTCATATCGTAAATTAAGGCACTGGATTCATTGTGAATAGATGCGATTAGTGTCCAGATAGCCCTGCTCACAAAGCAGTGCTCACTTCTTATGGGAATAGTTCTACCAAGAGGCATCCATTTTCTAGTGGGCATTGTCTCGATTATTCTTATGACCAATGTGTATCCAATAATAGCCTATCTTACTAAATGTTCTTCCCGGGGTTTCCACCGCTTTCTAACTCTCTTCGCTTTTTGCCTTTTAGCCTTTTTAGCATGAACATAAGCAACATTAATCGGACCATTATCATCATTAGGCAAAACATTAACACCACATTCATGATTAGAAATGTAATTCAAGCGCACATCAATACAAGGTTTGCAAATAGTATCGAATTCAATTAATTACAAGACGCCTATGGCTAATACTAGAATCAACACGATTCGCTTTATTCGATTCAAGCTTAAAGTTCCTAGATTGTTCTTCTACTTTTCCAAAGGCACATTCTTAGCTTGCGAGGTCCTATCATTCCTTGTATTGTCTTGAGACTTTGACCGCTCCCTTTAATGTCACCGACACTCTGTAGAGGAATGGGAACATTAGTGGGTTTTACAACTCTTTGCATCACCGCTTAGATGTGCCGATCCGAACTACATGCAGCACACTAAGGTTCACTTTCTTAAAACTAGAAGTGCCGGGATTTGTACTCCTAGAAGGCACACTTGAGTTCTCTTTCATAGCATTGATGATCCGAATCAACTACTTACAGCACACTAGGGTTCATATTCAAGACATTGGGCATCGAATGAATATCGACTTGGCATTAGGCATCGAACATGGAATCAAAGGATTAACTCTCTCACCTAATGACTTTGGGCATATTGTGATCAAGCATTCTAAGATTTCTTGAGATCGTTTGGCATATAAGCATGCATGTCCAATTGCATTATCATGAGGTTTCTCTAACTTATCCTCTTCAACAATCTCACGCAGACATTCTAGGCAATCCTTAAGGGATGAGAAGTATGTTTGAACAACAAGTTTGTTGTTCCCGAGATGAGGAGGACATATTTCACGATAAAGCATATTTATTACAAGAGTGAACCTTTGATACACCATTCTCCCATTGGTCATTGGCATTTTCCTTTTACCCGACTCTTCGATTCTCAATTTCCTTTTGCAATGAAGCTATTTGTTCGTTATTTTTGTTACGAGTGACCTTTATTGATTCAAATAACTCATTGAAATGACGCTTAACCTTTTCATTTTCTTCTAGAAAACTTTCGCTTTCCTTTGTAATGCATTTACTAGGTTTTGAAGATGAAACGCTTGAGAATTCGAGAATCTAAAGGAGGAGGCATTTGGGAGCCCGCTATATTGTTCGTTTGACCCTTTAATTGAGAGATTTGGGCTTTCAACTTTCTCGATCGTGTTGCAATCGAGCTTGAATTTGTTCATCACGCTTGTTAATTTGAAAACCGCATCAAACTCGAGCATCCGAGGATGTCTTGATATTTGAAGTTTTGACATTTTCTTTAAGATGTTGATATTTTAGTTGTAAATTAAAATGCTCAACTTCTAGTTTAGAAAATGTTTAACCAAATTGTCGTGATCATCCGCTCAATTTTCTCGCTTAGTTTAGAATTAGTTTTGTCAAGCTCAATGACACGATCATGGAGACTTTCGTGGCAACAGATAGTTCATGAAATTTGGAAGCATTAATAGAGCAATTTGAAGCAAGAAAAAACATCTTGAGCAACACATTCAAGAATAAGAGTCTCATTTAATGTATGCAAGTTCTTCCTCTCAATCTCATTATATTTTAGTGCACGCTCATAGTCACTAACTTCAACTATCATTGCATCAAATTCCTTTTCCATTCCCTTGATATCGCTTTCTATCCCTTTTAAGACTCTCAAAGTGATCTTTAGAAGTTTAAAGAAAGGCATGACCTCGCTTAAATAACATTCTTTCATTTGCTCAAACCCTTTCTCCTTCCGTTATACCAAAGGTGTGATCCTTTTCTTGCAAGTTTTCTCAAAATCAACAAATAGTTGAAATATAACATATTGGCTAATTAAGGTCTTGCTTTTAGTGGCAATTGTTCTAGGAACAAGATGCATTGGTGTATTAGGAGGATACACAATGCTTCTAGGCATTTTCCATAGGGAGGGTTTGTTTCAACAATATTTTCACTTCGCTTATCTAAATCCATTTTCCGTAAAACTTGTTCGGGAGTCAACAATGTCTCGAGGCTTAAACATGTTCAAGGAAATCCAGCTTTTCCTTCTTGTAGTCATGGGGAGTGATAATTACTTTTTTCTCTTTGCATTTAGGATCATCTAATTTTTGTTCATCTTTTCCTAGTGACTTCATCTCGATTTCTTATCTTCCTCAAGCACTCAACGCAACTAGGTTTCGCCTAGGTTTAAGGATTTCATTGCCATCATAAAGAACCTTATGAGCATTTCTAGCCCTTTTAATGACCTCTGGATTTGGTTCCTTAACAAGGGAATGCTATGCTTATCGCTAAGACCCTATGCTTAGTGATCATGTGAGCAATCGAATGGTGTTCCTTGTATGTACAACTTGTTTTCAAGTTTGTTTTTCAAAGTTTTCGATTAGAAAAATCTTTCAAGAGTTTTGATTCCTTTGCATTAAATTCTTGCTTAAGCATTTTCACATTTTCTTGAAGTTCTTGTTTTTGCTTAGCGCTTTAGAAAGCTTTTCTTGTAAGGAATTTAATTCTTGTTTCAATACTTCTTCTAAAATTACTTTTTCTAATGACCAGACGCACTTGGTCATCCATTTCCGCTCACGAGTGGTCAACTCAAATTTTGCACGTTGTTCATAAATAGCAACACGCTCTTTATAGGCATTTAGTTCGTAAATTACGTAATCATCGTGGGCACATGCAAAGTATTCATCAAAAACATAGTCATTGTTGATCGCAGAAGATGCATCACTTGGTACAACTTCACTTTCACTTTGTTTCACATATTGATCATATGGGACAATATCGATATTACCCATATTTTCAACATTTGATTCAATAGTTTCGCTGATTGTACTTTGTCATGCATCCGCTGCACATCAAGATCATCGTATAGTTTTAATACCTCCGAGATGAGTTTGTCTTTGGATGGGCCACCTTGTGGTGAAGAAGAGACCTTGGGAGAAACCATTGGAGAAATGCTAGCCATAAAATTGTGTGTGCAGAGGTCCATCATCCACATCGTAGTCGTATGCATCACAATCGCCGACTTGAAAGGCATTCGATGATTGTGACCTATCTCCCGAATAGGCTTCTCATCCACATCTCGCATCATAGGTCTTGGCATTGCCCTCAAGAAGAAACAACAATTCCTCTTCATCCAAAGCAAGACCATTGTCCCGAGCTTGTACAAGCAAGATCTTATCTCTCAAGTAATCAAGATTCTCGGGACGCTTTGAGATGTGCGCTTTGCAATGTGTCCTCACCACCACGCTTATAACATTTGATCGGCTTAGCTTGACCTTGGTTACCATTCCTTCCTCGATTCGTTACCAACATAACCTCTACCACTCCACCTCTTCCCCGATCATACCGCTTTCCCGAACCGGTTGCACCACGATCCTTCCATCTTTAATCAAAGAGCTTGATTGTGTGGGTTAGATGTCGCTCGAGGTTGTTGTTGGTTTGTGGGAGAGAATTCATGTTTTGACTAATCGTAAGAGCTAGTTGATTAATGAAGTTACCCACGTGCATCAAAGATCGCCTTGTTTGAACATAGGATCGAAATGAGTTTGTGATTACCATTACCCAAGGGTATGACTTGTGAAGCTTTGGTTGTGATTCCGATGTTTGAGTAGAAGGCGCTGAGTCATTAGACGAGCTTGTCTCTCCCGTTGGTTTTGAACCGATTGAGAACCAATTTTTCAAACATAGCATGTCTCTCATTCTCAAGGAGGAAGGCATAGAGTTGCTCATAGTTTGTATTCTTCAATCCTTTAGTGAGCTTCACAGAGGTGACAAACTTGTGCCATTCGGGATTCATGTTGTTCACAAATTTTGAGTTCACCGAATGTTAGGCATAGTCATTCGATGTTCCTCATGTCATTCACCAACTTATGAAATCTCACATAGTACTCATAGACACTCTCATCCGGTTTCATCTTGAAGTGTTCAAATTTGTCATAGAGTTGTGATTCTCTGCCTTCCATAGTTAATTCGAACCCGAGAGAAGCATCTTGACATTATCCCATACCGCCTTTGCATCGGTGTTGTGATTGATCGCCTTGTAGATGTCTTTAGGAAGACCTTGAAGAACAATGTTAAGCCCCGATATCAAGATCGAATCTCTTTTCTCCTTATCATCAAGCTCATCATACATTTTAGGTCCGTCCATTCCGTAAATAGAGTTCCATCTTCATTAGTATCAAGTATATCTCTAGTCGCCTCAACTCGATACGGTCCTTCATCAATGGATTTGAGAATGTTGACACCATTTTCCTTTCCAAGGCAAGACAACTGATTCGTTGAGCCCAAGAATCGTAGTCGGCCTGGCTGCATGGGTGGACGAGTATCCGAGCCACCGCTTGAACATCCTCGCAACAAAGGAGATGATAGTAGGAACGCTGGTAGACATGTTAACAATTATACGGATTTTATAACTCTATGATTAAACCGAAATAGATTCTTTCACGGATTTTACTAAATCAAGAGAAACCGTAAACAATCACCCAAGTCGCTAGAAGAAAATGCACCAAGTCGCTAACACCTAATTCGCTACACCCCAAGTCGCTAAAGTCCCAAGTCGCTAGACAAATGCAAGTCGCTAAGTAGTAACTCGCTAAGCCTCAAGTCGCTAGCAAAATTTTGGCAAGAATTGCTACTTAAAGTCGCTAAAGATACAAGTCGCTAAATAGCAACTCGCTATGCACCAAGTCGCTACCTCCAAGTCGCTACCCGTGGTGGAAAGTCCACTACTTGTACCGTTAGTCGCTAGTTCTAAGTCGCTAGGTCCAAAACCGAACTCGCTACAAATTTGTAAAGCAAGTCGCTACGAAGAAAGAATTCCGTGTTAAGTCGCTAGCAAGAAAAACTCATAAACATCACTTTTCAATCCAAAACAACCCAACCAAGATGATTCAAGCTACCAAATGAAAACCTAAACACTTGTTATGATTCTAAACATAAAAGTACTAACAAAATCCAAGCTTTAACACAAGAAATCAACCAAATGATGCACAAACCACTAAACTTTTCAAACTCAAAACCACCTAAAACCACTAAAATCCAAAGATGTGCAAGATATGATCTAACCATGGCTCTTGATACCAATTGTAAGATATTAGTTTTCACATACACATCAAACCATAACACAAAGTGGCGATATGAATGGAATTCTAGAGAGAAAGTTAGAGGTTTAGGGAACTTAGTGAGAGAAAGTGAAAGATATTATTATGAGCTCCAACTCTACCTTGGAAGGTAGAGAGTATTTATAGTCTTACATAAAACGCCACACATCGGGTCAGGATCGTGCATACAGCTGGGTAAAGACCGTCCGTCCTCCACGGTGTTACTTAACTAAATACTACTTAACTTAAAATAACTACGACTACGAGCTTTCTAACGATTACATATACTGAGGTGACCGACTTTTAATACCGAATTTCTAATTCCTAACATATTCCAACAACGTGGGGAAGTGATGTAAAAGAAAGTTTCAAGATAAAAGTGTTGCACAAGTACGACATATTCGGGGAGATAAATGTGTAACATGAGGAGGTGTTATCGCTTTATTTCGTGGGAATGTGTGTACTTGGATTCTTGAGCTTCATACACATTCATCGTGGAAGAAAAATGTAAACATGGGGAGGTGTTTTCATTCCCTCATGATGTGTATTCGGAGAGCTCTTGGGTATTGGTGTACTTCGGTTCTTGAGCTTCATACACGATCATCCGTGATGAAAATGTAAACATGGGAAGGTGTTTTCATTCCCCGCATGATGTGTATTCGGAGAGTTCTTGAGCATTATACAAAGAGACCGATCGCATCAATTCAACTACTGGGGAATTGTTCTCTTGACACCTTTTGGAATGGATTGCTTCGACTTCAAAGGGTTATGAAATTTGAGAAGATTATTTTATGTGGGATGATACGTTGTTGTTCTTCTATTGATGATATAACCTCGAACGAAGAATCTCGATCATCGGTCTTAAATGGAGCAACATTATTTATGATTATGGTGTGCATCTCAGGCACCGCTAAGGCAAGCTTGAAATATAGCTCGAATCTACTCAACATAAGGATTTTCGGTTTGGGGAAGTCGCCAAAGTCTCACTTTCAAGTGGCTCAATTTCTCTCTTCGATTCAAGAGTCTTGGAAGATTTGGTGGTGAAAGTTCTAGGGATGATGACTTCTATCTTCTACAACGGGGCTGTTCGATATCCTTATCTCGGTACTCGTATCATCATCTTCTTTAACTATATCATCTATTCTATCCTTGTAAATATTTATCAAAAACCAAGTACAAAAATATAAAACCAAGAAAAAGAAAATAGAAAAATATTAAACCAACAAAAACCCATAAAAATCGAAAATTTGAAAAATACCAAAATAATGTTTCTCATGACATGTCTTCGGTATCGATAACATCTACGGTCTTAGAAATGTCATTCAATAATGGCACGGGACCATAGATGAAGTTCGAGCAGAGGTGTAAATATTCTTTTCTAAACATGTCTAAAAAATGGCTTACGCTATTTTAAGTCAGAACCGGCTTCAAATAATGGCTTGCGCTATCTTGATCAGAACCCGTGCTTAAAACTATGGCTTGCTATCATTTCGAGATAGCAACCCGCTCTTCAAGAAAGGAAAGTGTCGCTAAACCAATTTTCAAATATTTCGTGCACTTATCCTAAAACAATTTGAGGAAAGTATGTCAAGGATCGTTGTTCCTACACAAATGTTTTTCCGTCTAAAATTCTTCTAAAAATATTTGTTGTTTTCAAAATGGTGGAAAATGAGTTGCTTGAAAATCAATCGCCCGTAGTTTTAGTAAAAATTTGGAAACTCAATCAATGACTTCAAAGACTTTTAAAATCTTTTAGAAAATGAGTTATTGGTTGAGGGGAAGAATGTTTTCAAATCTATATCTTCTAACGAGCTTTCTTAATTAACCTAATATGCTTAATTAAAAATGATGTTAACCTATGTTGAAGGACTAGGTGCCTAGGATATGATAGCTAGGATTAGATGATTAGAGTTTGATGAACACATTTTTCCCATACATTTAAATGATCTGATTGATATGTTGCATTGACGTTTATTAGTCGATTACTGTTTGGGTGATGTCGACCACCATATATCTGTATGTGTGTTCACTAATGTATGCAGGTATATTGGTTATAAGAATGTTCCCGATCCGGATCCCACAATTGAAGATGATTGGATGCCGAAAGGAAAGGGTAACTATATCTTGGGTTGACAAATGAAGAAATGGAGCTTAATTGGACTTCCATGGAGAGTTGGCATAAATGCAACGTAAGAGGTCTCATCGCATCGCAGATGGTTTTCTTCAAGAGCAAATGAAGAAACGGAGCTTAATTTGACCTCGCTTGGCATTAAAATGCAACGTAAGAAGTCTCACTGGATCGCAGACGGTTTTCTTCCAAGCCCTACAAAGAACATCAATGTAGCGTACTCAACCACCTAACGATCTTTGTGCAGGATACCATTTTTTAAACAATTTTGAATAACTTTATTAAATTGTTTTGAAAACTTAAGTCACTCAATTATCGACTTCGGTCATCGATTGAGGGGGAGAGTGATTTAATTTAAAGTATTTTCAAACAATATATCTTCAAAAGAGTCCGTTTGTACGAAATTATGTGGTGATCTAAAGATTTAATGTTATGTCATGGTATGATTTTTCTTTTGAAATCAAGGTCTTTCAAAATGAAATTTTTTCTATTCTTGTTTGATTGTGAAATTGTTTTGTTTTACTTAAAAGATCTCTTAAAAACAATCATACCTGATACTAACAATCTTTAATGTCTTAAAATGGTCCTTATCTGTCACCTTTCAAAATTGAATCTTGCCACGTCTTTCCCCAAAATTTTCTAAATGATTTAAATCTTTTGGGATCACAAATCTCAAATGGCTTGAAATTTTTGATCGCGGGAGAGATCGTGATTTAAATCTCAAATGTGTTTTGAATGGAATTGATTTTAGTCCTTCATAGGCACTCCTGCCTCCATGTGCCAAACGATTTCAAATACACAATGCACATGTTGAGGAGGAGGATTTATCCAAAGACCAGATGAGTATTTTAACAAGGCCACATTTTCTCCCATGTTTTCTAAACCTAATTAAATCATTTGAGATCCAAAATCTCAAAGGGTTTGATATTTTTTATCGGGGGAGAATTTGTGATTTAATAATGAAATTTGATAAAAGATGATCGTTTTTTGATTTAATTGTGCAGGCTGCTCTCTCATATGTGCTAAATGCTTTCGAATCTCGAAGCACATATTGAGGGGGAGCGAATGGTTTCTTAAATGGCTTTTGTGTTCATGGATGTGCTTCAAAATTAACTCTTGCCTCTATGTGATAAAATGATTTTAAAATATCTTACGCACATATTGAGGGGGAGAATTTACCAAAGAAAATCAAATGGCTTTTTCTAAGGAAATTGTGATCAAGAAATTATTTCAAAAGAACTCTTGCCTCCATGTGATAAACAATTTAAAAATCATATGCACATGTTGAGGGGGAGCATTTCTAAATGATCAAAACTATTAAGGTACAAAATGCTTTGATATTATATCACAAGTACCTTGATTGATTTTCCAAATGATTTTTCAATTGGTTTCATGACGGAAAGAACAATACCAAAAGACCGACCAATTTATTTTATGCATGGAGTTATAAGGATGGTTAGGTTAGGTATTTGTTCCCACGATCCGCCGTAGCCGGAGGGATCTTCCTGTGGACAATCCACTAGATAGTGTAGAGTCCTTAGGAATATTGAAAAAAAAGGAGAAAAATGAGAATATGGGAAGAGTGCCGATCGAGACAGAGAGCTAGTAATCGAATAAACCCAACAAGGTTCTAGTAATGAAGTCTCGGTAAGCAATCAAGGGGTTGAAGAATAAAAAGAATTAAATGTGAAAAGGGTGAAAAGAAATAGCCTCCAATAATTCAACCTTAGGGCAAGAACCGGGTTCAATACATATGCTACTGGTGGTTACTAAGGTAACGCCGGTATTGAAGACAAGACGTCATGGACCCAAAGGACGACCGCACTAAACTTCCCAAGCTACTCAAGTTCCTCTTAAAAGGGCTTGTTTCATTCTCACGGGAACCGACATAATCTATCGACTTTCTCTAGAGATTGTTGATATTGAAGAAGGAGACCTCTCCCTAGTCTCCGACATAGGAACCAAATGTGCACGATTGAGTCTAGAGCTAAGAGATCATCCACAATATCTCATTAGGACACTAAATTAATGAAGACTTGTTGTTTCACACAATGTGGAAAGTAAGTATATATTGAGAGTCCCACGATTATCCTTGTGGTATTGTCGTAACATCCGAGTGATATGTAAAATATTCACAATGAAGATGGAAATCCTTCTAGAGCCAACATCAAACAAGCTCTTGGTGGGTGACATGTGAGATCTTCTCGTAAGATCAAGCTTGTGACAACTAGATTGAAACAATGGGGCGATTCAATCTCGAATCAACCTTGGTCCAGAAATGAATTGATGAATACTTTTGGAAAACCGTTCGATGTGCAAACATTCTTTTCTCTAGCACGTCGAATGTGTACTTATGTTTTCAAACACAAAAGTATATCCGATTGAAAAATACTTTTGGAAAACCGCTCGATATGCGAATCTCTTCTTTTCACTAGCACGTCGAATGTGTACTCTTTTCAAATACAAAAGTATTTTTGATTGAAAATTGATCTTTCTCACAAAACCTTCGTCAGATTGCAAAACTCTTTCTTCTAAGCAATACGCGATTGTTTTTCAAATCATTTTCATCAATCGCTGAATCTTAATTTGTTTGGTTCACTCACTCCGTGTTGTCTTCTTTGAGACGTTCCGGTTTGAGAACAAATAGAACAAATGCGAAACCCCGTCAAGGAGATTCTTAGGAATCCTACCGATCACAAAGATTTATCGATCAACGGGAACCGTGGGCGTGTACTCAATTCAACGAAGTGATCAAAGACACTTTCGTGTGTTTTATTGCTAATCGTTGTTTGCAGATACATTTGGATGGTTGCAAATGATCGAATTGAGGAGTCAATCCAAAGCCGCATTCTCACAAAGATCCACACTTTATTGAAGAAATCATGACTTGTGCATATCTACGTAACTCGGCTAAGATATTTCTTATACTATGTTCTGCTATACCACTGCAAATATCTTGAACCAAAGAAGGCTTCCGCTACTCGATGGAAAGATGTCATGATTCAAAAGTGTGAGCATGTCGGTCCAAAAGTCACAACATCACATGATGGCAACACAACTATGGATGATCCAGAGATTTATTGTGGGCCGATGATCTCAAAGAATGCTCAAGATCATCAAAGATGTGGATCGCTTAAAGGCCTCCACTAAAAGTACAAATCAATGCGGACTTTGAAGAATCACTACTAATGCACAAAGATTTCAGAAGTGAAGAATTCAAGTCTACGAGCTCAAGAACGAATTCAAAGATAGAATGCTAGGATGCAAAATGTATTTCATGGGGTGACCTCCCTTAGGGGGAGATTGTTAGGAATTGGAAATTCCATGTTAAAGTGTCGGTCACCCCAATTATGGTCTAGCATACGTTAGCTCGTAGACGTGTCGTTATTTACGTTATTTAGTAGTTTATTAGTTAGTTTGTAGCGTAGTATAGCTTAGTGTAACACCGTGGAGGAAGGACGGGTCTTTACCCACTGTATGCCTGATCCACAGGCCGATAGGAGGTCGTTGAGTCTGTAACTATAAATACCCCTTCCATCCATGGAAGGGTGGTGCTTTTTCAATCTAACCTTTCCTTTGTGTAAACCTCTAGCAAGAACACCCTCTCTCTCTTTCTCTCTCTAAAATGGTAAACATGTATTTTGATCATCCAACACCACCCGAATCATCAACACAATAAATATAACGATCCTATATCATAATATATTGTCTTCATAAGTAGTACGCCAAACAAACCTGGGATGACCGGTTCATAGTCATGAAGGTCCATCCGATACCAAGGAAAATGTGATTATGGACCCGAAACTCGAGTATAATACCTTCGTGGCTAAGGACTCGTAAACTCGCCTCAAACTTACATGTTACAAAACTCTTGTAAATGAACCAAATGATGGTGTTATGTTGTCCAAACATGAAATCATTGTTGGTTTTGTCAATAGTCTCCCCGAGAAGTGGTTGAATTTCTCTGTGGACTTAGGAATGCTAATCATATCCGTAATCTTGAGCTTCTCGAAATTTATGGAAATTTGTCTATGAGGAAAACCTCATCAATGCATTTCGATACCTCGACTTAAAGAAGTCTCGTGAAGTCAAGAAGTCCCCGACCACCACCTCATCACCAATATCAACTGCTTATTTTCTAACAATGTGGTTCAAGATTTCCAAGAAAACTCGAGATGATGAGCCCGATGAGAGATCAAGTGAGGAGTACCTAAATGACCCGACATCGAATTTCAAGAAAGGACACCCTTGCTAACTCTTGAAGGATTATAAAACAAACAAAGTTTTTTCAACTACTAAAGCAACTAAAGACACCGAATGCTTTAAGTGTCATAAAAGAGGCCATTTTGCAAAGACTATTTTTCAAAACAATTTCAACCCTCTTACAAACCATCGTGGTCTAATCGGCCTTCGGCTTTAGCAAATTTCAACCAAAGATCTATCAATCTCATCAAAATTTTCAAAACAAATCTGATCAAAACAAAACTGTGGATTTTGAAGCTAAATACAAGAAAGCCAAAGCTAAGCTAGCATTGCTTGAGGCCTCACCTCGTAAACAACACAAAATGTTAAATGCAGGGGGTAAAACAAAGGCCTTGTTCTCAAACCTTCGATCGGGATGAAGAGCCAGCATCATCAAATGATGAAATGGTGCATGTCAAGCAATCGATGGCCCTCTCGTAAGAGGACAAGCTAGTCGTTGGAAAGAATCATGCAAGGAATGGAGAATGGTTCACTATCACAATGAAGAAGGTAAAATTTTACTTTCTATGGATGATAACTCGATTGGCGCCTTATATGAATTATCTTAATGTTGACCTTAAGTTCGTGAGAAGAGCAAAGATCAATCTTTTTCAAAATACAACAAGCTAAGTTTTGAATTGAATAAGTGTAGGGATGAATTGCGCTTTTAAAACAAGCTAAGCTTGAGGTCACACTTTGCAAATTCAAAACATCGAACTAGTTAAAAGAAATCGTGCTCTTCAAGACGAACTCAAAAGGTTCAAGATATTCTTGATAGTTGGACCGCTAAGAATCCTGTGGTCTTTGATGATGGAGCCCCCAAGAGCAAGAAGAGAGTCTTAGATGAAGATCATCTTCCCGACTCTCTCAACAAAGAACTGTGGTCCTAAGCCATTTGTGTCCGTGGTATGATTACCAAGATGTTGACTAGTCCCAAGCCCAATGATTGGATTGATCGGGTTAATCCCGATAGTAAGCTTCCTAATTTCAATTCTGAATAATTCTAGAGCCCGAGAGTTAAGCTCAAGAGCATGCTTGACTCCTGATGTGCCCAAGAGTACCGAACACATTGAGTCCGGGCGAGTCTAATGCAACGCTTCCACCCTCGAAACCTCTTCGTGGTGCCGCACCAGCTCGAGCTTACTCCAATGCAATTCAATCCTCATTCACCAAAGGAAAGGTCCGACTTGGTAGAACCATCCCGAAAAGGCCAACAAAACCAACTCAACAAGAGTCTACTCCCACCGAGACTTCCACATCCTCGACTCCCCATCAAGCGGACCAAATTCAAGAATCGATCGAACTTAGAGGAAGCTAAGTGAAAAGATGGAATCCATTGAAAATTTCTCGAATCAATCAAGGAGACAAAGTCGCTTCTCTAGTTCCTCAAAGTCTAAGTCAAACCCCAAATCCAAGCGGTGATCTATACCACTATACCAGCCATACCATCGACAACCGTTATAGAATCCTTTTTGTATGATCCGCAAAAGGATGATCACAGAACTTTGATCACTTACAATATGTAAGTTCACCCGCCATAAAGCAAACTATACCAAAGTTGGTCATCGTATGCTTCATCCTCCAAATCACCACAAACATAGAGCTAAACCTTTTCCTCTTGCCCACACCGCGGCTTCAATGATCATCATCGATGACTGCCTCATGAACACATGTCAGAGATTTGCGAAAATCCACCATGAGACATCCTAGCATGAGAGTGTCATCCATGCAAGGAGAAGTTCCAAGAAACCCAAAGTCACCGAGTCATCCTCGGCCTCCAAATGCAAAACTTGTGGTAGCACAATGCACTCAACCACCGACCATGAGTCGATTGCCAAATTCAAATAGACCTTGAGACCCAAGCCCACCAAGAAGGGTCACTAAGAGAAACTAATTTAGTTTACTACTTGTGCAGACACGCCAAGGAGCCTATTTGGCATCTAGACAATGGATGCTCAAGCATGACCGGTGTAAAGGAGTATCTGCACAAGTATGTAAAGGAACCAGACCCAAAGTAGTGTTTGGTGATAACTCATCATGTCCCACCAAGGTTATGGTTCAAGAACTGCAATGGAATAGTCTTCTAGAATAGCTTATGTCAATGGTCTCAAATACAATCTCATCAATGTCACCAACTATGTGATGCTAAGTACATTGTGCAATTCAATGACAAACAAGGTACCATTTTCAATGCCAACAAAGAAGTTGTTTTGATAGCTCCTAGAAGAGATGATATTTATGTCTTAGACATGTCTACTCTTTCTCAAAATGGAACTGTCTCTTTGCCAAAGCCACCGAAACTATCAACCGGCCGTGGCACAAGAGACTCTCTCACTTAAACTTCAAAACATCAACAACTTGGCAAAACTAAACAAGGTCCTTGGCTTACCATCACCGGTTTTTGCAAAAGATAAACCATGCTCACCTGTGAAAAGGCAAACATCAAAGAGCATCCTTCAAAACAAAACAAAATTTCTCCATCAAAGTTGCCTTCACCTCTTGATATGGATCTCTTTGGACCAATCACCCTAGATCAATCCAAGATGAGA
Organism: Chrysanthemum lavandulifolium; assembly: GCA_022545495.1. Classification (NCBI taxonomy): domain Eukaryota; kingdom Viridiplantae; phylum Streptophyta; class Magnoliopsida; order Asterales; family Asteraceae; genus Chrysanthemum; species Chrysanthemum lavandulifolium. Next base: position 141,092,290 of record CM040239.1, read on the forward strand.
AATATACACTTGTCATTGTTGATGAGTTTTCAAGATACACTGGGTATACTTTCTTTCCAAAGAGTTAGAAGTCGACACAATAATGTCATTCATCAGAACATTGAAAACCGTAATGACATTAGTGTTCATCTCCTTCACCCCGAACAAAATGGGATGGCTTAAAGGAAAACAGAACTCTCATTGAGGTCGCAAGAACTATGTTAAATGGCTCACCCTCTCAAAGCATTTCGGATCAAGGAATAAGACAACCTTACACTCAAAACAGTCAATCATTGTCAAAAGACATAACAAAACCCCATATGAGATATTCAAAGGTAGACTTCATGATATCGCCTACTTTCATGTGTTTGGATGTCCTGTGTTATTCATAACCACAAGGATCATCTTGGCAAATTTGATGCTAAAGTCGATGATGGATACTTTCTTACGTTACTCACCGATCTCCAAAGCCTTCGTGGTATTTAACACAAGGAGACAACAAGTTGAGGAAACCTTTCATGTCACCTTTGATGAGAGTTCGTAAAGCATCGTTTACCAACACCTCGCTGGAGGAAATAGGAATTGATAACTCATCAAGATATCCTCCCGATGAGTATAACATCAATTCAATTCTCATACCAAGTCGATGCCGACATCTCATATTATGTCTTGCCTCACAATCGTCACAACTAACTATCATTGAACTCATTGATAATCAATCACCCTGCTAGGATAGGTAACATCGAACAAATTTTAGGAACCCGACTCATGGACCCCAACCCGAACAAGACAACTCAACAGATGTTCTTAATGATTCATGGCTCATGCTCCTCGAACTCACTCATGAGTCTCCATGACCTCTTCAAGCTCGGATCCTAGACCAAAAAATAAGTGGACAAAATCTCGTGACATTGAGCTTGTAAACATCATTGGTGAACCCATCAAGGCATGCTCACTAGAAGCATGGTCGCTAAGTTAACCGCAGCTTCACCAATTAATGTCTATATGTTGATTACCCATCGATATAGAACCCAAAAGTGTCACCGAGGCTCTAAAACACCCAAGCCGGGTTCAGCCATGCAAGAAGAACTTCAACAGCTTGATAAAACAAGGTCATGACCTTGATCAAATGTCCTCGTGGATGTCATAGTCATAGGAATGAAGTGGGTTTTCGTAAACAAACTGATGAAAACGCACCGCTATTAAAACAAAGCCGACTTATAGCCAAAGGTTACAGTCAACAAGAAGGCATTGACTATGATGAGACATTTGCTCCTCGTGCAAGAATGGAAGCCATCATGATCTTCCTTGCTTATGCTACCTACATGAACTTCAAAGTTTATCAAATGGATGTAAAAGTGCATTCCTAAATGGTGAACTCAAGGAATATGTGTATGTTCAAGAACCTCCTCGGTTTTGAGAGTAGTGAATTCCTAACTATGTCTCAAGCTTGATAAAGCTCTCTATGGATCAAGCAAGCTCCTGTGGCATGGTAGCCTTCCGATTCAAAACAAGTTTGTCGAGGAAAGATAGACAACACATTGTTTATCTATAGGACAAAACAAGATGTGATATCGTCCAAGTATATGTTGATGACATCATCTTTGGCTCAACAAACTACACTCTTTGCAAACAGCTTGAAAACTAATGACAAAGAAGTTTGAAATGAGCATGATGGGTGAACTCACATACTTCCTTGACTACAAATCGTGCAACCGATAAAGGAATCTCTATCAATCAAGAGAAATACTCAAGAAATCTCTTGAAGAAATATGAGATATCCGATCGTGCCTCAATAAAGACACCAATGGTCCCTCCTAACAACCTTGGACCCGATCTCACCGGCAAGTCACCAATCAAACCCATTTCGTAGGGATTGTTGGCTCACCGATGTATCTAACCGCCTGCACCAAACATACAATTCGATCCCGCTAATAGCAAGGTATCACCCAATCCAAAGGAATCCCATCCATCAGCCTAAAAGAATACTCAGTATCAAGGAACCCCAAGCCTTGGACTCTATTATCCAAAGTGCTCGTGGTTTGATCTCAAAGGTTACTCGATTCTCGATTATGTCCGGCCGCAACATGGATGTAAAAAGTACCTCGTGGTCCCGCTAATTTTGGAGGAAAATTGGTTTGTTAGAGTGCTAAAAGCAACAATCGCATTATGTCTTCACCGGTCGAGTATGTGGTCACCTGCAGGATGTTGTGCCAATGGTTTATGGATGAAAAGTCAACTTAGTGACTATGACATCCATTACAAAATGGTACCCATCTTCCGTGACAACACCAAGGTAATTGCAATCTCCAACAACCCCGTCCTTCATCAAAGAACAAAACACATTGATATCGATATCACTTCATCGTGGACCACATAATGAAAGAAGACATAGAACTCCATTTCATCCCTCATCAATATCAATCGGCCGATATCTTCACCAAATGCTTGGATGAACCTACCTTCAGAGACCGAAGTTGAATTGGGAATGCTTGACATTGAAAGTCGCATCCGAAAACCAATCTCAAGAAGTTCTCTCCAAATGGTTCCTCCTCCCGAACGAAGCCCATAAGACAACCTCTCACCGAATGAGTAAGACTCATTTAGGGACCCCGACTATAGATATTGAACATTGAATGAGTAACTAAATGCACCAAGTATTAGTTACTTAAATGTCCTAGGTTGGTAAACACACCAATTAAATATAGGAATATATGTCTTTGTAACTTATTGTCAAGGGTCCCTAATACTTACCTCATCCCACTTGGCATTAAATGCTCCTTCTCACATAAAATATCCCGTGGATATTTTATTACCGCAAAGTGCACTTATACCGTACACTACAATCTGCTTCCTTGAAAACGGATTTTATCATGGGTAGTGAAGGGTGGCATTAAATGTGGAAATTCAAAACGCTTTCAAAACCGACTTTACGAATCCACAAATATACACAAACTACCCTCTAAACACACTATAAATACCCTCACAAAACTTTATAGCACACACAAAAGATTTCGCTAACAAAACTCGTCAAAATCTCTTTTCAAACCCATAAATCTTTGTGTTCTTCAAATCCTTTTCCGAAAAATCTTCTCAGAAACCTTTACAATTTTTCATCACAACTTAAGAGATTCAAAACCTTTGATTGTTCTTGTCAAGTTATTCTTCTCAAAACCCTAAAACTTTTTAATGGAAATGGCAAGAACACAATCTCTTCCGCTTGTTTACAAAAGGTAGGTGATCTTAACAATGTTGAATTTAAAACAAATAATGTCATAGGCAACTTGAATATCCTCAAACCGTCTCAAATTTATAAGGACATTATGAAATTTTTGTATAACCGCCTAACCGAAACCGCTTTTGTTCGGTCCTCTATTCTGCACTCAAAACCTCCTCGTGGAGTTTTGGGCTACAACTAAGGCCTTGACCGACACCTCTACTAATGAGAACAACCTTAGACCACTGTGGAATATCTCATCGTGTTCGCCTTAACGGGACAAGAATTCACCCCGGATTATAAAACATTTTGCACCTCAACAGGTTAGACTACAACAAGTGGAGTTTATGTCGCCCATCATGAACCCTCCACAATGAAGGATGGGTTAAAACAAATCGCTTTAGATCCAAATTTTGACAAGACCCCAAGAACCAAGAGTTCATTTCCGTGGCTTGGAGGATTCTATTCACTTTGTGATTCAGTGTCCTCTATGGAACCACTCATCCACCGAACAAGTTAACTCTATTCAAATGATGATGGATATCGCTTGATGAATGGGGTCACTGTTTACATACGGGAGATCATTTACAAGTGATCTCGAATCAAGCTTATAGAGCAAAACTAGGACTAAATATGTTTCGTATCCTAGGTTTGTCTCTTGTGCTTTACAAGTGTTATCGGGTTCAAATTATCCTCGTGAAGAAAAATATGGTGCTTTACCCGCATCCCGAGTCAATCAAACTTTAAAAGGACCCATCCCTTGTCACTAATATTGAATTGACGGCCCATATGGTTGTCAGAACAACGAGAGGAATCAAGGTCTCCTAACCCCGCCTCCTAAAAAGAGAAAAGGAAGTCTCAGATCGACTAAGACCAAACCCAAGTCTCAAGGCCCCGAGGCTTCGTGAACACCGCCAAAAGGCAAAGAAAACCCAAGACCGACTTGTCACCCACCGAGACCAAGCAACATCCACCCAGGGACAACGAAGGACACCGATAAATCACAATCGCCCCTTGGTCCAAACTACTACTCCCCAAGATCCGAGGAAACATACAACCTACCGGTATGGAGCGCCTTCCACTTCGCCCAATGATGACATTAGCAAATCATAGCCTTTGTCGAGGGCACACCGAATGATCCCAAAGACTCGGAGGAACTACACAACCCACCGATAGGGATATCACTTTCACCGACCGCTTAAAGGCACTGAAAAACCCATCGTGTCTCTGGGGTCTCAAGGGACAAAGACTCGGAGGGAAAGGAACAACCCACCAATACGGAACCCATAACCAATCCTCGACTCCAGATAAGGCACTGGAAATGCCCACCCGTGTCTCGAGGGGTCAACGGGGACAAAGACTTAGAGGATTAATACCACCATCGATACGGAACCCATCACCACCCCTGTTAACTGCTTTCGATGTTGCCGGGTTACTTTTTCGATGAAGAACATGTTGAAAGTGAAGATGACATTCTATCACCGAGAAGAAGTGGACGCCGAGGTTCAATCAACAAGAACCCCAACCGATCCACAAGAGCATACCGAGTCACCATTTCAACTCAAGATAATGCATCCGACTCCTCATCCAAATTGATGAATTCAAGCTTGACAATGTTCTTCCACCGATCGAAAGACAAACGGTTCATGGATCACAAGAGCTTCAAGGAAACTATATGTCGAGTCATCGACACATTTTGGGATCAACACATCGAGGTCAGCCGTAAGCTATGCCGATCTTAGATCCGATGTGCTCACTTTCACCGCTAACACCGATGAACACAGATATGATGTATGACAATCTTCATAGATCGATGAAAACTTGGCCAAATTTCTCGTGAACCTTCGAGTGTTGGCACAAAGATAGATGAAATCGTGTAATCCGCAAAGAAGACCCAATACCAACTCCAAAGTGTCGAGGCTACCGAGGCTTACTTGAAACAATCCTCCACCTCACCGAACTAATCGAAATGCTCAAATCGCCTAATGTCTGTGGTCTTCAATCATCGCCCGCCTCTTCGTGTTACATTGAGCTCGAAACTCGATGGCTACTCCGACTCAAGCATCGCCTTCTATGGCCCGGAATCTTGGACCCAATGACCGCTTTGGAAGTATCTCGAGCTAATTGGAGGCAAAGGTCACTGTATTCAAACAAATACTTCGATATCAAGGAAATGGTCACCGAGATTTATCAAGCCTTTAAGTGGTCAAGCAGCTCAAGCTCCCCCCTGTCCGAGGCAACCCTTGCTCACACATGTCATGGCAACAATGAGGGGAGAAGACCATCAAGAGACTTCCTCTCACACCGAGGGGAGCCAACACTACTAGTCCCAAATTGCACTAATCTCATCAAGACCACCAACATCTTCAACAACAACAACAATGATGGTGGATCACACCAATAACAACAACAACACCGCCTCGTAGCATCATCTTCCTCGTGCCGTGATAAAGGAAAAGGAATAATGCTAACACCACCCGAGCCTCGAGAAAATTCCCTTTAAGATCGGGCGACATCAATACCGCCACACCACAATGCCTAAGTGCCTATCTTGCAAAAGAAGAAAGGAAACAGAAACTTGTCGAGAAGAAAGAAAAAGCAGAGGCTCGTAAAAGTTGTCAAAGAAGTTGAAAACATTAGAATAGATGCTAAGAAGCTTGAAAAGGGTCAGCAGACAAAGTTCAAGGACGCCAGTGAGCCATAAGATGGTCAAATGAGAAAGCAGTTGGAAGAAAAGAACAAAAGAACTGCAGCCATCGTGAAAGCAAGAATTGACCATTATAATTAGACAATGACAAGCGTAAGACTTCCGAGAAGATCACAGATGTCAAAATCATTCCTGTGTCTAAACCATCGCAATGAACGCTCTGTGGGGATGATAAAGACACTTCGAGGTTCATGATCCCCAAAATTCACCGACTTTGGGATCATCGAACTCGATGAACTCGGTCCAATAATTAAAAAGAAGCAAATGTGGTGGTTGAAGAGCTGATGAAGATGCTCAAGAAAAGGTATGAAAGATCGAGAGATGCACCAAAGACAACTGGGAATTCACCCGCTTTAATCGCACTACAAGGATCTCAACCTCGCCATCACAGGCAAAAGGAAGAGGGTTGAGTTCCACCGAGATCAAAGTGCTCGGACTAGAATGCAACATGGAGTCATCAAGGTGTGAAATTGTGAACTGTCTGTGATTGAAAAGCCCGAAGAGGGCTATTTTTCATTGATGTCTATGGAAACCTAGCATTCCAAAGGTGGAGTGATATCGATCAGCAGAGTGGCTACAATGCTCGCTTATATTCCAGTGGCCTCTCAAATTCGTGACTCACTGCAAATGTCGTGTTCAGGTCGACTTAAACGCAAAGATAAGAGACCATCCCGACAGTGGAAACACTCATCACCAAGAAAGTCAAGCTTGAAGCACTAAGAATCTATTTAGACCGACATCATTTTGAATTATCTTTGTACTAGTGATAGGAACCTTGTAATTTGATCAATAAACGATGTATGTTTTGTTAAAATATTCAAAGTTCCTTATTGTATTCATTAGTACATTCTGTTAATACAAATAAACCATAAAACGCTTATTAATATTTTGCGATCTCTTTATGTTTTGATGATAACAAATATAATGTTATCTTATATCAACAACCGGGCCGAGTACGCTCCACGCAAAGCATGCCAACAAGCACTATGGATGAAACAAGCGTTAGTCGACTACGACATTCATCTAAGCGACATAGCCATCCTATGTGACAACAAAGGTGCCATCGACTTAAACAAGAATCCGTATTGCATTCTCGCACAAAGCATATAGAGATCCGTCATCACTTCTTAAGAGACAATGTTCAAAAGGGAACATCTCTATTGAGAAGGTAGCATCCGAAGACAACATAGCCGACGCCCTCACCGAACCGCTGAAGCGGGAACAATTCAACCTACTTCGCCTTCGCCTTGGTCTAATGGAACAAACGCTATAACTTATTTGACTCTACAAGGTATGTAAACACTAGCCTTCTTATTTCGAGTCTAGGATCTCTATTTCACGCACAACTCACAAACAATACGTGAATTTTCAAAACCCAAGATAAGTTTTCCACTTATAGCTTTCTTATTTTTTTGGTTGCAAACACATAACTACATACATTTTCAAAGAAACCTCTTTTCAAAATGTTTTCTAAAAGGATGATACCTTCCCGTATAATTTCACAAAAGCAATTTCTCACATCTAGGAAAATCGCTCTTTCATTATTAATACAAAGTAAAACCCGCTTTCATTGCATCTCATGTCTTTTGAATGCTAAAGGGGCACATAACTAATATGTGTTTACTGCACATTCATTTAAGCAACAATGAATTAGGAGCATTGATAACACTAAATTACGACTTATGTACTAAATATGTGTTTTCGGGTTATCTCAATAGGATGTTTTTCTACTTTTAGTTTACTTTTCTTTTTAGGGCTCTAGATAACCGCAATTCCAAATAGTTTGCATATAGGCACACACTAGGAAAAATGTTTCCAAAAGGAAAATTTTGTGCTCCTTGAATCACTGCATCCACGGATCCCACCTTCATGCCGGGCGGATCCCTCAAGGGAAGGATTCGTGGGATCCGTGAGATGTGTCGCTTTTACCTTCTATTTTTCTCACTTTGGATGAAAATCCACATTTGTTTTATTTTGGGAGTATGCTCTTTAATGCTTGTGTTCTCATGATCACATGCCTTAAATTCATATCTAATCATTAGATTTTAATCCACATTTGGGTGAAGTATTCATTACAATGCTTTGTTTTTCTATATAGAACTCCCAAAATGCTTGCATAATCCATCTCATCCTCACAAACACAATACACCATGTCATCCACAAACTCTTTAGATGAATCACCTAGTACAAACAATCATCTCCATGAAACTCAAACCTTTAAACTTCCACCTTCCAAAATACCAAAATCAAACTCTAGGATATCCGCACGGATTAACATCCGATCTTGTTGCTTAGGAAAACCATCATATGGCTCATCACCATCAACTAACTCACCACAAGATGCTTCCATTATAGCCTTCCTCATCACCAACGAATACACCAACTTCATCACCAAATCATTCACCACCTAAAATCACTCTTTTGGAACTCCTTACGACTCCAACAAGATCTCCACAACCAAAGCAAAAAGAATTAGCCTTTTTGACACCTCCAACTTCTCCAAACACAATATTCAATGATCTTGAAACATCACCACCTCTAGCTCCCATTAAACTACAAGAACATCTAGGTTCTTTTCCACCACCATTTCCAATCATTTCGGACTTTGATCCGTATTTTCCTATTTTTCCACCACAACTTCCGCAACTCACAAATCAAACAAACCGGAAGATTTCCGTACTCATTACCCACATCACCTACATTGTGAACATTGCCAATCCACTAGGGAAATTGCAATAGAAGTTAGGGAAGAAATGCGATTTATACTCAACCTCATCCTTGATCGTATCAATACCATTACTCATTCAAACCTCCATCCATAACCTTATGCAAGCATAGAAGGAATCACTACTATTATTTTCTATTTTTAGTACTTTTTCTTTTGAAGTCTTTTTCAAGAACAAGTCATGTTCTTATTTTTACATGCTTGAAGGTGGCATAAATACCACTAGAATTTGTTGTTTTATTACAAGGCCTTGTTTACATACCTTGGCTCCCAATCTTGATTCTCGACAATCACAAGAATATTTAAGCATGTTACTAACCTTTCTTTTGTAGGATTTTATTTTTCTTCACTTGACGCCCAAACTAGGGGAGCTACCGCCAATGGGGAGTTAGCGATACGTGGACTAATTTTTCCACACTTTTATGTTTATTTCTTCCATGGGTTAACTTTTGTTTCGACAAAAGGGGAGAAGAAGTAAAACTTAGGGCTTTCAAACTTACATCTATTCTTAAGTTTTACTCATCATAATATTATGTTTTGTCATCAACAAAAGGGAAGATTGTTAATACAAATAAACCAGTAAAACGCTTATTAATATTTTGCGATCTCTTTGTGTTTTGTTGATAACAAATAAAATGTTATCTTAAGTATAATTATAAGGATACATGTTATTTTGTAAAGCATTTACATATAGCCATTTAAATACAAAAATGTAGTAATTAAGCATTTGTTGTAATAGTTTATTAGGATGGGTAAAAACCATAACCCATGGATCTTGTGGAAAACTGAAGGGAGGGTTGAATAGTTTTACCAATTTAAAACTTCCTTTAAATATTTAGATCGACTTATGTCAATCTATTTGGTTGTTTATGTTGGACGTTGATAGATAGATATATAAACGTAATGAAAGATAAAGAGTAAGAAGCACATCACCACGACACAAGTTATTTATAGTGGTTCGCCACAAGGACACCTTCCTTGCTCTACTCCACCCCCGAGTCACCTACTCGAGAGTTCAGAACACTACACCAACTCCTTATGGCGGAGAAGCCTTCACAACATCGCTTAACCTTTTTCCGGTACAAAGCTAAATACCGAGTTCCTTCACACCAAGGGAACCACACCTATCACAACGCCGCCTACCTTTATACTAAGTGCTAGGCTAACCACCGAGTTCTTTCACACCAAGGAGAACTAATCTTATCACAACGTCGCCACCCTTTATTAGGTACTAGGCTAAGTACCTAGTTCCATTACTATGGAGGAACTACTACCTTCACGACACAACACTCTAATCTCAAGGAGATCCACCTTGTTAGAACATCATCAAGGATATCACCATCCTGGGAATAAAGAAATACTTATATGTATAACGATGCACCTCATCGATTATACGACCTAGGCATTCTTTTCAAATGCAACTTGATTTGATTCATCGGCATCCTTCACTAATGCCTTTGACACAACGCTTGGCACCCTTCACTAATGCCTTCGTCTTGACACCTTTAGCATTCTTCACTAATGCATCTTTCACTAATGCTTTCATCTTGACACTTTGGGCATTCTTCACTAATGCCTTTAATCCAAACTATGGAAAAAGTAAGAACTATCAACAATAGAACCTTAATTGTCTTGATGATGACAAAGCATGGCAACTCATGGACTTGAGCTTGCACGTCTTCAAGAAGTGGTGATCTTGCCTTTAAGAGGAACCTAGAAGATCACACAAAAACAAAAGACAAACTACATAGATCACTTGGATTTGAGGTTAGAGGGTTAGAATACTTGGGGGAAGTATGTGTGTGAAGTGATGAATAGAAAGGAAGAAATGGCTCTCTATTTATAGAGAAAATTCTCTACTGTTCGTGGGATCCCTTCCACTTGGGATCCGGCTAGCACAAAGCCAGGGATCCGTGGAACGATCCTCTTTGCCCTTGGGTATTTTTGGTTATGGGTCATGGGTCATGGGTTATGGGTTGATCCATGGTTTTCTTTCTAGATACAATGAACTTGGTTAAGTGGTATATATAAAACCATGGGTTATGGGTAAATACCATTTACTAGTTTTTACCCATTTAGTATATACTTGTTTTTACCCATTTTAGTGTACTTAGTTTAAGTATATGCTAACCCAATATGTAAACACTAGTTGTTGTACATATGTATTTAAATCATAAAATCACTTATACTTGTTTTAGTGTTTTATGTGAAAATGTAAGTGTGTTAGAAACTATTAACTCAAACTATTTACGATTCTATTTGTTTCGTTAAAATAATTTTACGCTTGTTATCGACAAAACATTAGAAGATCGTAAAATATAAATAAACGCTTTTTCGGCTTATTTGTATTAACAATCTCCCTTTTGTTGATGACAAACATAAAATTATTTTAAAGAAAAGCTAAAATTCATAAAGTTTGAATTTGTAGTTTTACTTTTCTCCCCTTTTGTCGAAACAAAAGTGTTAAAAGAAACTAACACAATTTTAGAAAAAAGGTATGTAAAATGTAAAGAGAGCAAGTGACGGAATGGTACTTGTCTTAACTCCCTTGACGAGTCCATCCTTTGAAAGGGCGCCGAGGACATGACGAAAATAAACTAATTGTGTTTGCAATTATGTTTGCAAATGGTCTGCCTAAGTGACAAAAACGTGCTTCCCTTGAAGATTGCAAAGTTGCAATGAGGTGTCATGAAGTATAATCTAAGATCGGATTAAGTTGCAAATATTTTTGCAATTACGTTTGACACAAAGCTCCCCCTAGCTTTATGGTGTCAAAATCTTCATGTGTTATTTTAAAAATCTACAAAGTAAAGGTTAGAAAACAAGAGTATAGTGCATAATTTCCTGCAAATAAAACTCAAGTTAGTAGAAATTTTTGCTTCAGACCACGGATCCCACGGTTCCCTTATTGGAGGGATCCGTCTAGGCATTTTGGAGGATCCGCTATCCGTGACAGCTTTTTGAAGAAGAAGATGTGTCAAACAATGCTAGTGTGAAGACAATATATGTACAATAAAGAGCACAAAGCACAAAATAATCAAAGCATATAAATGTTCATTCAATAAAATAATAGATAACCAAACAAATCTCTAAAACTAAGAGAATGAACTAGGACATACAAGTACCACTAAATACTAACTAGTTACTAGACTTAAAATGCTAAAATGTGCATGAGTCTAGGGATGAATGGACTTGTTGATTTGATCCAACTTTGCAAGAAGATGATTAAACATGAAAGGTATCTCATTTCGTACTTCTTGAACAAGTCCTTGAGTATTTAGACAATTTGGACAATTATTGTCTTGGTTTGAGCCCGGAGGGAAATGGATATTTTGAGGAGGCTCAATGTGTGTTTCATGGTCTTCATTTTGAGAGGTAGAAAGTGGTTCTAAAATGAGGTGGTAATGGAACTTCTTCCATATGATCAAGGTTGTTCCTTGTCTCCCATAATAGGCTAGTTGGTGTTGTAGGTGGTTCCTTATTTAACGAAAAGGTTGGTGAATGGGAGTTTCTTTGTGGTGAGTGAAATAATGAATAAATGTTTGGGTGAGGGAGAGGCTCATTCAAGGAATGTAGACCATGCTCAATGAATGGTGGTTTTGATGGCTTGCTAGAACTAGCCATGTTTGGTTTTGAACTAGATGATCCTTTTTCTAGTCTGAAAGGTTTGATGCTAATCCTTATGGTTCTCTTAGCTTTTGGATGAGTTTGATGAGGTAAAATTCTAGCATCATTATCTCTAATGGGAGATGTTTCGGTTGATGAGATTCCATGGATCATTTGACCCTTTCTTTTGGATGATCCTATGGTTGAAGAGTTGTTGCTAAGAGCCTTAGTCATAGTGATGATAATGCTTGCAAGAACTTCTTAGTTGCTAGTTTTTGAGATGTGAGTGAGAGTGGTGACTTAATCCTAAGGTTGTTTGGTTTATAAAAAATAATTTAAATTAGGAAATTAAATTCTTGGCCACTTAGAAGACTAGGCATGCTCTTAAGGTTTTGATCAGCTTTAGGAGGATAATAAATGACTGCTAAAAGTGGTTAGAGAACCAAAAGGTGACTTGAATCAATATGGAAGTCGATTGAGGCTCTCAGCACTACGGATCCTCTCGCTAGGATCCACCTGTTAAAGACCGTGATCCGCCATCGATGTGTTTTAGGTGAAATGGTTATGCTTTTCTAAGGTTTATTATCAATGGATTTCGAGGTTTTGACTTAATTTTGAATTCTTTAGCAGTTGGATATCTCAAATCCTCAACCATAACAAGTAATGATGCTATTGACCTTGGGTAGTCTAACTATATGTTTGACAAGGATTCCATTAAATTTGATGTGGAGAAATGGTGATAACAAGTCCTAGAAGTCAGATGATGTCCTAAGAGGAATTAACTAAAATCTTTAAAAATAAAGAGAAATGAAAAACTAATTTTTGAGCCTAATTTTGAGTCAAAGATGATTGAGATCAATTTGCTAAAATTAAAAGATATACCTAACTAAGTGCTATCAAATGTGATAGATAATGTATGAGTGTTGGAGCGGAATTATGGTGAGTTTTGACTAGTTGATAAATCAAAAACATTTCAAAAATATATCCTAGATAAGCCATGGATGAGGTGAGGTTTTCAATTATTCGAGGAAGACTTAGTTGGCTCTAGTATCTTATGTTTGACTTGGTCGAGGTGATCTAGTAGACTATTTTGATGTAGCCAAATCAGATTGTATATCGATGCCACGGATCCCGCGGTTCCCTTATGGAGGGATCCGCTAGTTCAAAAGTCGATCCGCCAATCGAGATCGTAGAGCTTTGAAATGTGCAACTTTGCACTTTATAGTAAATGCTTTTCCTAGTTGTTTCTATGAGGACTAAATGCAAGTTCACAACTAATATAATGTACATCAAAGTAGAAGAGCCAAAATTCCTAGAATGAGTGACGACCCACTAAAGGAGACGAAAATCTCATTTTCCAAATACCTAAGTTAGATTGTTTAGTGCCAAGATATGGCAATACCTACATACTACGAGCATAGTTTAAAGTGTTTAAAACCATTGTTTTAAATTGTTCATCATACATTTGAGTTCTAAGACCTTACCTTTCTTCTCCTCCTTCACTTCTTCACCCGCCCTCCACTCTTTATCGAACTATCTTCACTTCTTCTTCCTCAAGAAATTGGCGAAGCATTTGAAGATTCCTTGGTTTGTTGCCATTCGTGTGATTCATTAGGATGTTTGGCAATTGGTTAATGTAGTCCAAGGGTCAAGATCGATATTTTCAAGTGGGTTGCTACTACCCTTCACCTTCTCCTTGCCTCTCCTTTCGTCCGAGGAATCCATGGTGGTGTGGCCTCTTGCCTTCCACCATAAACCTTGTTGTTCTACCCTCGTTAATGGTACCATAACCTTATTGCAAAAGCTATGATCAAAGGATTGTGGAGAAGGGTCTAATGCAAAGATGAATTTGGCAAGACAAAGTTAGAAGCATTGCATACGGAAGCACCATCTTGTCCATGCTTCTTACACTTGCCATTCTCTCGACCATGTAGTAGGCAAGGTTAAACCGAGTATTGGTCACTAGGCAATAGATCATGAAGCTTAGACATGTGTTGGGGTGGTCCTTGTTTCCTACTAGGCACACCACATTTTCTCTTATCACATCTTCCCATTTCCTATACAATCCATACATTTCGAAAGCTCCATTTGAAAAGGATCCCTATAGATCACTTCGACTTCCTTGTGACTCTTGATGGTGATGTTTGGCATGAACACGGTGTCCCTACCGTGGTTGCTTCCCGGATCAAGGTATTGTAGATATCATGATTATCAACCATTGTGTGTAGTTGTTCCAAAGACCATTCATTGAGTACATACAAACGCCTTGATATGGAACCCTATAATTCTTCCAAACTCAATAAGTGAAAGACTAAACTCTTGCTCATCGATGGTGAATTCAATCGAGATGGACCCATCATCATTTCTAATTATACCCATTGTCTTGTAGAACTCAAGTACAAAGACCTGCAAATTTGCTCGCTTATATCCAATAAACATTCAAACCAATAGTTCCAAATACTTCCCTTATGTCGGTATTTGCAAGAAATGATGGATCAACAACTCTACCTTCATGAAAGAGTCTCCTTTCAAGAAACTTAAAGGCTTTCCTATCATCCGGACTTAATCCATTTTTCCTATGGTACATGGGTATGTAGTGAGCGGTGTCTTGGTAATCTTGTTGCTTGTTGCTTGGCATGATGTTCCTAAATAATACAACCACAATGTGGTGTTAATTGTGAATAGTAGCCTAGAGGGTTTGATCACAATTTTGCTCTCATCATCTTTGTTAAGTTCAAGAAATGTGTTTAATTTGTATTAACAATGTTAATTCTTTGATTTAGATTATCTTAGAAAACAATGTGGTGACAAATTATGATAAACCCATTTGAACCCAACTCTTAAAGATGAAGAAATTGTAATCTTTAGAAATCAAGGAATTAAAGTAACAATGTAGTTAAGATAGTACTTACACAAGTGATTGTTAAACTTGAGAGGAATGATCAAATTGCTCCTATGAACAAAGACCGGGTTTTGTTCGTGAGTCTTTGAGGTGAGTATTATTGTGGAACATCCACAAGGATCATTCTTGAGCATATATCGCCTTTCATTGCACGGATCCCGCGGATCCCGCTCATATAGGATCCGCTAGTATAAACTTAGGGATCCGGCATGACAAAGAAAAGTCACCAAAATTCCTTAATAACTTTGGTTTGGGAGTTCTAAAATGCCTAGTGTTTTGGTGTTAAGGTTCTAAAACTTGTGGTTTGAGGTTTTGACGTTTTAATATTATTCCTATTAGATGAGGTTCCCTTTTTAAGAATTAGTCATAATTCTTGGAAAGCTTTTCAAACATTATAATAAAATCCCATTTTATCATAATATAAGAAGTTTCACATGAATATTTATTGACATAGATGAAGTGTCAATAAATCCTTTGTGATGAATAATGATTAGGGTTATCGAATAACCAAGATATCATTATTACAAGTTGGTAATGTAGTTTATACAAGTAAGTCAAAGAATACTATTTAGATGATGACTATAATATGAATAACTACTAGAACAATTACTAATAAATCATGCAACTAAGATTTTAATAATAACAATAAAGGTAAGTAATTAAAGATCATACCTTTGCTAAATATTCTTTTAAGAAAAGAAGTATTTAGATGTTTGTGATCTTCTTGAATCTCCAGATTTATGTTGTAAGAATACTAAACATTCTTTTGTGAAAAGAAATATTTAGATAAATTCTTTATGATCTTCTTGGTAACTCCAAATCCGGTATGGATAATGCTTAAAAAAAATGTTAGAGCATTCTATCATTGTCCAACAATAAACAATATAATGATTTTTGAAATATGACAAAACTAATCCTTCTTTGTAGTTTTCAAACATAAATGGATAGTATCAAGTTTTTAAAGTACAACATACTCTAAGAAACTTGGTAACAAAGCTCTGATACCAATTGTGGAAAACTAGAAGGGGGGGTTGAATTGTTTTACCAATTTAAAACTTCCTTTTAAATATTTAGATCGACTTATGTCAATCTATTTGGTTGTTTATGTTGGACGTTGATAGATAGATATATAAACGTAATGAAATATAAAGAGTAAGAAGCACATCACCACGACACAAGTTATTTATAGTGGTTCGCTACAAGGACACCTTCCTTGCCCTACTCCACTCCCCGAGTCACCTACTCGAGAGTTCGTAAAACTACACCAACTCCTTATGGCGGAGAAGCCTTCACAACGCCGCTTAACCTTTTTCCGGTACAAAGCTAAATACCGAGTTCCTTCACACCGCGGGAACCACACCTATCACAACGTCAGCTTACCCTTTATACGGTGCTAGGCTAACCACCGAGTTCTTTCACACCAAAGAGAACTAATCCTATCACAACGCCGCCTACCCTTTATTAGGTACTGTTAACTACCTAGTTCCTTTACTATGGAGGAACTACTACCCTTCACGACACAACACCTAATCTCAAGGAGATCCACCTTGTTACAACATCATCAAGGATATCACCATCCTTGGGAATAAACAATACTTATATGTATAACGATGCACCTCATCGATTATACGACCTAGGCATTCTTTCAAATGCAACTTGATTTGATTCATCGGCATCCTTCACTAATGCCTTTGACACAACGCCGCACCCTTCACTAATGCTTTCGCCTTGACACCTTTATCATTCTTCACTAATGCTTTGACATGGATGATGAGCATCTTTCACTAATGCTTTCATCTTGACACTTTGGGCATTCTTCACTAATGCCTTCAATCCAAACTATGGAGAAACTAAGAAATATCAACAAGAGAACCTTAGTTGTCTTGATGATGACGAAGCATGGCAACTCATGGACTTGAGCTTGCACGTCTTCAAGAAGTGGTGATCTTGCCTTTAAGAGGAACCTAGAAGATCACACAAAACAAAAGACAAACTACATAGATCACTTGGATCCGAGGTTAGAGGGTTAGAATACTGGGGAAGTATGTGTGTGAAGTGATGAATAGAAAGGAAGAAATGGCTCTCTATTTATAGAGAAAATTTCATCGTCGGGATCCTTCCACTGGGATCCGCTAGCACAAAGCTGTGGATCCGTGGAACGCCCTCTTTGCCCATGGGTATTTTTGGTTATGGGTCATGGGTCATAGGTTATGGGTTAATCCATGGTTTTCTTTCTAGATACAATGAACTTGGTTAAGTGGTATATATAAAACCATGGGTTATGGGTCAATATCATTTACTAGTTTTTACCCATTTAGTATATACTTGTTTTTACCCATTTTAGTGTACTTAGTTTAAGTATATGCTAACCCAATATGTAAACACTAGTTGTTGTACATATGTATTTAAATCATAAAATCACTTATACTTGTTTTAGTATGTTATGTGAAAACGTAAGTGTGTTAGGAAACTATTAACTCAAACTATTTACGTATTCTATTTGTTTCGTTAAAATGATTTTACGTTTGTTATCGACAAAATATTAGAAGATCGTAAAATATAAATAAACGTTTTTACGGCTTATTTGTATTAACAGATCTTAACCCATACCTAAGTTGGCTAGATACAATGTATACTTAGATACATTGAATCTAAAGAAACCCATGGACCAACCCATAACCCATGACCCATAACCAAAAACCCATGGGCAAAGAGGAGCTTCCACGGATCCCTAGGATTACACTAGACGGATCCCAAGTGGGAGGATCCGTGGGATCCGGGAACAGTGGAAGATTTTGCTTATAAATAGAGAGCCATTTCTTCATTCTAACTCACCCCTCTTCTTACTAAATCTCTCAAACACTCTCATTCTCTTCTAACATATAGATCACTTGATCTATAGAGTTTTTCTTCTTTCTTTCTATTGTGATCCTCATATAGGTCCTTCTCTAAGGCGAGATCATGAGCATTCTACAAGTCATCCAAGCAAGGGTCCCCGATTGATTTGTCACCCGCAAGATTTCGTAGCAAAGATCTTGTATTTGATATTTCACATATTTGTTGTGTAATAGTCGTGTTGGTTTGGTCCACCGCTACGGACTCGGTATCTAGCTTTGTACCGAAAAGTGTAAGCAACGCCAGAAGGCTTCTCCGCCAAGTGAAGGAGTTTGTTGACATAGTGCTTGAACTCTCGAGTAGGTGACTCGGGAGTGAAGTAGGCAAGGAAGGTGTCCTTGTAGCCGAACCACTATACATCGGTCGTCTTTTCTTTCCCTTCGCTTACTTTATTTACTTGCTTTATCATTAGATCTATACTTTCTACATCCATAAGATCTCACATATTAACGAATCTAAAGTTTTTGAAACTAACTTAAAATCGGCAAAACTATTCAACCCCCCTTTCTAGTTTTCCACACATTCTGTAAGAAGAAGCCATTTGCTCACTTACACTAATCAAACACTTATGCTATTTGTATATCCAAATGGGGAGACTGTTGGTTCAAGAATACCCAAACCCTTAATCTAGGATTTGAATAGAAAATAACCTAAGTGCTTAGACCGTTAAACACTAACAAAGTCATCGAGTGCATAGTCTCTCGCCGAGCCATCTTCGTGACGCCAAGAAGAGGCATAGAAGTCTCTCCACCAAGAAAGGTAACTTAAAGGGTGAAGATCGAGTCAAGAAGAAGATGGTGGATTCAAGAAGTGATGATAATAACTTATCAATCCCTCAAACTCCTCCAACTACAAACATCAAGACAAACCGTGTAAGATATAGGATTTCACAAACACATCAAAGCATAAACATATATGGCATATACAAGTTTTGAGAGAGAAAGGAGATGTTCTAGTGAGAGAAACACATAGAAGGTTAGATTGCAATGAACATCCAACCTCTCCCTTGTGGGAGAGGGCTATTTATACAAAGAAGCACGCCTCCTTCGGGTCATGGATCGTGCATACAATGGGTAAAGACCCGTCCTTCCTCCACGGTGTTGCACTAGACTAAACTATACTAATAACTAACTAACAAATAACGTAATAAATGATATGTCTACGAGCTAACTTAAGCTAGATTATATTTTGGGTGACCGATGCTTTACAATAGAATTTCCAATTCCTAACAATCTCCCCTAAGGAGGTCACCCCATGATTTACATTTTAGCATCCTAGCATTCCAATTAATCTTTAGTCTTGAGCTCGTAGACTTCACTTCATCAAAATAATCAATCTTTGTGCTTTCATGGTGATATTATCATAATCCAACTATAATGTACATTAAGTGGAGGTTATAGAGTCGATCCACATTATGATGACCTTTGAGCTTTATTTGAGATCATCACCACAATAATCTCAAAGATCACCCATTGTTGTGTTGCCCGCATATGATGTTGTGACATTTGGACCGACATGCTCACATTCGGATCATGATTTCTTCTTATCGAGTAGCGGAAGCTTTAGTTGATTCATGATATTTGCGCAGCAGAAGCGTAAGCATGGAGTGAAAATATCGAGTCATTGATGCACTTATCATGATTTCTTTAGAAATGAATGTGTTGTGTGAGCATGCGGCTATGGATTGACCTCTCCATTCGATCACCGCAAACGTCGGGTGTACCGCATACAACAATTAGCAATAAAGCGCACGAAAGTGTCTTTGATCACTTTCGTTGAATTGAGGTACACGCCCACGGTTCCCGTTGATCAAGACAAGTCTTGCTGTGATCGTATAATTCAAGAATCTCCTTGACGGGGTTTCGCAATGCTCTAGTCGTTCTCAAACCGAACGCCTCAAAGAAGACAACACGGAGTGAGTGAACCAATGAATTTGAGATTCACCGATTGATGAAAAGAGATTTGAAAACAATCGAGTCGCTCAAAATAAAGTGTTTTGCAATACAACGAAGGTTTTAAAGAAAATCAATTATCAATCATAAACACCTTTTATTTTTGAAATATTAATACACAATGATGTGCTAGAGAAAAGATTTTTAAGCACAACGACCGGTTTTCAAAGGTATCCGCAATCCATAACTCGAACCGTGATTGATTCAAAATTTGAATCGCCCATTGTTTCTCGCTCGGTTGTCACATGGTTGATCTATTGGATAGATCTCACATGCCACCTACCAAGAGCTTGTTTGATGTTGGCTCTAGAAGGCTTTCCATCTTCATTGTGAATATGTTTGCATATCACTCGGATGTTCCGCAATACCACAAGGATAATGCGTGGGACTCTAAAATATATTCTCTCTTTCCACATTGTGTGAAACAGAAAGTCTTCATTGATTGTGTCCTTAATGAGATTTATTGATGATCTCGTGGCTCTAGACTCAATTGTGCACATTTGGTTCCTATGTCGGAGACTAGGGAGAGGGTCTCCTTCTTCAATATCAACAATCTCTAAGAGAAAGTCGATAGATTATGTAGGTTCCCATGAGAATGAAACAAGTCCTTTTAAGAGGAACTTGAGTAGCTTGGGAAGTTGTAGTGCGGTGCGTCACTGGGTCCATGACGTCTTGTCTTCAATACCGGTGTTACCTTAGTAACCACCAAGAGCATATGTATTGAACCCGGTTTACGCCCTAAGGTTGAATTATTGGAGGGCTATTTCTTTTCACCCTTTTCACATTTATTTCTTTTCATTCTTCAACCCTTCAATGCTTACCGAGACTTCATTACTAGAACCTTGTTGGGTTTATTCCAGCCTAGCTCTATCTCATCCGCACTCTTCCCATATCTCACTTTTCTCCTTTTTCATCATACCTAAGGACTCTACACTATCTAGTGGATTGTCCTCGGTAGATCCCTCCGGCTCAAGGGGATCGTGGAAACGAATACCTAACCTAACCATCCTTATAACACCATGCATAAAGTAAATTGGTCGGTCTTTTGGTATTGTTCATTCTTCCGTGAAACCAATTGAAAAATCATTTGAAAATCAATCAAGGTACTTGTGATATAATATCAAAGCATTTTGTACCTTAATTGTTTTGATCATTTAGAAATGCTCCCCCTCAACATGTGCATAAGATTTTGAAATTGTTTAGCACATGGAGGCAAGAGTTCTTTGAAATAATTTCTTGATCACTATTTCCGTAGAAACAACCATTTGATTTTCTTGGTAAATTCTCCCCCTCAATATGTGCATAGGATATTTGAAATCATTTTATCACATAGAGGTAAAAGATCTTTTGAAATACATCCACGATTACCAAATATTTAGAAACCATTTAACACTCAATCAAGGTACATTATGTTAAAGCATAGAAGTCTTTGTACCTTGAAGGTTTATATTTGTTTTGAAATGCTCCCCCTTAATATATGCTTCGAGATTCGAAAAGAGTTTGGCACATATTAGAGAGCAGTATGCACTTTGAGACAAAAATTGGTCACCTTTTATCATCTTTCATATTTATATCACATTTTCTCCCCCGATCAAAAATTTCAAATCCTTTGAGATTTTGGATCTCAAGTGATTTAAATATGTATGAAACAAAACTTTGTTGGAGAAAATGTGTCCGGTTTTATATGATCCGAAGTGGACTACAATCAAGTTCCCTTTTAGATAAAAGGAAACCACAATACATAACCTATCACTACTACATACATTATAGTTGTTCATAGTACATACACCACATTTTACATATCAAAATACAAAAAGAAACTACTTCCTAAGATGTCTTCATTCGGTTCTTTGAAGCGACTTGTAATGACCTTCACGAAGTCTACCACCCACAAAACTTTCAAGGTCATGATAAATCATTCTAGTCTTTAATCTTCGTCCGATCGCAAAGAATGAAATCTTCACACATCTTCAAGTCCTGTTCGCACTGTAATCTTGTTTTGTTCCACGGCTTCGATCAAGTTTGATTTGCTTCACTCGAGTTCAATTCTTCTTCGACCATCTTGAGAGTTCCATCATCGAACTTGAAAAGCTCGCACAGCCTCATCAATACGTGACCCATATCTCGTCGAGAAAGATGATAGCTCTAGGGTGTCAATCACTTTATATTCGTGATGAAATTCAAGTCCCGAGGCTTCCCATTGCGGTCTTGTAAGGTTGACCCGAGTCCGTAGCTTTCCATTCCTAGTGAAAATCCCCAACTCTTTGTCGAATGACCAAGCCTCGATCCAGAGATTGACAAAGAAGAGAGAGCCTTCTTCTCACGAACATGTAGATGGTCAAGGTGTCCTTGGAGGTTCGTAAGATAAAGATCTTCAAAGTCATTTGGCATCAAGTGTTTGAAGTCGCTTTCTTCTATAATATGCTCTTTCAAGTCTCGCTTCTTGAAGAACAATCTTCTTCGTAATCATAGCCATAGATTGGGAAGATCTCTACACCGATAACACTTAGAATACGCACTTGGATCGAATACTCTGCGACTCTTTTAGCACTATGTCTATCAATGTAGAATTTCTTCTTCTTGAACCACCAATGAGAAATGCCATATGAGGCGCGAATGTCATACTCTTGTTCTTTGTCCGCCTGCAATTGATCCGTACCATCTGCTCAAGACCCCGATCGGTGTAGGTAGCGACTTTCATCTTAGAAATCGATAAAGCTGGTCTTCTTTCAGAAGTATGAGCACATAGATAGTCCAGGTCATGGTTGAAGAAAAATTCGACCGAATGGTCATTTGTCCAGGTTCACCACCGAGAGGAAGAGGGTTGTTCATATCAAACCGATTGATCTGCTCACTAACTTGATCATTCAGCATTTTATAGCATTCTTCCATCTGGTATTGAAGCTGATTAGCATCCGAGTGGAAGACTTTGACGATTTCAAAAGCTGGGCCTTCAAGGTCTTTCAGAGTGATTGATGTAATTCCCTTCTTCTCACAAAACCACTTCATGAAGCTTCCCATATCCCCGTGAAGTGAAGAAGAGAGTCTTCACGGAGCTTCATAGTTGGAAATAATGGTTGTAGCCCAATTATTGTCGGGGTTTGTTGAATCAGATTCGGAATGAACCATGAAGGTTCAGGAGTTTGAGGTTTATCCTGGGTGAGCCAGCTTTGAGTCACGTCCTTTGAAGGTGCAGCTCTAGACGTTTTGATTCGTTTTCCCTCAATATATGCATCCAACCAATCTTCTTCTTTTGAAACTTTGGGATGTGCTTGGTAGAAGCGCCATCATCTTCGATTCGACTCTTGAGGAACGAAGACTCTTCATTAAGTATTTGCTCTTCAGGAATAGAGGAGATGGTTGGTGTAAACCGGAGTCAACGGTGGTCCATGCTGTAGACGTCTTTTGAGATCTTTGACCACTTGAAGTTCCGGTTTGTTTCTGAGTTGTTGGTGGAGGTGAAGGTGGGTTTGCCTTGTGAGTAGTGGTTGTACCGGAAGATCCACCAGCTCCAGATGTGCCTGCTCCACCAGTAGGAGGTGGAGGAGGTGGTGGTGACTTGGGGCCTCCAGACATATCTTTTGATTCCATCGAACCGTCCTTCTTTTCTTCTTAGCCTCCCTTTCACGAACATCCACTACAAACTGCTGATAATCATCATGCCTCATAGATTCATCGAGTGCCTCGTATAATTTCTTATGTGTACTGTGCAAATGCTCTCCTGCATCATACATTCTTTCTGAGAGAACTGATCTCATGTCAGAGATCGGCAAGTCTTTAAATCGCTGAAGTAATGGAGCCTTCATTGCCCATTCAACCGCATCTTTAATATCTGCTTCTATTGCCTTTGTTACAACTTCATCGAGGTTAAGATTCTCCAGCTTTTTGACACGACTATCAAGATTATTGACAGCTATAGGAAAGTGCTTCTCAATAGTTGCAATGCGTAACATGGCCTCTTCGAGCAATTGCTCAGTTGTTTTGACAGGAGGAGGTGAGGCAGGAGGTGGTGAGGCAGGTGGAGTGACGGCGTCACTGATAGTGACAACTTGTAATGGATCATTAGCGGGTTTGGGTGGTGGAAGTACAGTTGTCTTAGCAGGTTCGAGTGGAGGTGTGATTGATGGAGTTGTAGCAGCAGTGGAGACCTTTGGAGCAGACATCGGAGGAACGGTTGAAGAGTCTTGTTGAATAGTGACTGAGAACATGGACTGAACTTCTTCCTTTTCATTGGTTTGCTTGTCTGACTCGATGTCTGAGGGACCGTCTTTTAAGAATTGGTCACCGTATGAGAAATCAGCATCAAGATTCTTGAGGAAAGAGATCCCATAGACATGTTCGTTTCTTCAAGACGCTCATGTTCTTCGATCCTGGCTCAAGGATCTCCCGTGGTCTTTAGCACTCATTTTATCATTTATCGCTTTCAAGCACAAGGGATCTCCACAAGTAAAGGTGTCTCCCGATTTTCCGCATGTGTATCATCGAAGCGTGGGATTCAACCGATGTATCCGCCACATCTTTTTCCACCCAGATTGTTCTTGTGCAGGATGATACAACATCTCTTTTCTTGAGAACAAATTGGGTAGTTGTTTTGGGAGGTGGTGAAGAGATGGTTAGTAGCATGTGTGCGACTTTTGTTCTGCTTCTCCTCCAAAGAATTCCTTTACCTTTGTCTTGTGTGGCGTGATTGATTTGTCGTGGTGTCGGCTCGCTCTCTTATCATAACCCCTCCCACTGGTGGTCTTTGAGACACGTTCAGACTGTCTAGGCTTTGTTGAATTCCTTGTTGGAATGCAGCTTTGTCTTCATCTATCAACCCTGTCTCACTTCCTGGAACCTTAGTTCCCTCATCATTACCCTTACCAGCGTCTCTCCTTCTCCTCTTTTGCATTTGTGAAGGAGAGACATTAGATACTGAACTATCAGGTCTCTTCTTTTTCTTGGGAAGGCTTGAGTAGGTGGACCCTGATTGTTTTGATTTTGATTGTGTGGGAGTGGACTTGGGTGTGTCATCAGCGGTTGTGGCGGAGGCTTTCTTTACATATCTCTTGAAGTAATCAGCATTCTTGATTCTATCAGTAAGCAAAGCTTCAGGAACGGGCATTCCAAAGATCTCCTTGTCATGTCCTCTGGCAATATATTTTATGTTGCCAAGAACGAATTCATCACCGGCTTCATGCGTATCGACTCGCTTCTTGAGTTGAATTGGTGAGTTTGTTGCGATGATAGATAATGAGTTTTGAGAATCGATGTTGGGAATCACTCGCTTACCAAGACCTTTTCTTCCTTTGACTTTATTCTCGAGTTAATTCTATCGGTGATAAATGTGTCTAAGGACAAGATGAACTCTTCCCAAATAAGTTCAAATAAGTCAATATTTTTCCTTTGACTATTCCCCACAGTATTTGCATTATGGGAGCTCGTACTCTGTCTGTCCCTGACGTTTTACCGGTTAGGCATAGATTGAGAATTATGACGATTGATCTCCATGGTTGATATATTTCGCATTGATGAGTGATGAAATCTTGGTTAGTCTTTCCGGGTATCCCAATTCGTCGACAAAGTCTAAAATATCTTGAGTGGAGGGTGGAGTGATGAATTTGTTGGAAGGGTCTCTTGGTGTGATCTGAAGAGCATCCCTGAGTGTATCAACTGAGATGTCATACCATTTGTCTTCAAGCTTACACGAGTATGAAGCAGATATCTTATCCCACGTAACTGTTTTCCAGAATTGCTGAAGATAAATGGATGGGATTATGCAACGCTTGGTTAGGGCATTAAAGAAGTTGGTGTCCTTCAAGATGTCGATAGCCAGTCGGTAAGTTGGATTTTGTTGCCCTCTATCCACATCTAAATAGCAGTTGCTCTTAGCAATTGACACCCATTCCGCACGTGGAAGTAATTCTTCGTCAGTTAGAGTGACAGTTGGTGCAGAGGCAGCAAGTATATCAGAGGATGTGGTGTCAGCCATTGAGATCTGATAGTTACACATACAACACAAACCATATCCAGGAAATTTGTTAGGTTAAGACACTGATATCCATTATGACCAATTCATAGCCCAACATATAACGAACTTAAGAAAGTTGGATATGACAAATACGGAGACATAGGATGCAACTCTCAAAAAATTGTAATTAGTATGCAGAAACTTATAAGTGTAGGATAAATTGAGAGAGGACATCAAAAAGATAATACCACAAGCAAAATTGACAAAATGTATGTTAACTCGTAAACTGCAACTCGCTTTGGAACAACAATTTGAGCAACTCTCATAACACAACACGCATAGGTAACAGTTGGTTATCAACTCGCATACTACAAAACATATGAGGTAAGTCGCATATGGCAACTCGCATCCAATAACACGCTTTGGTCAAGTGTAACACGTCAGGATAAAGTATGTGATAACTCGATACATCGAAATGTATGAGGCATCGAGGCAAGTCGCATGCATCAACACGCTTTATAATCAATAGGTCGCAACACGCAAGGGTAACACGATACATCGAAACATGGAGCAACTCGCATATGGCAACTCGCATATAATGATAAGCAATAGGCAACACGCATACCCTATAAAAAGGCAACTTGCATATAGCAACTCGCATTCAATAATATTCAACAGCAACTCGCAATCAAGCACATGGGAAACACGCTATAAGGAATTTACACGGCAACTCGCATACAAGCACCAACTGCAACTCGCTAAGAAGAACACAACTTGAAAGACCCAATTAACCAGTCACGAGAACAAACGTATGATTATAAACACTCAGAAAAACTCTCATGCCAATAAGGATCCTAATACAATAAACACAACCAACAACCAAAGCACATCCAATAACCAATTTTATTAAACGAGCCTTAATCATCCTCAATACGCATCAAAAGAAAGAACCAATTAAATCATCTAATCATTTTTCAACACAAGTCTTAATTTAAACACCTATTCAATAACATCTAAGACTACTTTCAATTTCATTTATCAAAACATACAAACCTATAGTCGATGTATATTGATCGAGATGAGAAATAGAGAACAAATCTGCAAGAAGGATTCAAAATGAGACAGGGTTCGAGTACATATCATGATAAAGATGAGATAATACAAGATCGATCACAAGAAAACATACCACACAATCACAAGGAGTTAACTCGCTAAGTAGAGAGTTGAGAGAGAGAGTTCTATGTGAAAAGAAACTTTGACCAAAAATATATGATTTGACCAAGAGGCAACTCGCATACATAAGTAAACATGTTTAGCAAGTTGACACTTTTAGTCCCTATACTTAGCAACTCGCATACCGTGCAACATAATGTATCAACTAGGTTGGTTGACACTTTTAAGATATACAAGCATAAGCATACCGTGCAACACGCATGCAATCAACTCGCATGAATCAAACAAAAAGGCAACACGCATATTATAAAAACTTGACAAACATAAACATAGCTAAACACCTTATATCACACCAAGAATCATAAAATAACACCACATAGCATGCAACAGCCAGACCACACAATTAAGAATGCAGATACATGCAACCAAAATGATCATGATTAATCAACCCAAGTACTAAATCAAATGAAGGTGCACAATTCTCCCCCTCAATCAATGATACGGGATAGAGAGTAATCATTGATTGATTCAGTAACTTGACAGTGAGTTTATGACAACTTAAGTATGTGATTGTTAAGACGAATAATACTAAAGATTATAAAGACTGCTTCGAACTTCATCTAAAGTCCCGTGTCATTGTTGAATGACATTTCTAGGATCGTAGATGTTATCGATGATGAAATTTGAATAAAAGATTACAAAGATTATAATTTTTATTTATTTATTTTTTTTTTTAAGAATGTATATAAAAAAATTTGTACAATACTTAATAAGAACGAGTCCCAAGAGAGGGATCGAGAGTCGAGTACGAGGTACATCAATTCGACAAGCTACAATTCCAGAGTGAGCGCCTTTCAATTTCATTGGAAACCAGGTCATGATGTTCATGAATGAATTGAGCATTGTACCTGAAAAAGATTGAGGACACTTTGCACTAATAGCACATGTAGTATTGCAAATAGGTGGGTTAGTGACAGGTATATCCTCAATTTTTGATGTTGTACAGTCAGGTCTAGGAGTATCATTAATAGACATCCCTTTAAGTTCAACATTCTTGAAGATTTTACCTGTGGGCATCCACTTAAGACAACATCTAGGTGAGTAAGTCCGTTTGGTACCTGTGAACTTAAAGAGTCTACCAGTAGGAATCCACTTAAAACAACTGCTAGCAGAGTTAGATGAAGCCAAATCCCTGTTCTGAGCATTGGTCCTTTTGCAATTAATTTGTTTCTTAGGGGATTGGTCAGCCATTTGATGCATCTTATATGGACTAGATGAACTCCTTATATTCCTGATCTTAGATTTCTGAGCCTTCAGCTGGGGATTGTCATTCCTCATATTGGAATGAATTAGTGAAGTGACTGGTTTTGACAAAACTATATTCTTATCAACTTGGGAGGCAAGCTTAGATTTTGATGATTTAAATCTTTCTGTCTTAAATGCATTGGGCTGCCTAGTTACAAGTCGTTTAGTGGCATTACGAACAGTTGGTTTCTCCAACGTTGATGGTTTTGCAAACTTAGTATTCACTCTATTTCCCATATTTTTCTAAGCTCATTTTTTAAAGCAACGATAGTGAAACTTTTATCCTGAATTTGGGTTTTGAGGGTATCAATGTCAGCTAACATGGAGTTGATTTGATCTATCTGTTTGGTCCTACATTCCAAAGAGTTCTTCTTCAAGGATTCATTTTCTCTTAACAAATTAGCTACACATAGGGCTAGTTCCTCATTCCTAGATTTAATTGCATCACTAGCTTCACAGTTCATAATGTTCATACCCATATTCTTGTTCATTTGAATGTCTGATATTTGTTTTTTCAGATTACATATGGTTGAGTCTTTGTCTTGAATCTGAGTTTTTAATTGGTTAATTTCAAAAAATTCACGAAATTCTGGGAATTCCGGATTAGTGCATACATTTGAAACAGAAGAACTTTCTTCCTTTTGTTGTATTGCAATTTCCAAGGAAATGCAGTGTTTTTCAAGAATTGAATATTTGTTAGAAAGTTCATCAAATGCCCTTTTGAAACCATATCATTTGTTTTAAAGCTTACAGACTCAGTCTCAACCATATCAATTGTTGTAAAACATTTATCAGAAACATGTTTATCCTTAAATTTAAATGGTTTGGATACGTTACCCGATGCATTGTGTTGAACAGTTAAGGGTAGCTCATCAGATGACACCAGATCATTCATAGGTCTGACACTTGCATCCACATCATATACACTAAGCGTCAATGAATTTCTGACAGTTTCAGGCTCCTTAGTCTCTGATCCTTTGCATTCATTGTCAGCAGATACAACATCCGATGCCATTCCAATTTCATCACTGTAATCAAATGATTGTGCCCTACATTCGTTCATATTTCTGATCTCTGCATCCTCTTCAAATATAAAATCATTGTCATTAATCTCTGACATCCCGCATTTAGCACCATTCGGCCTCTTAACTGACACATCACCTGATAATTCACAATTATCCCTCAGATGTTCCTGGACTTCATCGTCATTTGCTTTAGCAGCCTCCTCAATGTACATTTCCATATTATCCATTAATCGGATGAATGTATTGATGAATTCCCGAATTTCCATTCCAGTATGCTTTTTGAAGGAAATACTCGTCAAGTGTTGATCAAAATCTGCAGAATATTCCTCATTGATAAATGGCTGGAATTGGTTGTGAATCATCTGGAGTACAGCCATGGAATCATCCTTCATTATTTTCCCTTTGATGAGTTGGATCTTCAATTGTTCAAAGTATAGTAACAATGTTCTCTTCAGTGAAGGTAAGTCCTGACGGAAAAGAGCACTACATGTTCGATCCATGGACGTGGATAAAACTTGTGAGACATGAGAGTGAAGCAGTAAATAAGGTTCAATCGCATTCAATATGTAATTGTCTTGAGGTTCATTCGGATTGGACTCAAAGTGTGAAATGTTTAGATCATCATTGGTTGAATCATAAGGTCAAGCTTTCGAGTAGTACATACTTTGTCTGCAATCCATCGAGTCATATAGTTTGAGCACATCGAAATTATTGGATCGGTGGTATAAGCCATGAATGTCGGACTTTACGGATTTTATTGTTCTTTGATTAAACCGGAAATAGATTCTTTCACGGATTTTACAAAATCAAAAGAACAACCGTAAAACGTAGCACGAAGAAGCAAACAGTCTCAATAGACAAGTCGCTAAATAGTCAACTCGCTTTGGTATCAACTCGCTAAACAAATAACTCGCTTAAAAGACAAGTCGCTAAAAACTCAAGTCGCTTAAAGAATCAACTCGCTTAAAACTCAAGTCGCTAACCACCAAGTCGCTTGAACCAACTCACGACAATACAACTCGCTTAATAGCCAAGTCGCTTTCAACGCTTAAGTCAACTCGCTTAAAGAAACAACTCGCTAATAGCAAGTCGCATGAACCAACTCGCTAACCAATAAAACAAAGCAACTCGCTTACAAGAAATGCAACTCCGTAGCTCAACTCGCTCGACATTTATTGAAAACAACCACTTTATCAATCAAAAGCAACCAAACCACGATGATTCAAGCCTTCCAATTCAAAACCTAAACACATATGATGATCCTAAACACAAAAGTACAATCAAAATTCAAACTTTAACACTAGAAATTGACCAAATGATTCAAACTCTCCTAAACACTTATAACCCCAAAAACCTTATGAAATCCACCAAAACAAAGAGCATGAAAGATGAGTGATCAAACCATGGCTCTTGATACCAATTGTAAGATATAGGATTTCACAAACACATCAAAGCATAAACATATATGGCGTATACAAGTTTTAGAGAGAGAAAGGGAGATGTTCTAGTGAGAGAAACACATAGAAGGTTAGATTCCAAATGAACATCCAACCCTCTCCCTTGTGGGGAGAGGGCTATTTATACAAAGAAGCACGCCCTCCTTCGGGCTGTGGATCAGGCATACAATGGGTAAAGACCCGTCCTTCCTCCACGGTGTTGCACTAGACTAAACTACGCTAATAACTAACTAACAAATAACGTAATAAACGATATGTCTACGAGCTAACTTAAGCTAGATTATATTTGGGGTGACCGATGCTTTACAATAGAATTTTCAATTCCTAACAACGAAACAATTAGATTTGGCAGTGAAGAAAGATAACATCAAGTGATGCTATCCAATGGACCAATACATGAGCCCAACATAAGTCCAAGATCATCATATTATTTTAACGTCAGCAATTACAATAATGCAGCATGAAACGACACAGTTTCATGAGGTTCTTAATAAGACCAGCCGATTGTTTTAACAACCAACGAATTTTTTAATCACAGATGACGCACAAAAACAACAACATATTTCAAGCTCCATAATATCTATTTATAATGCATAATAAGCCCAAGATCAGTTGATTATTTTAATCCCCCATGAAACGACACCCTGGACCGACCGGTCTGGCCAGGACTCTTTGAACAGCCATTAGTACTATGTACAACTGAGGCTCAAAAGATTAAGAATCGAAAAAGAGGATCCACTCGCCATGGCTGCAACCTTACCAGGTGCAAGCAATCTCAGCTTTAATCGAACCTACTGAGACTCGTCACAAGCAATTGTTTAAGACGTTCAAAAACAGCAAGTGCGACATCAAATAGACAACTGTATGGCTCAGATTTGCGAGTGTGTGTCCGTATAAAAGGGTATGAGACCCGACATAGCTGCAAACACGATGTTGTGCTGCCTCCCCAAGCTACGGGTCGATTTCACCCTTCACGATCCAGCAAGCTATCGTAGTTGCAAAATAGTCAACGCACATACGCAATATTATCTTCATCGCCTATAATAAACTGATAATAGATCCATAATAGATCATATAATAAATTGAAACAGCAGATCATGGCTCGTCACAGTTTATTATGTCCAAAAACAATACAGTGCAACAATGAGGCTCAGATAGGTATGAACCCGAAAAACAGGACACGTCCACCATGGCTGCAAACACAACATGTTTCCCCGCCAAGATAAGGACGGTCTCCTATTTTTTCGAACCCACTAACATTCATCACAACCCATATTAATATTTAAGCATATCTATCTCAGAACAATTGCTGAATTTTTTAACCCCTCTCTTTTCTTAATCACAATTAGCATCCAAATACGGTAGCGTATTACACGGTCCATAATATCAACTTATACACGACTCTGATTTGTAAATGGAACAGGGTCAAAAAGATTCGGATCCCGTCGTGGCTGCAAAAAAAGGTTGCATAGTTACAAATACATGCCATCCTGTTATTGCCCTGCCAAGTTACGGGTCGAATCATTGACGACCAACCTCATTTTATTCAGAAAAAAAACAATTAATCATCACAACCCGTTACTACATTATATATTTATAAATTCCTATAGATAATAGTTTCCAGAAGACCCAATTTACATGCCCAATCACTAAAAGCAATAACATTTAGAAAGAAACCGCAAATACTAGCCAAACCCTCAAAATTAGGGTTTTTAACATGATATACAAAACACTAATAGCCGTAAAAAATACGGGTACCTGTTATACAGTGTCCATCAAAATACAAAAACTGGATGAACAAACAAAGCCTAAAAATTAGGGTTTTCAACCCACTATTTCAATAACAATAATTGACACAACAAAAAGCACCACAAATCGGAATCGCAGGCCATGTTTAATATGCAAGCGAAAAAAACCTAAAATCGAAACCCTAGCTCTTCTATTTTGATGATCTGAGACTTGTGTGTGAGAGGATTCTGGAAAGTTTGAGAGCTAATATCAACAATAACAACAAACAAAGGAAGACGAGCCAAAAAACACACAGGCCAAAATTAGCCCAAGCAAAGCACACGAATTATATTAATATTTTAATCATCCAAACGACGTTGTATCCTTCGTGTTTTAATAATATTTATAATATTTTATGACATATCATAAAATAGAGACAAAATATTTGGATTATTCTAATAAAACTAAACACATAACTTCTAATATTTAATACTTTAACTGTATTTTTAAATAGGTTGACGGGTTAGAATCGCGATAAAAATCTCAACCCAAGCCAAACCTTTTTATAAAACAGGTCAATCGTGTCGATCTATTTTCAATTTGAACTTATTTAGCATCAAACCTAACCCGTTAAATTTTGTATCAGTCTAAACAAGGCCAGATATGGGCTCGCAGCCGCCTAACCGCAGGGCTCATATTTAGTTGAGGGCCTCAAATTTTATCATGTCTGTTAATAATGATGTGGCTCAATAGTTATATACCAAGGCCCAATTAAAGTATCAGGTTGGCGGGTAAACAATTTTTACCTACATTCCCACTAGATTAGATTAAACATAATGATGGTGAACTATCAGCTCAGTAATCTACCAACTGTTCAAAATACAATCATCCTCGCTTCTGTCCTTGTGTCAAAAGATAACAGGTACTAGACCAATATTTTTTTTATAGCTATGCAATTCTTGTTATTAGTGTACCTTTTATATTTTTCACTATCAAAATCAGAGACGGAGCCAGGAATTCGTATGAGGGGGGAGGGGGGGTTGAATTTTTTTTTACGACAGTAACATACAATTCCTTGCTTAGAAGTTGGAGTGAAGTTTGAATCGTTCGACACTAGGGTTCAATGATATTTAAAGCTATATTATACCCCGTGTTCAGGTTATTTGAAATCAACCACGTTTTAAAGCTACATTTATACCTCGTAACAATTATATCTGTTAGCAATTATTCTTATAATGGTTTAAAACAATGAGGTAAAATTAACTATGAACCCAACTAAAGAAAAATAATTACATCCTACATAGTATTAAAACTAGATATAAGGAAACTGAATCATTGAATAGTATACAAACAATCCAATTATAAAAGAAAGCACCCACACTACCTACAAATAAACAAGAAAAAAGTTCAAAATAAAACAACAAAAGTACAAAAGAAAAGATAAAACTTCACAAACGACAAAACCAAAGGACATAAAGCCACCTACTCACTTTACCTTCTTTCTTTTTCCACCTTCTACCATTAACTTTACCGGCATCAGCACACAACCTCTATCATTCAAACTCGCCGGTAAAAGAAAAACAACGCAACCCAGCTCGCCTGGTAGGTAGGCTAGTTTGACCAGTTGGGGGTGGCCGGGCACCCTCCAGCTCCCCCACTGGCTCCGTCCCTGATCAAAATTGAATTGTTGTGTATTTAGATACTAATGTTGTTTAATTACCTTTCTAGATCATCTATACTACTTATATAAAGTGTTTGAGACTTTCTTTAAAAGGAAGTCTTAAAAAATAAGTCTACACACTTACTATAAGAGGAGCGCTTAAAATTCAATACATCACATTATTCAACGACATAATTCTCGGACGTCTGAGACAAGAAACATCGCAGACACCAATTTAATGCACATAATAAAAAGCAGAACACCTCATTAATGCTATTTAATATAGATAATTAATACGCTTATTAAAACACCCTTACATAAGAAATACAAATTATCAAGCATATTATACAACCAAATTAAACACAATTTCGCATTAAATGTCATTAATACAAATAATAAAGACATTATACAAATATTCAATCTCGAGCAGAAGCGGGCCAAATGGGCTTGAGCGATCGGTCTCGAGTCCGAACGGACACAAGCTAAACGAAATTTTGATATCTCAGAATTTATTGTCGAAAAGAGCATAAAAAGAAGATGTCGATTAGCGTCTTATGCGCTTAAAATGTCATACGAAAAGCGTTTGTTCGCTATAAAATAATATCTAAGATCATTCGCGTTCACGCGGATACCCTTCTAGTAATATTATAGTGCTCGTAATGTGTAATTGGATACTTAAGTAATTAAGTTTAACATAATACGAGTTTTAAAGTATGTATATTCACAAAAGAGATCTAATGGACCATTATCAATAGCCATTGATGATATAACATGAAAGGCTTATGAACTTACCTTCAAAAGTTCTAGGAGTGTGATACTACTAAAAGAACAAATCACGTCTATAAGTCACTTTAGTACCATTTTGTTAATGTTCTCCGATCCTTATAACAGCTTACGTAGCATCAATAAATGTTAAAACGCAAGATCATATGGTGTTTAGGGGCCAAATAAATACTTATAGCACACGAGACGGCCTGAGTCTAAAATCGTGTTTCGTGTCGTCTTAAAAATAGCAACCCCCAAGCAGAGGCGGACCTATGGCAAACCTAGATGGTTCCCGAGAACCACCTTAGAAACGGACATCTTTTAGAAGCGATGTATGAAAAAAAGTAGGACCTATCTTAGATTTATGGCAGGAACCACCTTGGAGATTAAAAAGATGAAAAGAACTCAACAAAAGGAGATACAAATAAGAATCAGGCAATAAATTGCCGGACATTGTTAACGTATTCTATTAAAAAGATGAAGAGAGAATGAAATATTTATTTAATGTGTGTAGTTGAGAATAGGTCAACAAAACTAGAGTATTTAATTTTGGCCTCTCAAAGTTTTTGGTACTGTAGAATAAAACATTAAATGCTTTATTTGTTTTTATACGTGATGGTGGAATTTTTAAAATGGGTTTACAAAGCTAGTGTAATTGTTTATTATTTGTTGAGACATAGAGCAATGTAACAAATAGTTTCGTTATTTTTTTAAAAAAAATAGGTATAGTTTAGCATTTTAGCGTGGTGTTTTTTCAAGAAGCTAGCAAGTGAATTTAGATACACCTTAACTTAGGTTCTGTTTGTTTTTTTTTTTTTTTTAGCAGTGCAGGCAGGCGAAAAACGTACGAATCGGTCGACATTTTGCCGCTCGCATCGTTTTTTTTTCCGCTCGCATCGTCGAACGGAAAAATGTCTGAATCTGTCAAGCACCGAGAGGGTGTGCTTAACGCTGCGAATGCTTCTTGTAGACACAAAATAACCAAAAAAAAAAAAAAAAAAAAATCCTGCTCAAACATGCGTTTTTCTTCATTCGATCGTTGATTCGACATTTACGCATCGATTGATTCGAGCGTGCAGCTCGATTCGATTGATTCGCACCTCTTAAAAAACAAACACCACCTTAATTTACTACATATATAACTTTTCCATCATATGTGATTCATTACTTAATTTTTACGGCTTCCTTCGACTCCAACTACTTTTCAACCCGTCAAGTTGGTAATATTGTTTTGTGTGCCCTTGAGTTAAATTTTTGGATCAAAGCAAAACCCGACCCGACCCAACCCATACGACCCATAAACCAGATGACTTTTTTAGTCTTCACTTTATGAAAGAACCACCTTAGATTTGAGCATGGGTCCGCCGCTTCCCCCAAGTCAGTACCCGTCGGAAAGAAAAGCAAACCTTTTACAATCTAAGCTACCCAACACTTTTTGTCAAATATTACGGCTAATGATATCGAATAAGATAAAATATCTATAAGAAAACAAAACTTTGTTAGTTAACATGTTATTATTTAAATTAAATTTGTAATAGTAGTACGAGGTGATATATAACATAAATTTAATGACGTTTTGAGGTTTAAAGTTTTTATTTTTGTTGTTTTGTATGTTTGGTATAGATTGCATTTAGGTAAAACTTATCGTGCGTGTATATGACTAAGGATCAAATGAGAAAAATCATTAAAATAAAAAGGATGAGAAATAAATATAACTACACATTAGAGATGATCAATTTGAATTAGATCGTCTCTAATCTTTAAATGATCATAATATATTTTTAGCAAAAATTAGATGCATATCATATATTAGATCGATTTATCGAGTTAAACGAATCCTATGTATTTTTCGTCTCTGCGGATCAAATTTGTTGCAATCTTAATTGCGTCGATTTCACTTCAAAATCACTTTTGAACTAATTGTAATGCATCTAAATGAATAAAGATCGATCTAATTCATCGATCATCTCAATATCGCGATTATAGTTATTTCTCATTCTTACCATTTTAAGTTTTCTTCACCGTATCCTTCCCGCTTTTGTATTGTATTTTCAAGTTTTCAAATGTGTTTGGTATAGTTTTTCACAATTATACGTATTTGGTAACATGATATATTGCGAATTTTGAATATGTATAAAACAAGTTCGACTCGATGATTAAACCAATTGAGTCATTGACCACCGACTCGTCGACTCAACCAAGTTATAAAAAACGATTTTTAAAGCACTAAATATAATACAAGCTATTGTAGGGTGTTTACTGGTCTAAAACCGGACCGGACCGAGACCGATTCGTAAAAATCTTATCTGAGACCGGATCGAATGTTGTCGGTCCGGTATTGGGTCCTGTCCCGTCCAACAATGCCAAATTATCCCAAATTAGTCGGTTTGTGGTCCGAACCGGTCCGGACCGGATCAAGACCGACCAAATTTCAAAGGTTTAAGATCAAGACCGAACCAAA
The DNA here is from genome assembly GCA_022545495.1 of Chrysanthemum lavandulifolium. NCBI lineage: Eukaryota > Viridiplantae > Streptophyta > Magnoliopsida > Asterales > Asteraceae > Chrysanthemum > Chrysanthemum lavandulifolium. The sequence goes on from CM040239.1 coordinate 141,129,797, forward strand.
TGTGGTCGGTCCGGTTCAGTCCAGTCCGATCTCGGTAGGTCCGTCGGTCGGTCGGGTCATTTGCTTAGCCTTAAGCTATTGTAGAAACATTTTTTGATTAAAAACAAAAATTAGTTTTGAACTAAAAATGAAACTATTCAATGAATTAATTGATGCATGTGTTAAATTAAGAAATTTCAAAACAAGAAGTAATTTAGTATTTCGTAATTAATGTGTTGAATTTTCAACATCGGGGTTCATGTTCTATATTTCGACCAGTTAAATAAACATGTGAAAAACATCGTATGCAAATGCGTTATGTTATTTAGCGCTAGCAAAGTAACAACCACTTGACCACAACCCAAATCCAAAACTTAAAAACCTTAAGGACTATGCAGCAACGTGTGTGAGCGAAATTTTAGACTAGACGTAATGGTGGTGATGGCGGGTGCGGACCCAAGCCAAAGCCATGCTGGTTCGCGATTTAAGATAGGCGGAAAAATCTACGGTCAAACAATTACACGGATGATACGTTAGGTCGGTTCGGTCGGATCGAGACAAGTCGGTTAACGCAACTACGTTCGTCATTAAAATTAAGAAATAACATGATAAACTTTTGTAACATAATCATACGTGACATGTCAAAAGTTCAAAAATAATACATACGCTTTTATATTCGTATTCAATTGCTAGGTTTGACCAGTATAAGGCTACTAAACTAGATATTGCAACTATAAAGGTTAAAACAACACTCTATATAAGAATAAGGGTTAAAGTAAAGTAGTACTATATATTATAAGTCAAAGGTTAAAATATAACTTTAAATAAAAATAAGGTTATAAAAATAAAATAAACAAACATCGATTTATGTGTCATCTTCCTTACCAAAGTACATTAAACCACAAAACTCCATTAACGTAATACTTCAAGATCCATTTTCAGTTATTTCCTTCTCTATTTTTGTCCCATTTTTATCTTTTCACGATGCAAGGTGGTTCCCGATCTATACACAAGGTAGGTCCCAAATATTATGCATATATACCTTATAAAGAATGTCGATTTCTAAGGTGGTTCCCGGGAACCACCTTATTACAGTGTAGGTCCGCCTCTGGTGATGGCTCACTCGTGAGCGAGTGACCTTACACGCCACCCCATTACTTTGGATTAGCTCACGTGTTAGGTAAAGAAGAAAAGGAGACGAAGTGTGAGGGAAGTAGTCGTTCGGTTTTTGTGAGCTTCATGAGATGTTTTTATTATTAATGATTTGATTTGTAAATGTGTGCGTGAGGTATTTGTGAAGTATATTTGTATAAAGTAAGTATTTTTAAGAAAGTGAGGAAGTGGTGATCATTATAGTTGAAAAGTGAGAGAAACTGAATGATGAATTAGTGCTGAGATGAAAGGTGAAAAAGGGTGACCATTACCTCTAGTTTTAGTCGGAGACACTTAGATTCGAGTATTTTACAATAGTTAAAGATTGGGATGAGCGAAAAAGCCGAAAAGATCGAATAAACCGAAAAGCAAAACCGAACCGAACCGAAAATAACCGAATCGAACTAATAACCGAACCGAATTTGCTAAAACTGAACCGAACCGAACTACTAATTCAGTTCTCGGGTTGGATATGGGTTTGACAATTTGAACCGAAACCTAATTCATATATATAAATATATATATATATATATATATATATATATATATATATATATATATATATATATATATATATATATATATATTTAGATATTCTTAATTTTTATGTATACTTATATATAAATAAATACTATTAAAAGGTTATCATAATATAATAAAACACTTTTATGTTTGAAATATATTTTTTGCTAAATATGTATGTTTTTTTTCTTTTTTTAAATAGTAAAATTCGGGTTCTTCCAATCCAAACCGAACCGAACCGAAACCGAATTTAATTTGGTTTTTCGGATCTCTAGTTGACTTTAAAAAAAAAATTAACCGAATTAACCGAACCGAACTAACCGAAAAACCCGATAACCGAACCGATCAACACCCGTAGTTAAAGAAAATCAAAATTAGAAAAATTAAGTTTTTGTTTGTTTGCGGATTCACCACAAGACCACAATCATGGGCCCGTGGGCTACGCTACACATAGTCACATACCCACAGCCGAAGGTTTACCTAGTTCAGTTACATATGATCAATTAAATATGAGGAATTAATTTGCAAAGTAGTCAAATTTTGGGTTTTGGTTTCATTTTCTAGTAAAAAAAAAGTTTTTCAATTTAGTCTTGTAGCAGGTACTCGATTGCGCGATCTCATACCAATCACGGCACATGTCTAAAGTTAGGTGAAATGTTTTTTACTAGATTAAAGTGATATTTTGTGTGATTAATTTTTTTCTCGACCAACAAGTCATTTTGTGTTACTACACAAAAATGTTTTCTCTTTTACCTACTTGTCGAATAGGAAGTAAATGAACAGTCATTCAATATAAATCACTTAAACCATTGATCCGATGATATGTCAACTCAACTAGTTAATTTAAAAAAGTCGGTTCTTAAAACAATGAATATAATACAACTTATTGTAGAAACAAATTCCGGTTGAAATTTAAGAATTAATTTTGAACTAACAAGGAAACTATTCAATGAATTAATTGATGTATGTCTTAATCATAATAAACCATTCAATGAAATTTCAAAACAAAAATTGGTTTAGCAATTTTGATGTGTTAAATTTTCAACATGAAGTTAATGCTTTATATGTCGACGTTTCAAATAAACATGTGAAAAACATCGAATGCAAATATTATTTTTGCTAGCAAAATAACTAACAACCACTGACTCAACCATTATATCACAACTAGGGGTGGCAATCGCGTTGTGTTCGTGTTAACCTATTTGGGTTCGCGTGTTGACGGGTTAGTATAGTCTTTACCCAAACACAACCCATTTATTAATCGTGTCAAGAAACTCAACCCTAACCCAGACTTACATAATATGTGTAACCCATTTGTGACCCGTTTAACCCATTTAAGCAAATAGGTCGTTGCGGTGAATAAAGTTGGTGGTTTGTCGATTTAACGAGTTTAAACGCATAAATGATATAATGATCTAAAATATGATAAGAATAACATACAAATAACTATCGACAATTTTACAATCACAAATGACAATTTTCACGATATCTAAGGATAAAATTATAATTCACTCATATAAGTAAATAACAAAATCATTTAATCCAAATCCAACATAAAACCAAAGGTTATCTCCAGATATTTTATTTTAAGATCTTATATCTTAAACGGGTTCACGGGTTGGCTGTTTAATACTTACTCAACCTAAACACGGCCCGCTTACTAAACGGGTTAGGCGGGTTGACCCATTTTTTACCAAACCTATTTATCTTCAACCCAAACATGTTTAATTTCGTGTCGAGTTCGTGTCGTGTCAAGAATTGCAACCTCTAACCACAACCCAAATCCAAAACATAAAAACCTTAAGGCTTAAAAACCAACACATGTCACTCACCTACAAACATATGATGACCCATTCATTCTTAACCACTATCCAATCACACAATTCCCTCACGTTGCCGCATAACCACACGTGGCATTCTACACTCTTCTACACGTGCCACATCATTTGACCATGGGAACAATCTAGCACATTAACCAAAGGGCACAAATCCTATACGCTAACCTCCACCTTTACACCTCTACAACCGCATCATCACCCCTTCCCAAATCTCATAATATATACATCTCTCCCATCTTCATATTCCCATTTCATCATATTTTTCAAGGAAGGCATTTTTACATACCTTAAACAACCTTAAAAAAACACAAGAAAAAAACTAAACACAACCATTTTGTTTTTTAATGAAAAGTATTGGTTCATGCATGCATGCATGAATGAATGATATATATATTTTCTTGATTGTTGATTTGTCCTTCCTTGTTATATGATCTGTCTGGGATCAATAAATTCTTTTGTTTTTGTTGCTAAGAAAAAAAACTTTTTACGTTTCAAAACCGAATATCGAACGACCCAGATACGTACGAGATCACTGGTTTATCATTACAAGAAGATGAAAGGTGACGGAGCGGGTGAGATCATGCTGACGTCAGGAGCAAGTGGTCGTGTCACAGCTTTGTTTTCGGTACAGGTGTTGAAGAGTTTTGTGATGCTTGTGAATGCGTTTATTTTGTTGTTGTTTTTCCCGTTTCGGGGGCGAAAAAATGAGAAAGTGATGAGAGTGCCGAGTGGTATCGTGACGTGGAAAAGCAGTGTCAATGCTGGTGTGGCTGTGGTGGATCACGAGGTCGCGTTAAGACGCACCCTCGCGATTCGGAAAGTGACTGATGGGGGGGAGTTTTCGAGACGGGAGTATTCGCTTTTTGTCACGCCTAGAGGCGAGACTATGTTTACGCAATCTTGGACCCCCAAAAAGGTTAAGACTAGGTGAGTTAATTTGTTTAATTTGTGGTTTATCAGATTTGGGTATTGTTAATTGGATTGTTGATGTTAGGTTAGCTAATAAAAAAATGAGCCTTTTTTATATGCTTTAGGTTGTTTAATTAGTTTAACGAGCTTAACCAGTCGGAACCACTCATTTCCCCTTTATGTGTGATTAGTATTGATTCTAGTTTAAAAGGCGAAAAAGGTGATTTAAAAAAATATAAAAACAGGTCCAAGTGGTTGAACAGTCGATTTCTATACTCTTTGTGAATTTACTCAATTTAGTAATGGTCTAAATGTCATTGTTTGTGTGCTATTGATATCTTAAGGATTTTGGTTGATGTATGCAAATTGTTTTCCTAAAGGTCATTGTTTGTGTAATGTGCAAGTGTTGATAAGTTTTTGAACTTGAGTCTTATCTTGGTGGGTCCCAACACTAAGCGGCTAATCTTCTGCTAGCACCGTCCAAAATTATTCTTTATTTGGGAAAAAACTTTAAACACAAATTTTAAGCAAAATTATATTAATTATAGTTTTGAGTTTGCTAAAAGCCACAAAAACACAGTTTTATCGTTTGACAGTTAATTAGTGCTTTCATTGATTAGGAGTAATATGGTAATCGGTAAATCTAAACAGTTCTAACGTCTATTGCGGAAAATTATTTTGGAACATTTTAATATGGTAAGATGGACAATAATATTGGGACCGAGGAAGAAAAAGATGCGGTCTTTATTGATTTTGTTATAAGGTTATCCCACGAGTGAGCCTTTAAAACTTTGTCATGTTTTTACATTTCTTGTGGCTTAAATAATAAGTTGAGTAAATTACTTGTGACACCCAAACAATGGCTGTCATGCAAATAATTTAGCAAAGAAGAAAAGTCTTTACATAATAAGTTGTTATGTTTTCTATCTTTCGAACATGCTTTCAGCTTCAAAACTAAATTCGTCTTTCACATATGTCTTTAAGTTATGCGGTCAAGTAAGCTAAATTTGTTAGCTATATATATAACTTTAAATAATGATTCTTGTTGATGTTTGTTTTGGTTTTGCGTCAAGAGGATAACATAATTGTCTGAGTGTGAAGTAAAAATTAAGAGCATATTTTAACATGAGCGACAATTTAATGAATAGGATTGTTTAGAATATAACGAATAATGGAATAAAAGAACATATTCTGCTTTTTCAACTGTTAAATCAATGTTATTGTGGGCATTGAAATTGTTTTCTAACCGGAACAAAGGTATATATTCCAATATTCAACTGTTAAATTCAATGTTATTGTGCGCATTGAGATTATTATTAACTTTTGATGTCAAGTAATGTGATAAGAAGGAATATTATTTACTTTTCAATTGTTAAATGCAATGTTGTTAAAGCTGTCATTTTCTAACGTTAATTTCAATTTTGTGTGGACAGTTCTTATTGTCGTTATGTAAACCAACAATAAACATTTTGTAGTTTTGTAGAAGAGGATAAACAATGATATTCAATAAAATAGGAAATGATGTCTTCCATTACAATACATATTGTTCTCAAAAGCTCTGCGCCATTTCTGAGAACAGTCGAGACATGAATATCTACCGGTGTAACTTCGTAAAATCTTTTATCTAATTAGAAAAGAACATCTAATTTCATAGGTTAAATCCTGAAAATATGGAACCATTTGCCATCCGATGTTATGTTGGAAAGTTTTAATCATCTGAACACGCCCGAAAAGTCTGAAACTTTTTGATACTCATATTATATAACTTTCAATAATATAGACCAAAGATCTCAGTTGGTGATTTATGCAGTATGGACACTCTTTTATCTTAAAGTAATTGTTATTGTGTTGGTGATAAGTTTTAAGACTTGAGTCAATGTTCGTGGTCCCAACTCTTAAAAGCCAAATCGCCCTCGGAAAGTGCAGCCTATATTGATTTTCTTCTAAATTTATTCCATCAGTGGTGACATAATGCCACAATATCCCATCTGAGAATTTATCTCTGTGTATTAGTATTCCAATAAGGTTTTGACTGTATTTTGGATCAAGAGACCTAATGATGGCTGCCAAGGAAAAACTGCAAAAAAGACGAAGCATTTTTAGATAATTTATATTTGTGTCTGTGAGCTGATGAAACTCTCAGAGATTGCAAAATGGGTGGGTCATGAACATTGGGTCAAAAGTATCAAAATTTGATACATAATTAGTGTGTTAAATATGATTAAAAATGCTATAGTACTCCAATAGTAATACAACTATTGAATTAAAGAATATGATTTAGGAACATTTATGCATGGATAGTACGCTTTGGGCGACCCCCTAGCCGCTTGGCCAGTTTTGTTTTATGCTCTTTTATCTGACTCTTCATCTGAAGATACACACTTTTAATTATAAAGATTGAAAATGCCACCTCTGTTTGGATATTTGCTTAAAGATTATACGCTCTGAATAGCGAAATAAAGCATAATTATTAGATTAATAAGTTATAGAATATTTCTATTGGATCAATAACGAATTTTATATTATTCATACTTGCAGGGCCCTGGTTGTTCTTTTGCATGGACTCAATGAACACAGGTATGCATGCTTACTGACATCTCCACTGGTTGTTTCATCAGGTAGAATTGGTTTTGACCTTTTTATATAATAGTGGCAGGTATGATGAATTTGCAAAGCAGCTGAATGAACATGGGTATAAAGTTTATGGAATGGATTGGGTTGGTAAGTTCGTCTTTATTATCTTCTTTTATGCATTATACCTCTCACATAGACCATTTTATTTTATTTTTCCCTTATCCTCTAATAAGTAGTGGATGGAAAATATCAATTGTTAAAATGAAGTGATGCTTCATCATATCTCATATTTCTTACGTGGATGGCAAATATCTATGCCCATCGCTTCTTCCGTTCCACAAGAGAAATATGCCACATCTGCTTTTGGGAATCTGATATGTCTAGGGTGTTTGGGTTTGTGGTTTGAAGTTGAATATGTGACAATGGACTGTAAAACATAGCATTTTGTGTGTTTCTAATGTTTGAAGTTGTAACTAAATATAACCATAGTGCTTAAAACATTCTAACAAATCGAGAAGTTTGAAGAAAAAATGGCTGAAAGTGAAATTTTTTACTGAGGTTGAGAAAGTTGCTTTTTCTGGTACAAAACGTATATTCAGAATTAATTATTTGTCTCGATAATCAGAAGTAAATTGTGACACCGCATTAGTTTCAAGTCAAAATTGAAAAAGGTTTCCTGCTTTTTAATTCTAAAATATCCTTATGGAAGTTCTTGCAGTTTTTAATAGGACAGTCCTCTTGAATGCACAAACCAAAAGATAAGATGTAAAGCAACTTACTTGACACTACAAAATCAAATTTTGCCTCTCATCTTAAAAAGATGTAGCTCTTTTTCATTTACTCTTGGTCATGTAGCTTCAGAAGAAGTTGCTTGAACTATACATCTATATTTGGATGTTGCAGGGTTTGAAATACTGTTGATGCCCATTACTGGCGCAAAAGCTCGTCCTGTTAAGTAAGCCTATTATTCGAGTCATTCTGTTTTGGCCTTGTATACACATTTTGTTAAGCAAACAGACATTCTTTTGTGCAAGGGAGAGAGTCTTGGTTCACCAAGTTCACCCCTATGATCATGGGAAAAGATGAAAAGGTGTCTCTTATTGGGGCTCTTTATTCTTCTTTGTCTGTTTGTACGTCCCAATATGTCCTGTTGATTGAATATTATATGTGAACTTTGTGAAACCCGTTGACATGAGTTTGAGGTCTTTGGACCGTGAGATATGAGATATATGTGAATTTTGTGTAGCGGCTAATCTATGCTTCTGGTTTTGTTCACAGGACATGGTGGGAGTGATGGGCTTCATGCGTATGTACACTCTCTTGATGGCGCTGTTACTGATGCGGTAAGGGTTTTATTGCTTTTTCTTGTAGCATAGAACTGTTATGCATGTGCGAAATGAAATACAAAGGAGGAAAATTTTATAAAGACGTCACTGTATGATATATATTCATACTAGTTTGATTGGATATTTGAAAGAATAACTTTAATTGATGACCTATTTGCACTCTTGAATTCATAAGTTTTAATGTTATGTCAGTTCTCCTGCAATTTAAATCCAGTTTTAAAGCCTTAATCCTTGATTAAGGTCGAGAGCTTAATAAAGATTAAGGTCGGGAGCTTGACTTTATTATTTTGACTAAAATCGGAGAAAAATGATATAATGGGTAGCTTTGTGAAGTAATGTCATTGATGAAATATGTATGTATTATGCAGAAAGCATTTATACGGCACGTGTTGGCTGAAAATTCAGGCCTTCCATGTTTCTGCTTGACCACTGACTGGTGGAGCCATCATTCTCAAGGTATGTTGGTTTTGAATACAGTTCCACTCTTCCATTCCTTAACAATAATGTCTACTTTTGAGTCAAGAAATAGTTTGTAGACTCGTAAATGTTTGTTTTACTATCGTTATTCATAAGCGGTTCCGTATTTCCTACCAAGTGTAAATATTTGCATCTTGGAACTGATTATTGCGATTTACAGGTTATGATAATAAGCTTTGATGTTAGATACATGAATAAATTCTCAGATTTTTCGATAAGTAAACCAATAAATTTTGTTATATCTGAGATGTTGCAAAACATTACTAAAGTAGAAATGCCCACTCACCCCGTCCCTTAACCAAGTATGAGATAATGTAATTTTCTTTATCTCTAACTGTCAAGTCTTTTCACTAGAATGTAATCCAAGAATCCGTCAAACATTTGAAGTATGTTCTGTCGCTTGTTTTGTTACATTTCTGTCTATTTAATATTGCATCATCGCCTTCAAAAAGCACATCAAAACACTCTCTTACAAGTTACAACAATATCCGAGATGAACTCTTGACTTATAACTTGTTGCACATTCTGTTGATGGATTTCAGGCAGCACTTGATCCAAAAATAGAGAAGTCAATAGCTGGTGCTGTGCTGACATCCCCTGCTGTAGGAGTTCAACCTTCTCATCCAATCTTTCTGGTACGATTACTTTGCATTACCACAATCTTCTAAAGTTTTTGCTTCCATGTAGCATACTAATTCTTTTTATCGATCTACAGATACTTGCACCTGTTTTATCCCTATTATTACCAAAATTCCAATTGAGTGCTGCAAACAAGAAGGGCACACCAGTTTCTCGTGATCCAGCAGCACTTATAGCCAAATACTCTGATCCACTAGTTTTCACCGGATCTATAAGGGTCAGGACCGGTCATGAGATCTTAAGGATCACATCCTTCTTGCAACACAATGCCCGCAAGCTAAAAGTGCCATTTTTTGTTCTTCATGGCACTGCTGACACCGTGACCGACCCAGATGCTACTTTCAAGCTATATCAAGAGGCACCATCAGAAGACAAATCCATCAAACTTCTTCCGGGCTGTCTACATGACCTGCTGTTTGAACCAGAACGAGAAGAGATCAAAAGGGACATTATCGACTGGTTGAATAGCAGAGTGTGAGTATGGTTGAATGTTGTGTTTGTAGGCCGGAAGTTTGTGCGTGGAAATAAAAGAAAAGAAGAATTCGAAAGGTTAAGAGACGTATGGGTTGCGACTTATGTGAAATGAGTTGGTGATATCTTGGCAGAAATGCTTCCAAGATTGTCACTGATTGTTATTTGACAACGTGTATTGGACATTTTGTACATTTTTAGTAAGGGTTATCTTTGATACTCCATGAATCAATGACATTTCTCCTCTTATCATCATTATTAACAAAGCTCTTGGTATTATGGTTGCTTACTGAAGTCGTGATGTGTTTTATTCGAGTTGGCATTGCACTTTTAGCTTATCATGAGTATGCAAAAGTGGAACGGCTCAATCCTTCGTCAAGAAGACTAGCCCGACGGATTTGTGCTTCAACGAGTAACTGAAATGTATGTAATTATATTACTAGTATCAGGAGTTAGTTGGTCAAAGGTCGGAAATTATGGTCCATTTAAAAAATTGACCCATACGTAACACCCCGAAAATCTTAATGACAATGGAAGACTAATTCGGGTGTTACTTGAATGGAGATCATAGTCAATAATCATAGAAAACGACTCAAAAGAGCGTTTTATTAAAATAGTTATCATTCATCGAAAACTCATTGTTTGTTACAAAATATTGTAAATAGATCAAGTGTTTTTCCCAAAAGAAAGATCATGAGTTTGAAAGAAATGATAACTTTTATGTTTTACACCACCGGATAAGCCTTGCCATGCCCGTTCCGCACCTTGGTCATAATCTTCACCGATTACACGAGATAACATGCTTAAAAGGTCAACAAAATGTTGAGTGAAGTCCATAGGTTTAAAATAAGTTTGAACACAAGTATAAGATCATGATCATTGTAAACTAACAATATCATAAGAAAAATATCACAGATTATTATCGCTAAGCTCATGAAACCAAGACTCAACCGCATACACGAATTACCGTGTACGTAAATATGCCCCAAAGGAGGTAATAGCCAATTACCTAAAGAAATTCGATATAGTGCGCCCGGTTATTTCTCTATAACCGAAAGCGGGTTCGTTATTCCCCATAGTACTATTCACGATATCTCGTTCACTCGCGGTGACTAATGGTTCATGATCGGGGACTTGTGGCTAACAACTTAGGCGGTACCAATAATCAAGAAGATCAAGCATTTATGAAAAACCTTGTGTTCTAGTTTAGAGCATGTATCTCCTCGCGGGGTTTATAAAAATAAAGTAAAAGCGAGGCTATGAACTCACCTTGATGATAATGCACACGCACAAAAAGATCAAGCACAATGTAGCGGAGGTTCCAACTCGAAACCTAAAATGATGAGATGGCGAGTCTCGATGTGAGCATTTTGGTTCATGACCAAAATAATAGAGCATTGAATATTCTTATTCAATAGATCATTGGATTGTCCAATCCAATAGTGTGCGATCGTGATTAACGTTTTAAGTTAATTTTCATGCTACATTGCCTTAATTAATGATCGTCACTTACGCATAAGTGAAATGTTTTCCCGTTGTGATCTTAATAGATTTGTTGAGTATTTTAACGTATTGAAATAAATTCCCGTGTGTATTTTATCGGTTTGATTATTTATATATATATATTTATTATAATATTATATATATATATATATATATATAATACATTCACCGTTATCCGAAATAAAATACTCATAAGATCAAAATACTTGTTTTTACGAGGCTATTATGGGTTTATAAGTTTTGCTAAACTTTTCCCAAATTTACACTTTTACCCTCGAGTTATAAAAAGTACAAGTTTAGTCCCTATACTTTTAGAAAATGACACTTTCTACCCGAGTTATATTTCATACCGAAACTTTCGAAATGACAACCTTGACCCTTGGTAAAACTGTTTTTACAAAATCAGCCCTTAAGTTCCTTTTATACGCTTTCAACCTTTACTTTTCCAAACTTGTCATTTCTATCCCAAAGTTTATAATCTCTAGTTTAGGTAATTTACATATTCGCCCTTGGGTTTCCATGCGTACATGCACGTATATATTGCCCTTGTACTTTCAAAATTAATATTTCTAGTCCTTAGACTTTCGTATTGTACTCATCTTATATATTTTCTTCCTTTAACATTTGAAAAACTTCCATTTTGACCCTAAGCTCTATGTTTTGCAAATTACATCCGAAAGTTATTTTTATAAAGCGAAACTTTGCAAAAATGTTCCCGACTTATTTCTAGCTCATAATTAGTGCTTATTAACGATTTTTAGCTTATTGGGCGGGTTGGACTCAACTTGGACCTATCGTGGGCTTATTGGGCTCGGTATTTGGGCTTTTAGGCCCGTTTAGTTTTTGCGTAAGAAATAAAGGTGTACGAGAGGTCCTATGGTTTCCAAGAGATTTTTGCAACTTGTCTTCGACATGAGACGCAAGTTATAATGTGTAACTAGTGAATGACTATGCATAGAATGGTGAAATGGTGCGTTTTAACTTGTTTAACGTGTGATATAACATGTGAACTAAACGAAAAGAGTTAAAAATAAAATGGGTTTAGTTGAACTTACTACACTCGTAAAGAGTGGGGATGAAATGAAGAGAAGATGGTTTAGATTCGAGACCCCGTGTTCTCCTTATAATTTGCTACTCGTATCCTTATTTCCCTAAGTTTCTCCTAGCTCTTGCAAAACAATCTCTTCTTTTTCTTCCTCTTCGTTTACCACAGTGGACGATTTTCTTCTTAGAATCAAAAGTGTTTGTGTGAAGTTATGAGCTTGTGAGTGTGGTGAGTGAACTATGTGTTGAGAGTAGTTTATAAGTGAGATAAAGCATGGCCTCAAGATTAGTTTATTCTTAGATTGTTTAGGTCAAAGGTTTAATAGACATGTGTTCTTGATTTTGGTCTAAGCGTGCATGGTTTGGATGGGATTAGGGCGTGTATGTGTGTTGTGTCAAATCCAAACTTGTCTAGCAAACATGTTATCCTTTGTGTAATGAGGTCAAAAGATAGTCAAGGGTGCCTACACATTATTTTAATGTGGATTAGAGCAATTTTAACATGTTTTGTCCCCTTTCTTGCATCCATACATAAAGCATAAGACCAACATGTTTCAAATTCTAGTTTGGTTGTATCATGGCTAGTTTGGTTTGGTTATATCATGGCTAGTTTGGTTTGGTTTGCTCGCTCGGTTCCAACGGAAGAAGCACCAAAAAAAATTAGGAAGGCAAGATTTTAACTAGAAATCTTTACTAGTTGGGCTCGGTTTAGTGACAAAGCCCAAGGTGAATGGAAAGGCTTGATTGACTTGGTCGTGGGCTCGAGTGAAGTGTTTAAGCCCGAAGCAAATTTGCACTAGGTGGGCTTGAGTGGTTAACGTGGCCCAAGGTAATAATAGTGTGGGCTTGGCCCGGTTACAAGGCCCATTTATGTGTCGGGTTCGAGTGGTGAAAAGTCCAATGAGTTCCGAGGCCCAATACGAATTTTATATATTTTATTATAATTAAATTCGTAATTTTACAAATTTTACGTATTCGATATGTATTTTAAGGTTATCAAGATCGTGGGAAATTTATTTAGATCACAACGGTATATTTATGAACGCTCAATGCGTTGATCATGCATATGCCAAATGATATGCAAAGGTGATGTTTAGAAAATTTCATGACGAAATAGATCGTGATCAATTCTTGATTAAAATGTTAAGTACATTGAAATTTTCCGGAGCTTACAGATACCTACCCTTAAGAGAACCGCGTCCGCGATTAAACTCGCAGAGGTCATCATGGGTGATCTAGATGAGCAGTGGGGATACTTGGAGCGCATTATATCCTCGCTCCCGGTGAACTCGCACCTCGTTTCTTATGATTCCATCGAACTTTAACGATAGGAATGCGGCTTTGCTTAAGCCTCTTAACTTCTCATCCATGATCTCGATGGTTCTTCGACAAAGCTAAGTTTGTCATTGAGCTGGATGTCCTTGAGTGGTGCGACTAGAGTTTCATCCGAAAGACACTTTTAAGATTTGAGACATGGAACGTGTCATGTACTCGGCTAAGTTCTTGGGAAGATCAAGTTTATATGCCATCGGACCAATTCTTTGAAGAATTTTAAATGGTCCGACGTATCGAGGTTTGAGCTTTCCTCGTTTTCCAAATCGACCATCCCTTTCGGGGTGATACTTTGAGCATTACACGGTCTCCGACTTGGAATTCCATTGGTTTTCTTGAACATCTGCGTAGCTCTTTTGTCTATCTCGAGTGCTTGCAATCTTTGCCGAATTTGCATTATCTTTTCGTTGTCTCTTGGACAATTTCGGGCCTGTAAGTTGTACTTCTCCAACTTCCGCCCAACAAATTGGCGATCGGCATTTTCTTCCATAGAGTGCTTCAAAAGGAGCGACTTTAATCTTGGCGTGATAACTGTTGTTGTAAGAGAATTCACCGAGGCAAGTGCTTATCCCATCCTTTTCCGAATCAATCACACATGCTCTTAGCATGTCTTCCGAGTTTGGATCGTTCTTTCACTTTGTCCATCTGTTTGAGGATGGTGCGCGTACTCATATCTAAGTTGGTACCCATGGCTTTTGAGCGTTTGCCAAAATCTTGAGGTGAATCGGCTATCACGATCGGATATGATAGAGATTGGTACACCGTGACGAAACAATCTCTTTGATGTACGATCTAGCGAGTGTAATCATCTCGTCGTTCTCCTTGATTGGCAAGAAATGAGCGGACTTTGTAAGGCGGTCTACAATAACCCAAATGGTGTCAAAACCATTAGAAGTTTTTGGCAACTTTGTGATAAAGTCCATTGTGATTCTTTCCCATTTCCACACGGAAGTTCGGTTGAGTTAGCAATCCGGATGGCTTTTGATGTTCGACTTTAACTTTCAAGCATGTCAAACATTCTTGGCGTATCTGAAAGATATCGGCCTTCATATTAGGCCACCAAGACAAAAGCTTTAGATCTTGATACATCTTGTTGGGACCAGGATGTATGGAATACTTCGATTTATGTGATTCATGCATGATGAGCTCTCGGATACCTCAAAGAGTGGAATCCAACTTGATTTTTGAAACATAGCGTTCGTCCGATCTCTTCACAAATCCATTCTCATTCTCCGGCATGCCATAAATCTTCTCATTCGGCCTATTTTCTTCTTTAAGAGCTTGATTTGAGCTTCAAGAATTTTCGATGGTAGGGGTGAATTGATTACCATTCCCAATGATCTCACTCTAAGTGGCTTAGGCGATCTTTTACGCTTAAAGCATCGGCAACAACATTTGCCTTTCGGGATGGTAACGGATCTCGCATCATAATCACTAAGCAATTCGAGCCGGTGACGTTGGCGCATATTCAATTCCTTTTGATCTAAGATGTGTTGAAGACTTTTGTGATCGGTGTACACTATACACTTGGTTCCGTCATGATAATGTCTCCATAATTTGAGTGCAAATACCACGGCGCCAAGTTCTAGATCGTGAGTAGTATAATTCTTCTCATGAGTTTTGAGTTGTCGTGGCGCATAAGCAATCACTTTGTTCCTTTGCATGAGAACGGCGCCTAAACCCATGTGTGAAGCATCACAATATACTACAAAATCTTGACTCCTTCCGGTAGTGCCAAGATAGGTGCTTGCAAGCTTGTTCTTCGAGAGTTGAAAAGTCGATTCTTGATCGTCTCCCATTCGAATTTCTTCGTTTTACGGGTTAACTCGGTCAATGGTTTAGCTATTTTCGAGAAACCTTGATGAATCTTCGATAATAACCAAAGAAGTCCTAAGAATTGGCGAATTTCGATGGGATTAGTGGTGCTGGCCAATTCTTATGATTCAATCTTTGCGGGATCCACATGGATTCCTTCACCGTCGATCACATGACCAAGAAATTGGACCGTCTCAATCCAAAATCACACTTGGAAAACTTTGCGTACAATTTTTCATCCTTGAGTAACTTCGGGACGGTCTTCAAATGTTCCGCATGTTCTTCTTTATTACGAGTATATAAGAATATCGTCGATGAACACAATGACGAATTTATCCAGATATGGTTTGCGACTCTATTCATGAGGTCCATGAATCTGACGGTGCATTAGTTAAACCGAATGGCATTACTTGGAATTCATAATGGCCATATCGAGTTCTAAATGCGGTCTTGGGTATATCTTCTTCTCTTACCCTTAATCGATGATATCCGGATCTTAAATCAATCTTGAGTATACACTCGAGCCTTGTAATTGATCAAACGGATCATCGATTCTTGGTAAGGGATAGCGGTTTTGATTGTGAGCTTGTTCAATTCTCTATAATCGATACACATCCGGAATGATCCATCTTTCTTCTTAACGAATAATACCGGTGCTCCCGGTGTGAGGAACTTGGTCTAATGAATCCTTTCTCGGATAGCTCTTCTAGTTGTTTGGATAACTCTTGCATTTACGAGGCGCTAAGCGGTGCGGTGCTCGTGCTACGGGAGTAGCTCCGGGAATAAGATCGATTTGAAATTCGACTTGTCGGCGGTGGAAGTCGGTAAATCTTCCGAAACACCTCGGAAAATTCCTTGATTACGGTACATCCTCTAGTCGTTTCTCTTCCGACTTCTTTTCCGTTACTTGAGCTAAGAAGGCATAACATCCTTTTTCCATGTACTTTATTGACTTCGCACGGGATATGATACTTAAGTACTTTCTACTTTGATCTCCTTGGATGACTAAGGTTTCACCATTGATCGGGATATGAGCGGTTTTCTCGTCACAAACAATCCTAGCACGGTGTTTGGACAACCAATCCATGCCAATTACGACATCGAAACTTCCAAGTTTGATTGGCAAAAGATCTATGAGGAACGAATGATCTTGTAATAGAATAGGACAATTACGGATTACGGTGTTGGTTCCTATTATTTTCCCATCGGCAAGTTCTATCTCATAAGTTGTATCTAAGGCGATTGGGGATATTTCAAGTAATGGTGCAAAAGTAGTAGATACAAAACTCTTATCGGCTCCAGAATCAAACAAGATTTTTGCAAAATGATTGTTAAGAGAATACGTACCCGTCACAATGTCAGGGTTCAACGGTGCATCTCCATCTCCTAGCATGTACACTCTTGCACGCGCATTGTTTGTTTGAACGACATTTAACTTTGGGCATTGACTCTTGAAATGACCGGGTTCTCCACATCCATAGCGAGTTCATGTTTGTCACAAGTGTTGCCTCTTCCGTGGTTTCGACAATGTTTACCTTGATGACCTACCTTGTTGCACTTATCGCACTTCACGGTACAAGGTCCGAATGGTGCATCAAACATCGGTTACACCGGGATGTGGTCCTACATACCCTTTTCCAAAGAAGGGTGCGGCATAAGCCCTTGCGGCTTCTTGCCTTCGGTTTTGCCGATTGTGGTGTTGATTGCCAGGTGATATTGGTTGTTGTTGTTCGATTGTTGTTGTTGGATCGATAGTGGTTGGAATTTGAGGTTTTCCGATCATCAAACTTTCTTTTGTTGTCACTTGAGCCTTGTGCATTTGCAAGCTTTAGTATTGGTTCCATAAGGCGGTGGGATACAATGACAACTTCTTCAGCAGTTTTTGGCTTGAGCGATGACATCTCCTTCGATGCTTGAGGTAAACCTCCGATCATAGCTTCCAAAGTTTTTCATTGGTGGGAAGCAGATGAGGACATAAAGCTCTTAGCTCATGGAATCTCTTGAAGTATGTCTTGAGATCATTACCTTTAGCGACCAAGTGGTAATACTCATCTTGAGTTTCTTGATCTCGGTCCTCGGGCATCTTGTTTCATTAGCAGTTGTTTCAGATCGACCATGAAATCTTACAAGCTTCTTCCATTCCAATTGGTTGAGCATGGCCTTTCCACCAAGATAACGCATCTTCTAACAAAGTTCCGATTGCAAACTTGACTTTGCAATCATTTGTGCGATCACTTAGCGTAAATACGATCTCGGTTCTCTCAAACCAATGAAGTAGACCAATAGCACCTTGATGCCCTTGAAGAATGTCGACTGCGGTTCATGAACTCTTTGTAATTACACTTGCGAGTTAAAGTGGACTCACTTTGATTTGTTGGAGTGTTAGTTGCATTTGAGTTTGCCATTTCAAGAAGGCGTGCGACCTGCGACACGATTCTCTTGACAATGCGGCGACTTGACCTCGCGTCTTTGCTTGAGCGACACGCTCGGCTTGACCTCTCGAGCAATTCGGGCATTCTCGACTTCTCTTGCAATTTCACTTGCCTTGCAATTTCGACTTCACGTGCCTCTTGGGCAATTCGTTCGACTTCAATGCGTTCACTTGGCTCTAGCGATGTCGGCAACATGTTGAGCTATAGCGCGCTAACACTTTCGGCGACCATTTTACGAATAGTCTGCGGGTGATGGTGGATGAGGTATCTTTCTTCTTGACCATTTTTCTAAAATTTTCAAGAATAAATACCAAGGTTAAGAAATTATCGATCGATGATAAAATTGATTTCATATTATACATTTCATAATAGTCCAGATTACCATTTTAAATAAATGATATGATATGAATATGATTTTTCTCAACAAATCATAATATGTATATGTAAGGACATAAGGATTGGTTCGGCGTACATCACCGAGGAATAATAACATAACATTAGAATAATAGAAATACAACCATGGAATACATCGTTACATAGTTTGTTCACAACCATAAGTTACATCATCATAATTCTTGTTCCAAGGTTACAAACCAAAAAGATACAAGCCTTAATGCCTCATATGGCGGCTTTATGATACATACTAAGATAAAGATGACTAGGATCTACGCATCTCCCGATGCGTCATCCTGACGACGACGAATCTCCTCAACCATGGCCGTCAAGTCTCGGATCTGCTGCTCACGGGCTCGGTCTCTCGCCTCGAGGTTATCAATCCTCTCCTCCAGAATAGCAGTGTGAGCATGAGCAGATGCAAGCTCGTGATGTAGGACTCTCTCTCGACCCAAAGCAGTCTCTCTCAAAGTGCTAGCATCACGAATAGTAGTCTCCAATCTCCGAGTCAATTGGTTAACGGCCTCTCTTGCCTCCACAATCTGCGTACTCATCATATCAAACACGATCTCGATGGAGTAGCGACCTACCACGAGGTTCTCGACTTCTTCCTCCAAGCTCTCTATCCTCACTAGCGGAATCTCATCATAATGTGCCATCAGTTCATTCAGTTGATCTTCGTGCCTGATAAGTCTTGTAGCCAACAGAGGAATAGTGTGGTGCACTGGTTCACCGGTAACAGGTATGACTGGAGCTGGTGCAGTAGTCGAGCTTTCTCCAAGCTCAAAGGAACTAGGCGCTCCTTCCTCTTCTCTCCAACGTCTAAGTAAAGGTATCAAGAATGACCATCTTCTAGCACCGGATTTCTTCCTTGGCCCGGCTTCGTTGTCCACTTGAGTAGGCTTTTCAGGATCAGATAGTGATGGTGGATAGCATTTGATGCAGAGCGGTAAAATTGGCTCACTAAAAGTGTCCAAAGGAGGTGATGCTGTCGGTGGTGATGAAACAGAATAGCAGTAGTAGTCGGCGGTAGAACACGATGAAGTGGCGGTGGTGGTGAAGTAGCGATGGGTGGAACACTAGATGAAACCGGTGATGGTGAGCGGTGGTGGTGAGTGGTGATGGTCGAGTGGTGGCATCACATGAGTCATGGTGATGGGTCGCACACGCTTCCTAGCGGTGCGTTTGAAGGTCTTACCATTAGGATGCGATCTATAAGGTACTCCAAACGGCTCGGGTTCATCGGGCTTAAGAACACGAATCATCGTCGGCGACGACGGATAGCTTGGGCGAGATGATCCGGAAGAATCGATGAAGCGAGTCGGTGCTTCGATGATTTGGATGATTCATCATCCACGGCAACATCTGAAGCGGTAGCCATTCTTGCGACTCATAGTCTTGATCTAGGGTCATGGAAGCAAAAGCATTGTACTTTTGAGGATGGCGGTCATAGTTTGGAGCGATGGGAGTTCGAACAACTTCACCTTCCTCAAAGGTTCGGTTTAAATCAAAACGATGAGTGGTATGACAGACCGGGATGAGTGGCATAGTGACGATCGTAGAGGACATGGTGTCATCCATCTCGGTGTCGAGGACGAACAAGCTGGGTGGGATGCGAGACATGGTATCTGTAACAACCCATAAATTAATGTAAGTAAATGCCAAATAATATAATTATTTTAGTTAGCTAAGCAAATCTCCATGCCTAACTTAAAATGAATGCCATTTACTTATGATCTAGTGATGCATCAATCCTAATGCATAGGCGGTCACGGAAGGCGTAAAGCGGTGGTGTAAAATAGTCCCGTTTTAAAAGTGCGGTTATAGTCCAAATGATTTTGAAAAACTCTTTGGTTCTCTATAACCTTGGCTCGATGTGTCTGTAACACCCCGAAAATCTTAATGACAATGGAAGACTAATTCGGTGTTACTTGAATGGAGATCATAGTCAATAATCATAGAAAACGACTCGAAAGAGACGTTTTATTAAAATAGTTATCATTCATCGAAAACTCATTGTTTGTTACAAAATATTGTAAATAGATCAAGTGTTTTCCCAAAAGAAAGATCATGAGTTTGAAAGAAATGATAACTTTTATGTTTTACACCACCGGATAAGCCTTGCCATGCCCGTTCCGCACCTTGGTCATAATCTTCACCGATTACACGAGATAACATGCTTAAAAGGTCAACAAAAATGTTGAGTGAAGTCCATAGGTTTAAAATAAGTTTGAACACAAGTATAAGATCATGATCATTGTAAACTAACAATATCATAAGAAAATATCACAGATTATTATCGCTAAGCTCATGAAACCAAGACTCAACCGCATACACGAATTACCGGTGTATGCGTAAATATGCCCCAAAGGAGGTAATAGCCAATTACCTAAAGAAATTCGATATGGTGCGCCCGGTTATTTCTCTATAACCGAAACGGGTTCGTTATTCCCCATAGTACTATTCACGATATCTCGTTCACTCGCGGTGACTAATGGTTCATGATCGGGGACTTGTGGCTAACAACTTAGGCGGTACCAATAATCAAGAAGATCAAGCATTTATGAAAACCTTGTGTTCTAGTTTAGAGCATGTATCTCCTCGCGGGGTTTATAAAAATAAAGTAAAAGCGAGGCTATGAACTCACCTTGATGATAATGCACACGCACAAAAAGATCAAGCACAATGTAGCGGAGGTTCCAACTCGAAACCTAAAATGATGAGATGGCGAGTCTCGATGAATGAGCATTTTGGTTCGCGACCAAAATAATAGAGCATTGAATATTCTTATTCAATAGATCATTGGATTGTCCAATCCAATAGTGTGCGATCGTGATTAACGTTTTAAGTTAATTTTCATGCTACATTGCCTTAATTAATGATCCTCACTTACGCATAAGTGAAATGTTTTCCCGTTGTGATCTTAATAGATTTGTTGAGTATTTTAACGTATTGAAATAAATTCCCGTGTGTTTTATCGGTTTGTATCCTTTATATATAATTATTTTCTAAAATATATATATTCTACATATATATATATATACATATAATATATATATATTAATTCATCGTTATCCGAAATAAAATACTCATAAGATCAAAATACTTGTTTTACGAAGTTATTATGGGTTTATAAGTTTTGCTAAACTTTTCCCAAATTTACACTTTTACCCTCGAGTTATAAAAGTACAAGTTTAGTCCCTATACTTTTAGAAAATGACACTTTCTACCCGAGTTATATTTCATACCAAAACTTTCGAAATGACAACCTTGACCCTTGGTAAAACTGTTTTACAAAATCAGCCCTTAAGTTCCTTTTATACGCTTTCAACCTTTACTTTTCCAAACTTGTCATTTCTATCCCAAAGTTTATAATCTCTAGTTTAGGTAATTTACATATTCGCCCTTGGGTTTCCATGCGTACATGCACACGTATATATTGCCCTTGTACTTTCAAAATTAATATTTCTAGTCCTTAGACTTTCGTATTGTACTCATCTTATATATTTTCTTCCCTTTAACATTTGAAAACTTCCATTTTTGACCCTAAGCTCTATGTTTTGCAAATTACATCCGAAAGTTATTTTTATAAAACGAAACTTTGCAAAAATGTTCCCACTTATTTCTAGCTCATAATTAGTGCTTATTAACGATTTTTAGCTTATTGGGCGGGTTGGACTCAACTTGGACCTATCGTGGGCTTATTGGGCTCGGTATTTGGGCTTTTAGGCCCGTTTAGTTTTGCGTAAGAAATAAAGGTGTACGAGAGGTCCTAAGGTTTCCAAGAGATTTTTGCAACTTGTCTTCGACATGAGGCGCAAGTTATAATGTGTAACTAGTGAATGACTATGCATAGAATGGTGAAATGGTGCGTTTAACTTGTTTAACGTGTGATATAACATGTGAACTAAGCGAAAAGAGTTAAAAATAAAATGGGTTTAGTTGAACTTACTACACTCGTAAAGAGTGGGGATGAAATGAAGAGAAGATGGTTTAGATTCGAGACCCGTGTTCTCCTTATAATTTGCTACTCGTATCCTTATTTCCTAAGTTTCTCCTAGCTCTTGCAAAACAATCTCTTCTTTTCTTCCTCTTCGTTTACCACGATGGACGATTTTCTTCTTAGAATCAAAAGTGTTTGTGTGAAGTTATGAGCTTGTGAGTGTGGTGAGTGAACTATGTGTTGAGAGTAGTTTATAAGTGAGATAAAGCATGGCCTCAAGATTAGTTTATTCTTAGATTGTTTAGGTCAAAGGTTTAATAGACATGTGTTCTTGATTTTGGTCTAAGCGTGCATGGTTTGGATGGGATTAGGGGCGTGTATGTGTGTTGTGTCAAATCCAAACTTGTCTAGCAAACATGTTATCCTTTGTGTAATGAGGTCAAAAGATAGTCAAGGGTGCCTACACATTATTTTAATGTGGATTAGGAGCAATTTTTAACATGTTTTGTCCCCCTTTCTTGCATCCATACGCAAAGCATAAGACCAACATGTTTCAAATTCTAGTTTGGTTGTATCATGGCTAGTTTGGTTTGGTTATATCATGGCTAGTTTGGTTTGGTTTGCTCGCTCGGTTCCAACAGAAGAAGCACCAAAAAAAATTAGGAAGGCAAGATTTTTAACTAGAAATCTTTACTAGTTGGGCTCGGTTTAGTGACAAAGCCCAAGGTGAATAGAAAGGCTTGATTGACTTGGTCGTGGGCTCGAGTGAAGTGTTTAAGCCCGAAGCAAATTTGCACTAGGTGGGCTTGAGTGGTTAACGTGGCCCAA
The DNA here is from genome assembly GCA_022545495.1 of Chrysanthemum lavandulifolium. Taxonomy (NCBI): domain Eukaryota; kingdom Viridiplantae; phylum Streptophyta; class Magnoliopsida; order Asterales; family Asteraceae; genus Chrysanthemum; species Chrysanthemum lavandulifolium. Next base: position 141,152,994 of record CM040239.1, read on the forward strand.
GGTAATAATAGTGTGGGCTTGGCCCGGTTACAAGGCCCATTTATGTGTCGGGTTCGAGTGGTGAAAAGTCCAATGAGTTCCGAGGCCCAATACGAATTTTATATATTTTTATTATAATTAAATTCGTAATTTTTACAAATTTTTACGTATTCGATATGTATTTTAAGGTTATCAAGATCGTGGGGAAATTTATTTAGATCACAACGGTATATTTATGAACGCTCAAACTGCGTTGATCATGCATATGCCAAATGATATGCAAAAGTGATTTCATGACGGAATAGATCGTGATCAATTCTTGATTAAAACGTTAAGTACATTGAAATTTTCCGGGAGCTTACAACAAGCTGTGACAACGAAAAATAGAAAGTTAGTCAAGAGGATGTTAGAAAGGGGTGGGTGAACTTGAGCAGGTTTTGGAAGGTGAGTTGGAAATAGGGAAAGAGGCTGATTTCTTCCACATAAAAATTGAAGAGGATTGTCTGGATGAGCAAGCATACTATGGACCTATTGAAGAGGCATATATTGATTTGTTGTATGTTGAGGAAGGTGAGTTGGATACAGGCAAAGAAGATGATTTCATCCACAAAGATATTAAAGTTGATTGGATGGATGATCAAGCAGCCTATGGACCTGATCAAGATGCAGAGATTGATATGTTGTATGCTGAGTTAGAATTTGTTATTCATAATGTGGCTTTTCTACACAATGAACTCAAAGATGAAGCTGTAGTAGTTGTTGATGAAGCTCCAACAGCAGATGTTGAAGATAGTTTGGAAAAGGCAGACATTGAAGCTCCAACTATAGTTGATTCATCTGCCAGTGTGACCTCTCGTATAGAAAAAAGAGAATAAAGTTGGATCTAGCTGACAAGGATGAGAAGGCAATAGAAGCGGATGAGGAGGTTGATTCCAAGTGAGGAGGGAATGCTCAAGGCCATGAGAAGGCAATGGTCAAGGTTGTTATGTTTATTTTGTTTATCTTATGGCTTTGGATGGCATGTTTTGGAACAATTTAGTTTATGTAGCTCGAATAACATTTTAGTGTTGTGTCTAGTGATATTTTGTGCCACATGTGTATGTTTATGCACATGATGGGTTATGTATGCAATACTGTGTTTGGCACACAGTATTTGGTGTTACTCATGTGTTACATATGTTTACCACATTTGACATGTTAATTTGGTGTTTTACTTATTGGTGGACTACTAAAGTCAACAAATGATATGGGATGGTTAGTTTTAGACTTTTAGATAAACATGTGTAACAGTTGGAGACACATTGCAATGAACAAAGGAGTTGGTACTCCTTTTTAAGTTTAAACAAATGGGTAAGATTTTGGAAACACATTGTAGTTGACAAATGGGTTAGAACTTGTTGTACTTTGTCATTGGATGGGTAAGATTTAAAAACACATTGGACAATAACACCAATTTCAGATCCTAGAAAACTATACAATAACACAATGAGGTTTTGGACAGACCCCAAAAGACCTCACCAAAATAAGTTTCATTGGTAACCAAAAGATACATAACAGTTGAAACGACAAACATAATTGACCTTCTTAAGCCTAGAGCTTCTTGGGGGCAGGCACATACCAATCAATCCTGCTCTTGCTTGAGCAACCCACCTTTGCTCCAAGACCCAGTACAACATTTGTTATTCTTTCACCTCTTTTGGTCTTATAAGCTCACTTGCAGGAGCTATAAGAACAAGGAGACCAACGATTTTGGAAGTGCTGAGCCTTAGAATTAACAGCTTCCCCCATTTCCCCCACATGTGGAAGCCTTTCGCTTCTCTTCCTCCTCTTGTAGTGCAAGATTTGGAAGTGGTAGGCCTCCCCCTGCTTTATATGTGGAAGCCTTTTCCTTCATCCTCATCCCCCTAGTGCAAGGCTTGGAAGTGGTAGCCTTTGGTAGTATGTCCATTTCTTCATCACTGGATGATATGTCCAGTTCTTCATCCTCATTAGTGGATGACATGTACATTTCTTCATCCTCATCACTGGATGATATGACAATCACTTCTATAATTGTGTGCATACCTTTATTCCCTATACCTATATTTTGCTGGTTTGCCCTAACACACCCATTCTCAAGAAAATGTAACCTTTTTTCATAAGCTTCCAGTTTTGCATCGAACCTAGTCTCTTTTTCAAGATAGTCTATCCTTTTTTCATGATCTTCCAGTTTTGCATTCACCTTACTCACATTTTCAGTATCTTCACAACCCTCATTAAGTTTCCTCTCTCCCTTATTCTTGTTTTGAGTACCTTCACAACCCTCATCAAGTTTCCCTTTTCCCTTATCATCTGCAGATTGGTATCATTGACAAAGGGGCTAAATACATAACAATGACCATTTGTAGACTATATGTGTAATACACAAAAATCAGAACAATGAAAAATAATACACTGACCTTTCAAGACTTAAGGTTCTTTATGCTCATATTCTCATAAGTCTTCAAGAATCTCATCAGCTATTTCATCCCCATCCCTCCAAGTGTCCCCATATTTAGCATGAACAAACGCTGCCATATCATCGGTTAACTCAAAATTGCTCCAGTCCTTATCTGATATTGTACAAAATCGTGTGAAAAATGATCGACTTTTGGTCTGTAGTAGAGGAGTGTGTGAGGATTATAGCGGGAAAACACGGGTTGTGCAACTATTGGGTAGACACAAGTGCCAAGTTTAGGGTTTTACTTAAGTTGAACACTTGCAAATAATGTCCCTTGACATAAGTATTGGGTTTGACTAAAATGAGCCATATCTTAAAATAACTTATTCAATCGAAATGCCTTCATCATCATCTTCTGTTCGAATTCGTCGTCCTCCACCACCTACCCATGGCGAACATGAAGAACCTTTTATTCAACAAAAATTGCAAACCATCTATCATCCTTTAAGACATTTTCTAGGCTGCATAAATTTGTATAATGTAAGTGATTTTTACTTTGTTTATGATTCGGGTATCTGCTAATATGTCTAAACATGCAGGGTTCAAAATGTGGCACCTTTTACTGGGTTGATCCTAAATTACCAAGTGACTACTACAAACAAGAAGTGTTCAAATCGATTTAAAAGGAAAAGGAATTGAAAAGAGTCAAAAGCAATTTGGCTGAAAAAATAATAGACTTGCAAGGGGATTTTGACTTTCAGCAGTCAACTTTGCAAAACCAAGTGTTACTTCTGCAAATGGAATTGAAAGAAAGCAAATCCAGTTTACTGCTTTATAGGAAATGTGTTGTTGTAATGGCTGTAATTGTTGCTTTTATGTTGTTTGTAGGAAATGTAGTGTATAAGTCATGATGTAATATTGTAATGTAGAAGTAGAATTGTGCAAAATTGTAATGTAGTTGACTTTTGTTTTTGACTTTTACCTCTATGAATAGAGCTCTATATTCACATTTCCAGTTAAGAAGAGTATAAAAACCTTTCCTCAAATATGGCTTAACTCTTATTCTCTTAAACAGCCTGCACTAATTGCAAATGGAAAGAAAACAGCCTGCACTGATTTGATATAACCTGCATTAAACAAATGTTTGACATACAAAATTCAAACAATGTCAATTAGTAATAGTTCAATACAACCTGGGATACTTCATAACAACCTGCTACATGGCAGCTCCTACATAGATAATATTTTATACAACACAAATTCATCCAAAAATCCATTTGAAAACATAAAGTTATGCAGATAGATTGTGTTGGGAATAATCTATTAACACTGATAGTCTTGTGGTTAATACTGCTGATGTTTACACTAGCAGTGGAAACGTATTCCCACTGCCAGTACAAATATTACCACTGCTATTAGATAATTGATAAGTAAACGTGTATTGATAAGTATAGAAAAGTTTGTGTGTATATTCTATATTGTTAGCTTTATACTTATCTTGTAAAGGACTCCTTGTGCTATAAAAGGAGGTCCTAGGTCATTGTCTTAGGTACGTAATAGTATATGACATACTCACATAAGCTTCAAGGTGTAACCCTAGTGATAAGCAAGACCACTCGTATTATTTATTAATAATATTGGAGCTTAGCTTTGTGTTTAATCTGTGTTTACTTACAATGCATCATATAATTCGTCTTCTAAGTATTACTAAGTAAATTCCGCGTGCTTAGTAATATAACTCAAAATATCACTAACACAAGGTGTGCGTTTAGATATTTTAAGGTTCTGATATTTTGATTTAGAAGATCCAAGGAATAAGCTTAACCTAATCACTCAATTCAATGGAGATGGAAAACAACCAGTCCAACTCTTCTACACCAAGGCTACCTAAGCTCAAACTTAATGAGTTTGAGATGTGGAGGATACTGATTGAGCAATAATTTCTCATTCAAGACTATGCTCTATGGGAGATCATCTTAATTGGTGATTCTTTCAAGCCTGTTACTAGTACTCAGAAGGTTGGTGACACAGAAGTGGTGACACATAAGTGGTGACTATTTCTGTGCCTGAATCTAGTATTGAAAAGGCATTGAAAAAGAATGATCTAAAGGCTAGAAGTTTGTTGCTGATGACTCTTCCTAGAGACCGGATCATAGCTTCGACAAGTTCAAGGCGCAAAAGAACTTTTGAAGAGATTTGCTCGGTGTTTGGTGGCAATGATGCTACAAAGAAGACTCGAAAGACATTGTTGAAGCAAAGTTATGAAAACTTCTATGCTTCAAGCAATGACTCACCGATATCATCTTCACCAAACTCCAAAAGATTGTTACTCAACGATTGTGTTTGGTATTGAGGTAGAAAAGGAAGACCTCAATTTGAAGTTTCTAAAGTTTGCCTTGAGTTTCAAACTAATGTTACAGTGCAGGAAAACAAAGCGGACATTGAAACAATGAAGCTCAATGATCTTTACAACAACTTTAAACTCATTGAACAAAGACGAAGAAGGTTGGAAACTTGGTACAAGCTCAAGCGACTTGGCTTTGATGTCAACCTCTGTTGACAATGATGATTATGAAGATGGCGATGATGATGATATTGCCACCGCTGGTTCTACGGTTTCCACGGTAATGTTAGTGTTACCATTGCGAGTTCAAAGAAGAAGATTGTCGATGTGGAGATCCTACCTTTTATGCTTTTATCTCCACTTAAGTTAATGGCTCTATATTAACTCATGAGGACATAGAGCAAATTGATGAAGATGACTTGGAGGAGATGGACATAAAATGGCAAATAGCTCTTCTTAGCATGAGGGCTAGGAAATTCTACAAGAAGACTGGCAAGCCTATTCACATCAATGGTGGTGAAATTGCAGGCTTTGATAAGAAGAAAGTGGAGTGTTTTAACTGCCACAAGTTGGGACACTTTGCTAGAGAATGTAGAAGACCAAAGACTAAGGACAACATGTCTACTTGGTACAAGCAAAAGAAGGAACCAACTGTGGAAGAGCCAAAGGCAACGTTGACTATTGATGGTGTGAGCTATGATTGGAGTTTCATGGCTGATGAACAAGAGGAAGAACCTTCAGAGGCTGCTCCTGTGACTACTGAATTTGCTCTCATGGCTTTTTCTGACTCTGAGGTACAAAACTTTGAAAGTTGTTCTAAAACATGTAGGGTCGCTAGAGAAGTTGAAAGGCTTAATGATCTATACTCTAATGAAAGACAAGAGTTGTATCTTGATAATTATCTTGTATCAAATCTTAGGAGAGCTATAGCGATTAGAAAACAAATAGATCACTATAGAAAATGAGTCAAAATATAATGATGATATGATTTTTCTTAGAAGAGATAAATCATAAAAAGTATGTGAATGAGGCATACCAAAAGAGCTTGAAAAACTTAAAAGATAAATGAAAATGTCAATTTAACTGAGACACTTGTTATTATCAGTCTAAGTCAATTGATAAAATCGGAATGCTCAAATTCAAAGTAAAGTTAAGTTTGGTATGGGTTATAATATAGTGCCTCCACCATTAAGAGGTGTTCCATCACCTCCAGGTATAGATTTAGCTCATACAGGCTTAGAGGAATTTCAGGATATTGAACGTGAATATGGTCCTTTAAAGGACACAACTGTGAAATGTGAGGAAGAGGTTAAGAAGGATAGTGATGTTTTTGAAAGTGCTAGTGACTCATCAGTTGTTGATGAAAATGTTAAAAAGAATGAAGAGGCTTATATCCCAAAGGTTATTAATACTGTTACAGAGGAACTTAGGAAACAAGCTAATAAACCTAGACCAAGCTGTAAGGTATCTTTGAGATGTATAGGAACAAGCCTCTGACTCTAGAGGTAACCGGAGGAGTTGGAATCATGTTAAATCTCAACAACTAGGTAGTGATTTTGTGATGTACAATAAGGCATGCTATATATGTGGTAGTTTTGATCATTTACATGCTTATTGTGACTATCATGTTGGGAGAAGGGAAGTCCATGGGAATAAAAGGGCGAATTCTAACAAATTTCAAAATAATGTGCACCCTAATCCACACAGCAAAATGATCCCAAAAGCAGTTCAACTAAGAAGTGGACTTAAAACTTTTGCCACTGCAAAAATTGTAAACATTGCTCACCCTAAGTCACCTGTTACAAGTGCAAAGTCCAAAACAACTTTTGCAAAATCAGCACAAACAGGGAATAGGAATTTTCAAAATAATAAGGTTCATTATAACCAACAGTGGGTACCTAAAAACAAACCAGCAGTTTCCATTGCTCTGCTCATTCAAAAGTTCCCACTGCAAGGGTTGTTAACAAGAAAAGGGGGAACATGGGAAATGATGTGAAGGCCTCAGCACGTTGGGAATGGAAACCTAAAGGAACTACCTCATCAACCAATCCCAATGGTGTATCAATGACCTTTGATAGATATAACTATATTGATACACGAGGCAGATCCAAGTCAATCATGGCTTGGGTCCCCAAAAAACTAACTCTTTACTTTAATGTGCGGGAACATCCAAGGACAAAAGGATCAAATCAAGGCTACAGACGGTGGATGTTCAAGGCACATGATGGCAACAATTCCTATCTTTCGATTTTGAACAATATGATGGACAATATGTCGACTTTGGAGGTGGAGTTAATGGAAAAGTTCTTGGTAAGGTGTAATCAAAGCGGTAACTTGGACTTTGAACCTGTACTATGTAAAAGAGCTTAAGTATAATCTTTTAGTGTGTCACAAATGTGTGACAAGAAGAACAATGTTCTTTTACCAAAGATATGTGCTTTGTTCTCTCTAAGGATTTTAAGATGCACGATGAAAGTCGATTCTTCTTAAAATTTCTAGGAAAGGCAACCTATATAGCTTTGATATGAACAACATTGTTGCTAAAGATGATTATGCTTGCTTGCTTGCAAAGGCCACGTGGATGAATCCATGTTATGGCATAGAAGACTTGGTCATGTTAACTTCAAAACCATTAATAAGATTGTCAAAGATGGTTTGGTGAGAGGCTTACCTCGAGAAAAGATTTGAAAATGATCAAACATGTGGCTTGTCTCGAGGAAAACAACACGAGCTTCTTGCGGATCAAAGTGGTTAACTCTATCGCTCACCCATTTCAAATGTTACATATGGACTTGTTTGGTCCTACATCGTGAGCGACTTAAATCTTAAAAAGTATTGTCTTGTTGTATGGCGATGATTTCAACAGTTTACATGAGTTTTCTTTCTCAATACAAAGGATGAAACAATGGCATCCTTAAGACCTTTATCACACAAGTAGAAAACCAATATGATTTCAAAGTGAAAATCATCGGGTGTGACAATGGGACAGAGATTAAGAATAGAGTTATGGATGATTTTTGCGAGAGATAAAGGTATTAAAGAGAATTTAGTGTTGCTAGAACTCCTCAACAAAATGGTGTTCTTGAGAGGAGCAGGACACTTATAGAGGTCTGCTAGAACCATGTTGGCGATTCAAAATTGCCAATCACTTTTTAATGAAGCGATTAACACTTGCATGTTATGTGCAAAACAGGGTTTTAGTAGTAAAACAAAGAACAAGACACCTTATGAGTTATTTAGGGGTAGACCACCTATCCTCGACTTCATGAGACCATTTGGATGTCATGTATCTATTCTCAATACCATAGATTATCTGGACAAATTTGAAGAAAAAGCGATGAAGGGTATTTTGTTGGGTACTCTATGGTCGTGAAAGCTTTAGTATTCAACTTAAGAACCCAAAAGATTGAAGAAAATGCATGTTGAGTTCCCGGAAAACAAAGTGAATGTCAAAGGCTGGTCCGTAAAGGTTGTTTGATTTTGATACTTTAACCAATACTATGAATTATGTGCCTATCTCTACGGTACATCTTCTTTTGATTTAGCGAGTTCGAGAAGAGTTTCTTGATGATGATGAACCCAACAAAGATCAAGGGAAGATCAAGATGAATTCATCGCCACTTTGGGACTTTGCGAGACAATAATGATATTTCAAGGACCGGAGATGCTCATCCTTCTAATGATTACGGTAAAGAAGAAGATAGCAACATGAACACTAAAGATCCCAAAAGCGGTGGAAATCTGATTCCAACGCTAGGCGAAATTTTCCACCGCAACACCGTAAGTGGAAGTTACAACTCGATTCTGAGGAAGAAGCTCGAGCCAATGATGTTGAAATCTCAAATATGCCAAATGAAATTGCGGTTCCTCGGACTCCCACATTTCTATTCATAAATCACATCCTCTTGAGAATGTGATTGGGGATGTCCACTCACCTGTAAAGACTCGAAGACAAACAAGGCTGTCTGATATTCATGGATTCATAAGTGAAATATATGAATCTAAGTCTCATAAAGGCAAGAATGAATGTCTCTTTATGTGTTTTCATCACAAATGGAGCCAAAGAATGTTTACAAGGCACTTGAAGATGAAAGTTGGGTGGAAGCAATGCAAGAAGAGTTGCTCCAATTCAAGCTTCAAAAGGTTTGGGTGCTTTGTGATTTGCCTTCCGCAAGAAGGTAATAGGTACTAAATGGGTGTTCGAAACAAGAAGGATGAGAGAGGAATTGTTATCGAAACAAAGCTAGGCTTTTGGCTCAAGGATACACTCAAGAGGAGGGTATTGACTATGAAGAAGTGTTTGCCCCAGGTTTACGAATTGAAGCAATCAGTCGTTCTTAGCCTATGCATCCTTTATGGGCTTTAAGGTCTATCAAATGGATGTAAAGAGTGCTTTTCTATATGGGCGATTGATGAGGAGGTTTATGTTTCTCAACCTCCGGGCTTTGAAGACCCCGCTATCCTAATAAAGTGTATAGGGTAGTTAAAGCTTTGTATGGCTTGCATCAGGCACCAAGGAAATGGTATGAAACCTTAACTACTTATCTTATTGATAATGGGTTTCATAGAGGTAGAGTGGATCAAACTTTGTTCATCAAGAAAGACAAGAATGATATCTTGTTAGTTCAGGTATATGTTGATGATATCATTTTTGGATCTACAAAGATTGAGATGTGCAAAGAGTTTGAGAAGCTAATGAAGGAAGAATTCAAGATGAGTTCTATGGGTGAACTCACATTCTTTTTGGGACTTCAAGTACAACAAAGGCAAGATGGTATTTTCATCAATCAAGATAAATATGTGGTGAGATACTTAGAAAGTTCAAGTTCTACGATGCAAAGTCATCCAACACCCTATGAGACAAGACTACACATCAACTCTTGAAGGAAAATAGTGGTGAAGCGGTTGATGTGCACATGTCTGAGTCTATGATTGGTTCTTTGATGTATCTTACATCATCTAGACACGATATTATGTTTGCAGTGTGCCTGTGAAAGGTTTCAAGTCACTCCCAAGTTCTCTCACTTGACCGTTGAAGAAGATTTTCGGATATATTAAAGCATTTCCTACTCGGGATTGTGGTACTCTAGAGATTCTCCTCTAGATTTGGTTACTTACTCGAGATAGTGACTATCTTGGAGCTAGTTTGGATAGAAAATCTACAATGGTGGATGCCAATTTCTTGGCAATAGATTAGTGTCATGGCGGCAAGAAACAAGCAACGGTGGCTAATTCATCAACCGAGGCGAGTATATGGTCACGCAGTTGTTGTGCTCAAGTTCTATGGCTTGAGAATCAACTTTTGGACTATGGGTACAATTTCATGAATACCATCATTCATATTGACAATAGCAGTACCATTTGCATTATTAAGAATCCGCTCAACACACAAAGACTAACCATATTGAAATTAGACACCATTTCATAAGAGACCATTATGAAAAGGACTAATTCAGTTGTCAAAATCCATCTTGATGACAACTATCTTGATTTATTAACAAAAGGACTTGATGTGGGTAGATTTCAAGACTTGGTAACAAGTATTGGAATGCTAAATCCATAAACTTTTGTATCTAATGGTCTTTGGTGTTGAGTGGAAGACTCGGTACTAACATTGTTGTAGAAGTTTGTATATGTTTCTGTGCTTGTGTCTTTGTTTGTTCTATATCATATGCAGATACATAACCAATTTTAGCTGGGAGTTGATCTTAAAAGGTGTATATCTGAGATAAACAAATGGTTATTGATTCACCCTGTCTAACCCACATAAGAATCAACTAGTCCAGAGCAAACGGCTACTGGTAAAGACTAATCAAATCCGTTTATGGTTGATAGTTTACCAAAAACTATATGGTTATCAACTCACCATATTCTCTATGATTAAGAGTTGGCTAGTCCATAGCAAACGGGTCATGGTAAAGACATATCAAATCCGTTGATAGTGGTAGTTTGCTAAAACTATGATAAAGGCGATCTATTTTAAATGTTTTCTTTACTAACTTTGCTTCTTTGAAAATCTTTGTGAAAAATTACCACTGCTAGTTCACAGCTTTCATCGACGGGTGTTATTTTACCTTTGTTGTTCTAGCCATTACAAGCTGTTGTGTCAGAATAAAATTTTTACTTGCCGTTGAGAGTTAATTATTTCCATATATAAATAGGGCAATTTTTGAAGATTATCTACTTTCCTACTTATAATTTATCTTCTTAAGATAAATATTTTCCTTATATAGTCTTACTTGCAAAACTCTAAAACCCTAACTCTTTATATATTTTCTCTCAATTGGCGAGTTCTTTATACAATTCTTCTCGACACAATCTATTTTTCAACAAAAGACTCTATGGCACCGATCACTTTTGCAGATGAGCACAACCAGTGGCCTACTTACAAAAGTCAAACGAGAAGAGTGGCCTGCTTTTCATCGATTGTGGACTTTCTCAATACTACCCATTTAAGGTATGCTTTACTTTTAAATCCCAAAATCTATATCTCTCAAATCAAACAGTTTTGGATTCTGCTCAGTCCATAATTATTGAACATAGAGATACACATGAAACAGTGGATGCTCTTAGAGCCACTGTGGATGGGGTAACCATTGATGTTACTGAGGCATCCTTGAGGATAATTCTCCAATTGAATGATCTCAATGGTATCATCATATTACCTATGCCAGAAATACATGAAAATTTATCATCCATGGGGTATGATGCCACTGATAAAAAGGCTACTTTCAAAAAGAGTGGTTTTTGTCCCCATTGGAGATTTTTTATACATATTCTTTTGCATTGCCTAAGTCCTAAAAAAACCTCTTATGAACAATTCAGTTCAACTATGGCTTACCCTTTGGTTTGTCTAGCCACTGATAAGATTTTTAATTGGTCAAAATATATTTTTCGAAGTATGCAAGGAAATGTAAAGAGTTCTACAAAACTTTTAATGTATCCAAGGTTTGTGCAAGCAGTGCTAAATGAGTTTCAACTGCAACCCCATACTAATGTTTATAAAATCCGTTGCCTTAAGCCTAAAGTTTTTCAAAATATGAATAAAGATGGCAATATGGATTTTACACCTCTCTTTCCTCAAATGCTTGCAAAGATTTCATAAGTACAAACTACACCCATAATTAATGTTCCAAACATTGGTTATACTCCACCAGTTTCTCACACATATGAGAGGAGAAAAAAACAGACAACTCCTCCCATTACAACACAGCATGTACCTGATTCTCTTGGTTTAGGCACAAGCAGTGGTGGTTCTAGGCTTCAATCTAGTCCAACTACGGAGGAACACGAACCAATACCCTATGATTCACCTCTCCCAACAGTCACATACTGAAGTGTTGAGGCGATGGGCAACCCATGGAATTGATGGAAATTTGTACAACATTAGCAAAACAGGTTAAATCTCTGGAACAAGACTTGGCACAACTTAAGGAGCAGCATGCCAAGGATATTATATCATTGAAAGAGGAGATTCAGACCTTAAAGGAAGAGTTGCAGGGGTTAAAGACAAAGAAAACTGCAAAGTTTGTGATTTCATCTCCATCCTCACCTCATGATGGTGATTCAGAAGCATTCAGTGCAGATTTGGGTCATTCTCCCAAACAGGGGAGGAAAACAGGTGCTGAAGCTAAGGGGAGGAAGTTAGATTTTAGAGATCAAGGTGTTACAAGTAAAGGTGCAGAGGGAGCTGATACTCATGAAGAGCAACTAGAGCAAGATATTTTTAGTACTGCAACTACATATTTTACCATTGATCAAATTTCAACTGCAGAGCCAAATATTCCCACTGCTGGACATGATATTGCCACTGCAAGTGAAGAAATTGATAAACAAAAGCAGACAAAGGTAAAGCTGTTATGCAAAGCAAAGAGCAAACAAAAAGGAAGATTTCAAAGAAAGAACAAATTCAGATTGCTCATGATGCTGAAGTTGCAAGAAAGATTAATGAAGAAGAAGTTGATGAGAAGAAAAAGCTTGAAGAATTGGAGATTGTAAGCTTTATGGAGGCTAAAAGGTGGATAAAATGGAAGATCCACTTTCCTTTGTTCAACCTACAATATTCGGAGAGAAGACTCCGAGTTCACTATGTACCTAGTGAAGAAGAAATAGAGTTCTTGATTGCAAATGATCCAATGATCAAGAAGAAGGCAATTGACCTAGTAGCTGATAAGTCTTTAACTGAAGAACAAAGAACAGCTTAGTTAAAGGACTTTATTCAAATGAAGAATAATCAAGCACTTCAAGAGGTAATTGGTTCAGTCAAAAAGGGTCAAAAGAAACCAAGGCAACCAACTAAGGCACAAATTATTGCATACATGAAAACTTATTGTTGCAATGTTGGTGGATGGAAAAGACATCAATTCAAAGGAATGTCTGATGATAAAGTAGAGAGCACCTACTACAGAATTCAAAGACAAGATAAGTGATAACGCTCAGATTGTGCATGTTTTTAGTAGCGTTATGTGTACTTTTATATCTGTTATTTGGTTATATTTTGCGTGATTTTAGTACTTAATCGTATCTAGAGATGTTTGTCTAGTGTTCATAACCAAGTGCGAGGAAATGGAGGAAAAGAAGAAATATTCGACTAGCGAAGATTCCCATTTCAACAAGACTAAATCGGTATCTCAAGACCTCGGTGATTGAAGAATCAAAGAAGATCAAGTTTTGTATCTCGAAGATCCAACCGGATCCGGTTACACCGCAACCGGATCGGTTGGAATTCGTCGAGAATAAGTGTTTTACCATCGCCAACCGATCGGTCGCAACCCGCAACCGGATCGGTCGGCTAGTGTTATTGAAGACCGGTAGGATCGGTTGGTCGTATGACCGATCCGGTTGGAGAAGCTGCGATTGCCAAATCTTCATCACTAAGCTTCCCTTTGCATCCAAACGATTCTAGGTCCTTCTCTTGGTGTATTCTAGTCCTTCCTCACTCCTTGATGGCCAAGTTCAAGATTTAATACCCTAGGCCTTGGAATTAGTATAAATAGAGGCTAATTGTGAGCATTAGAAAAAACAACCTATAATACAAATCTCTACTCATCAAACAAAGCCTTAAGCTCTCAAAATTCGTCCTTAGAAGTCCGTAGAAGTTTGGAGATCCGAAGTTTACCATTTGGAGGCCAAATCACCAAAAGTCCACCTCAATACTTTGGAATCATTACTACACCATTTGTAATCTTATTCCAAGCATTGTAAGACTTTCAATCATGTTTTCTAATATTCAAAGTTCTGAGTTTATGTTTATGTTTGCTATGAGTGGCTAGTTTCTTTATGCACTTGCTTAAATGATGTTAATTATCATATGATTAGTTAGTGATTGTGTTAACATGTTTTAATTCAATTTCAAGTTGATTCTAAGATCCAATTGTGCTAAAGTTTCATAGTGACATTTGTTAATCAAGTTTGGCTAATTGACAATAATCGTTGGGGTCGAAAGAACTTCGTGTTATTCAACTAGTCATAATCATTTTGTCTATGGATGATTGTTTTTACCCATTATTCTTGATTACACAAAGGAACTAAGGTGTGGTTGTAATAAAACGCTTTTGATTATCAAATTGGATTGGTTGGAAACATCTAAATGGTCGTAAGATTAGTTGTTGAGAATCAATTGTAGCCTTTTGTCTATGATCGGTTACCTTTTGTATTGACCATTTCTTAAGCAATTTGATGAACAAGTGGATGTTTTGTGTTTAAGTTTATGTATGTAGACTTATGAAACTTGAATTGATCTTGAATTGATTGGTTAAACTTAATGCTTGTTTTTATAAACCAAAATCTTGTGAAGGTTTAACTTGTAAGAACAATAGATTAGTTTCAAACTAATTATCATAACCAACATGTTAAGAGGTTAACACAATCACATTAATCTATGATATGAAGCAGTTTAAGCAAGTGTAGTTTTTAATCATCCGAATTTCATTATACCTATTTGCTTTATTATATGTTTTGGATAGACTCCGTTAATTCAAACTTGTGCTTAGATTCACTCAAATCCTATGAGCGATCCCGACTTACCTTCATAATCTTGCTATAACGGACGAGTATACTTGCTCGTATGTGTTATTAGTAATATTGGTAATTCACCTTTATAAATTTAAAACTTGCACCAACCGGGCACATCAATAAGGATTTCATTCCAATGAATTACGAAGAAGCAAGATGGTTTCTAATTTGAAGAGAAAGACCAAAAGACAGTGATTCTCGATCATTAAGAAGACAAAGTTTTACGAAGAACAAGAAGTTCCAAGAGAAGTTCACCAAGAACAATTATTGAGATGATTGTGATAGAAGAAGAAGATTTTATCCGGAACCACCGCAAGTTAGACATCCTATCATTGATAGGGAAGTGTTTATCGCTTTCAACTTTGCTCCAACATGGAAGATTACAAGGCTAGGTGGTGAAACTTCATCATTCATTCAATTTGAAGATCTCATCAAAGCTTTTGTGAGATGATCTTGACAAATTATGGAAATTAGTTCAAGAAAGATTTGATCTTTGAAGATCTTAAAGATATGAAGGAGATGCGTTATGGGTTAATCTTAGAAGGCTCTATGATCCGGATGTTAATGATGATTTCGAAAATTCTCATGTTCATGTCCTGGTACTAAATGGTTCTATTATGATTCATGTGAAGTTCATCATGTTTCTGACAAATGGAGTAGATGCATTCATGCTTGCGAGAAAGAATATCCACTCAGAGTGGAACTCTCCTTTGATGATCTTGTACTTCTATAAGAGTTCATGAAGATAGTGAGAAAGTCGAGCATTGTTACTTAGGCTTCAAGATCAATGTTCAAGAGCTATTCAGAATCTAAGGAAGAAGTGAAGTGTTTGAAAGAATTCCCCAAATCCCTGCAGATAATGAAGATTGAAGAAACTTATTGATTTGCAAAGAAATCATAAGTTTAGGGGAGGATTGTTGGGAATAATCTATTAACACTGATAGTCTTGTGGTTAATACTGCTGATGTTTACACTAGCAGTGGAAACGTATTCCCACTGCCAGTACAAATATTACCACTGCTATTAGATAATTGTTAAGTAAACGTGTATTGATAAGTATAGAAAAGATTGTGTGTATATTCTATATTGTTAGCTTTATACTTATCTTGTAAAGGACTCCTTGTGCTATAAAAGGAGGTCCTAGGTCATTGTCTTAGGTACGTAATAGTATACGACATACTCACATAAGCTTCAAGGTGTAACCCTAGTGATAAGCAAGATCACTCGTATTATTTATTAATAATATTAGAGCTTAGCTTTGTGTTTAATCTGTGTTTACTTACAATACATCATATAATTTGTCTTCTAAGTATTACTAAGTAAATTCCGCGTGCTTAGTAATATAACTCAAAATATCACTAACACAAGGTGTGTGTTTAGATCCATCAGATTGCATTAGCCACAAATTCAAATAAACAACATTTACAACTGGACTACATAAACCATCATATCAACCTACATCAAACTTACAAAATATTGTCTATGGACAAACCCATATGGTTTATCCTACATCAGATACAAAAGTTGTTTATACAAGATCATTCATCCAACTTACAAACAGTTTCAAACATTGTCTATTTGTTTCATCACCACATCTTGAACAACCATCAACAAACATCAAACCTTAAAACTCTTTGTGACCTATTTGTTTCATCGATTAGAAAAAGCGGACCTTGTACTTGGACCAAACCAGGCTTCCTCCTCAACTCCACGAAAC